>CM033734.1:10867365-11302460 GCA_019671005.1 Hibiscus mutabilis
CGGTTGATGTCATCTAAAAGTATTTCATACTGTTGCTTCACTTCATGCTCTGTTGTTCCTCCCACAAGCTTGGCTATCTGTTGCCATTGTTGAGGAATATCTTCATCATATATTGCCAGAGCATTCTCAAACAACTTGTTCTGCTTATCCGTCCAATTCAATTTGTAAGAAGAAGAAGAGGAAGAAGAAAATTGGCTTGACCCAATTTTCTTACCAGAAACAAAGAAATGATAAAAATTAGTTGTTTACAAACTAAACCTTGAAATCCAAAAGCAGAGAGTTAATGGCAAACAAAACTCAATGGGGGCGCACCTTATAACCCGGAAACAAGGCCTGAAAGGCTGATGCAACATGCAAGTTGCCATATAGAATTTTTACTCCATATATCATATGATAAATGGGAGAGAGATTGGAGATTTTGAGATCAGTATTTCAAGGATGGTCAATTTCTTCCTTTTCAAGTCCAGTGGATTATGGTATAGTTTATCAATTCTAATTCATATGTTGTGTTAATTTATTAGCATGTTGGGATTTCTTAAATAGATAATTTAGTTTAACATTCTTGAAACTAATGAACCTAGCGAGTAGATATATTATAGTCAGTTTTGAACCGGATAATAAAGAATATCAGCAAAATTCCAAAACCGTTCCAATATTCAAAGAAACGATGTTCAAAGTTGTGACTTGTGAGAATAATCTTGGGACATTGTACTCGAGAATATCAGAAATAGCCATTAACTTTCCAAGAAGGTGTGGCAAATTTAGCAACTATTTGCTCCATGTGCATCTTCCTGTACCAACTCTGGATTATTACTTTCAGAGTTTGTTTCCAAGTAGCTTTTTTACACGAAAATGTTAACAAATGCCCCATAACAATCATTTCCCCCCTAAAACTTTTAAATTTTAGACGTTGATTTTGCTGTTTAATCTCTAACCATTCTTGGAATCCCCATGCATAGAGATGCAAATATTTTGTCGACCCCTAAAGACTTTAAAAATCGGTTAACTATTACAAACTGCTTAGATTATTAATCTTTTATTTTGCATTTTTTTTCATGTCAACTTGCAACTTCGTATTTTCATATTTGGCTAAATTCATTGAACTTTATGAGATGATTGGGTCTCGTTCACAAAAGTAAGAGGTCTTCAAAACTAAAATGATCGATGGTGGCGGGGAAGATAAGGCTGTTGAAGCTATCTTACCTGGTCTTTATCAAGATAGCATCGTCTCTTATAGACTACAGGCCATAAAATAAGGCAGAAGTCGCGAATAATATCTAATGGATAAAATTTCAATAACGACAAAACTATAGATTTTAGTTATCTCTTTCGAGAAGTGAACTAAAGGTCCACGTCACCCACCAGATTCCTTGTTGTCTTGTCTTAAGAAGAATCAAATCAATGCTCACTGCACAGCTGAAGAAGTTAGGGAACCGGCGGTTCGGGAAATGTGGTAAAGAGGCTTTAGCAGCCGGTATGTTTGAATTTGTTCCTGTGGAGTGGATACGTTTTACTGCAACATGTGATGGGAGAAACTGATGTGACTGTAATATATGGTCGTGAATGTTAATGAACTTTCCCTTCTTCATTGGGCAAGACTATTTCTCCACCTGGTATTCGTAAACTTTGTTGGTACCTGCGAACATCTACTGCCACGTGTCGAGTAATTACAGCCTACGAACTAATTATGTGGGCAAACAACAACAATAACTTACGATTGCGAACCACGTATGGGCAAACGAATAGGAACGGCCACATGTTGAACAGTCACAACCCGCGGAAGCACATTAGGCGGACAATGCTTAGCGGTCATGTGTCAGTACACGTGACCACTACTGATGACTAAGTAGGTCTACAACGTCATCTCGTAGCCAGTCCAATCACAGCGCCATGACGATCTCGTAATGACATCTGTCCGAGGAGTATATAAGAAAGCATGCAACATAGAGAAGACACAATCAGGTATTTAAATCGCCATCGCGGCGGCGTTTTATCGTGGTTGCGGACAATAACGGATGAATAACGATTATTGCAAACCGCTATTTTTTATAATAGCGATTTCGGACGGCAGCGTTACTGTTATATAGCGGTCGCTATTGCAGTCGTGATCCGCTATTTGAATTTCTGGACCCAACTTTCGACCTTCAGACCAAACTAGAGAACAACCACCTTGCGCCACTGATAGAACCACCATCTCCGATCCTTGTTCACTTTACCAGTCAACAATTGGTGCGGTGAGCATGGACCCAATTTTCGACCTTCAGACAAAACTAGAAAACCACCTTGCGCCACCGACAGAACCACCACCTGCAATTCTTGTTCACTTTACCGGTCAACAAACTTAATCTTTCTCATCTAAGAGATCTTAAAAACAAAGGCTAGAGCGATGAGGAAAACAGATATTTCTAATTAGTAATTTGTTCATTTTCCCTTAAAAGCCTTAAAACAAACTTAGAAACATACGGATTGAAGTTGATCAAGAAGGATACCTCCTTTTGTTTTGTTCGTGTGTTTGGATTCAACCTGCAAAGGGAGTACCAGTACTTTATGCCAATGAAACCTTCATAATGTACATTGAGAAGTGAAATATTGAATAGACATGCACGGACATGGTATCTATCTTATAGCGGCTATCTCATTTTTCTTTGAACCTAGAAGATAAAAATGAATAAATGATCTGTGGAAACATATATAAATGTTGGTTTTTCTGTATAAATGGTAGGGGGAACATGTTTATCCTAAAGAACGAGTGAATGGTGGAATACTTATTTGATTTTAGATGTACAATTTTGGCGGGTGAGTTTCTTCGCGAGAACTTTTTGCACACACAAGCCTCGAAATTAAGACATATTTAAACGATATCAAACTGCCTACCACTTGAACTAATCCGTTAATTTTTCCTTTTTTTAGAGACTCATCAGTACCATTATAATTCTCCATTATTATTTTTGTAACTCTTATTCTTAAATATCTATAAACACCTATTTAATATTTATATTTATAACCGTCATTATTAATATTTAAATACTTATTTAATATATGTTACTCTCCGTTTTAATATATTAATAAGTATTTATTATAAATTATATTTTTATATACATTCATTTCTACTTAAACTCTAAAATTTAAATTTGTAAAAAAATTCTAAAATCTAAGTACTTGATTCTAAACTTTAAAATTTTAAAACTTAAACTTCTAAACTCTTTATACATCGGGTTAATTAAAATATTTTTAACTTAATATATGATTTTGTAAAGATCACTCTTAAAACCCGTAAATAGTTGTTTACAGCTTGAGATTGAAGAGGACTTTTGGCATTCTGAATACTAACATTACATTTAACATATGTCACTTGCTCCCAATTTTACCAAACACCACCTACGTTAACTTCATTAATATACGGTCTCTTCTAGATCCCGATCTTCCTTTACATCATCTATCGACTCATCCCATTTCACCTGTTTATAAAATTCTCTCTACGAATCTTTTACATTTTAAAGATCAAATATCAGTGGTTAGACTAAAAAAACATATTTCCTAGTTTTTTTCATGCTTGACGTCGTGCTCCTTGTCCTCAAGAAGTTGGGTAACATACTCAGCAGGGTATAGTTCTCAAGGGCATCTTTGTCATGTCTGAAACACTCGGGTGATATGGGTAGATTTAATTTTGACACTTAAAAGTATCATGAGTGATTCTTAATGCCTTTTTTTTCTCGTACAAAAAACAGGTTCTCCTACAAAGAAAATGAGAAATTTGAATAGATTGATGCAGATCCTTGTGAATTGTCTGGTTTGTCATAATGGTTTATCTGCAAACTTTTTAATCTAAGATTGCAATATATGTGACTGTGAGGGGGTGGAACCACTCCTAACGTGGCCCATTCATCAGAAAGAAACATAAAAATTTATGTTAGAATATACAGACTTTTATATTTAATAAAATTATATAAAAAATTTAAAAATATAAAATCAGATAATAATATAAAATATATAAAAATATTTTAAAACATATAAGAATTTAAAATTTCCAATAAATCATCTAATTGTTAATTTTGCGGAGATTAGATAATAATAACACCGGTATTCATTATTCAACTAAACTCGGAAATCGAGGACCAACACGTGTCACTTGAGATATATTACAGTGAATTCTGATGGTGGTGTTTAGTTTTTGTTCGTTTATATGTTTGGCAGTGGTGGGCGCTCTGAATTTCAAAATTTTCTAATATCATAATATACAAACATACCATTGTCTTGATTACCAGATAGTATATTATTAGTGACTGAATAGTGAATACCGATGTGGATTCCTTTGTCTCAATTCTAAAAGCTTTCAAACGCTGCCATTTCCTGCAATTTCACTATCATTTTTCACTACAAATTTCAAACTCTCCCCAAAAGGAAGCGAGGTGACTTCAGAGTTCAGTGCAATGTACCGGCGGAGCTTCGGTACCGGCGGCCACGTGAGCGCTGTGCACGCGCTGAAGGAGAAGAAGTGGGACGCGCTTGTGATCGGTGGTGGGCATAACGGTTTGACTGCAGCGGCTTACTTAGCTCGCGGCGGTCTCTCCGTTTCCGTGCTCGAGCGACGGCACGTCATCGGTGGAGCGGCAGTGACTGAAGAACTGATCCCCGGCTTCAAGTTCTCCCGATGCAGTTACCTCCAGAGCCTCCTCCGTCCCTCCGTTATTAGGTTTCGAAGCACGTTTTCCATGTTATACTGCTATTTTATTTCCTCTTTGAGCTCTTTAAAAAACAGATTAAATGAGTCGATCTTGTTATTGTTTATATTTGAATTTGTTAGTGAACTAGAGTTAGCGAGACATGGAATGAAGTTATTGAAGAGGAATCCATCATCGTTCACGCCTTGTTTGGATGGAAGATATCTTTTGTTAGGGCCTAATAAAGAGCTTAATTATTCTGAGATCTCCAAATTCTCCAAGCGAGATGCTGATGCTTATCCAAGGTACATGTCGGTTCTGATCTCCCTTTAATCTGATGATTTTCCTTTAAAATTTTGAGTTCTCTGCTTAAATTTATGTGTGAATAATGTTATCATTTCTAGTAGCAAAACAAGATTATTTAAATTTTAGTTGAAATTGAATGGTAACAAGTTAAAACAGTCAGTGATCTGATCTCTGTTTCTTTTTCAGTAATCTGTTCTACTGATACTTTTAATTTCATAGATATGAGAGTCAATTAGAGAGGTTCTGTAAACTCATGGACCCACTTTTGGATTCTTCACCTCCTGAGTCTTCGCAAGGTACTTCATCTCTCCAAGATCGCCTCAAGAATAAAGTACACAACTCAGTATTTTGGACTCGTTTGCTGCACCAGGCTGCTTCCTTGGGGCAAAAAGACATGGTGTAAGAGTTCCTTTCCTAAGTTGAAGTGGCTTCTGATGTTGTCAATGTTTCCATCGTGAATGTAAAGTTGTTAGAAACTTCCCTATAGTGATACATTATTTAGTCTTTTCTAATGAACTAACACCTTGAGGTGCTTGCACATTTGATTTGTGACGGCAACCAGTCCATTCTATTGAATCCAGTCTAAACCTTACATCATGTCTATTTTCTTTTGCAGGGATTTTATGGATCTTTTATTGTCTCCAGCTTCAAAGGTTTTGAATAACTGGTTTGAGGTGGTTGTTTGAGCCTTTAATTCCCTTTTGTATGATCCTTTTTTACTTCATGACTTGCAATAATCAGGCAGCTTGGTTTATTTCCTTCAATGTCATAAGGAAAACGATTATGGTGATTTCAGTTTATTTTATTTTATGAGTACTTTGCGTTGCCTGAAGCAAAGATGACTTTGGTAAATATTAAAACTGGTTGGATGCTCATTTTATTTCTCTGCAGTAGCTAAAGGATAGCACATAAGTTTGACCAGTTTCAAAATTAGGTATTTGTAAAAAAGGAGTTTTATGCTCATAGTTTACAGTTCTGTTGTTGACTGTGACATGTACAGACAGATGTTCTGAAGGCAACCCTTGCAACAGATGCTGTGATTGGCTCTACGGTATGAACTTTTAATAAAAGCAGTAAAATGCCCCAGATTTCGATTTTAATCAGTCTATATAATAAGTCACACGTAGAAGGATATATGATATACCTTAAACATGCTGTGAATTTCAACGGGCATTTTTTCTCAGAAGACTGTTATGTTGGTGTTTGTTATCAAAGGATGAACAAACGAAGAATTTTTTCTTTGGCTGCCATGCAAGAATTAGTTGAATATTTGACATTTTCTCCTTCAATTTGTGTTATAGGGTAGTGTCTCCACACCGGGGAGCGGATATGTACTGCTACATCATGTGATGGGAGAAACTGACGGTGATCGTGGAATTTGGTCGTATGTATATTATTGCTTTGATTTGTCTATTAGTTTTAGGGTTAATGTTTCCAATTTTTTGTTCAATATTTATTTTGAACTTACTATGCTGATTTGTCCCTTCATAGGGCTCTGTTTTTGTTCTGTTCGTGTTAAATTTATTCCTAAGAGCCAAAATGTCTTTTTAGATTATGCCAATGTACTATCATCATAAACTTTCTCTTAAGCAACCAACATCCCAAGACTGACAATTTTGTAGATATGTTGAAGGTGGAATGGGGTCAGTATCTATCGCTATCAGCAATGCTGCCAGGGAAGCTGGTGCTCATATTGTTACAAGTGCAGAGGTATAGTTTGAATCACTTCTCTACCTTTCTTTTTTCGCCTCTCTCCTCATGACAGAATGAAACTTCTCTGAAGTTTTATTTTGATGTCTTTTGTGCTTGTACAACTACATTGAGTCGTATGCATTATGAATGAACATGAATTTGGAAAAAAAGAATGACCTTGTTGATATCTATGTGCAACTTAATTCTTCATAGTTGCATGATAATAATTAATATGATACGAGACATGGTTTTATCAATTTCTATGTCATCGTCACGTTCATTTGCCCTTGCACTGCACCACTATGAAGTAAAGACCTGGAAATTGGTTACTGTCATGCAAGTAAACATGTTGGGGTCATGTAGTTTGTGGTGGAGGATCTCCTTTGCCATTTTAAATCCCTAGGTTCTTTTTGATGTTTACACTTTCTACCAGAATGCATTTTAGGCAATCATGTGGATTCTGGGTTTAAAATTTATGCTTCAATTCTCACCTTCACTATATTGGCTATTATATTGTCAAGGTTTCACAGCTGATAGTTGATGACTTGGGCAAAGTGAATGGGGTTAGTTTTCCTACCAGTGTTTCTGTGATGCTGACAGATCTTTGAGCTTGAATCACACTAATCAGATCTCGAAAACGTGACCATCATTGTTTAGGTGTTGCTGGCTGATGGTACAGTGGTTCAGTCTTCAAGCATTTTATCAAATGCAACCCCTTATAAAACATTCATGGTAAAATTTTACCTGCTTATTTAGTTATGTTGCTGAAAAATTAGTGTTATCAGTATAAAGAAAGCAGCATATGTATTTTGGTAACTGAATCGCACTTTTAAATGTACTTTTATTTACCTTTGGCTATGCTTAATATCTGTCGCAGGAATTGGTGCCGCAAAACGTTCTTCCTGATGATTTTACCCGTGCCATTAAATATTCCGATTACAGCTCTGTATGGTCTATTTTCATTAATTTATTTAACGCATATTATTTTTCCTCCATCACTTAATCAGCCAAAAGATAAATCAGCTACACAATTGGAGCTTTTACAATTTAGTCTGTTGATAAAGAAAATTTACAACGTGCTTATCCGTAAGCATGAAATACACTGATTTATGCTTTTGCTAAATGGGGCCATCGAGCAATAGTTGCAAAATGTGGTTTTACTGCCATGTGCTAAACATATTTTGCTATCGTTTATTGAAACAGGCAACTACCAAAATCAACCTAGCTGTTGATAAATTGCCTGAGTTCGATTGTTGCAAGTCGATATATCCTGGTTCAGGTCCTCAGCACACTGGTACCATTCATGTTGGTTCTGAAAGGTATGATTCTATATCTTAGGCATGTTTCCTAAATGGTCCAGGCAAAGAAACTGGCTAGTGATATCAATAAGTTTGAAGCTTCCTTTAACTAGAAAGTTATTCTCACTTTTCAAACGTTGACTGAGTGCCATGTAGATGCCTGTCACAAATGTGGCTTCTTTTGGATAACATATTTGCTACATCAACCATTTTATGACAGCTTTAACTATTGTCACAAAAGATGCACATATATCGATCTCGTAAATTGGTTCTTCAACAATTCTGGCAATTTCACACTAAATCTAGGACTTTTCCCCTATGTTGCTTAAACTCTTTATTTTTTTCGGGAAGTAACCATGTCCAACACTTGAACCCGAGTCCGAGTAACATAGCTTTTATTATATCTTCTCTGCTTTCAATCCCAAGTTTAAAGTTATCCTTGGCCTTTTTCAGCATGGAGGAGATTGATTCAGCCTGTCAAGATGCAGTCAATGGATTGCCATCAAGAAGGCCAGTCATCGAAATGACAATTCCATCCGTAGTGGACAAGACGATTTCCCCACCTGGTACCTAATTTTGGCATTTTTGTATCTTCACATCGTTGCCGAAAATATAGCCAAAAAGGCTATTTCAATAGCGGCGTCCAAAATGCCTATAAAAACTCAATCATTTTCTCCTCTCTTTTATATTCAAACTATATATTTTTTTTACATTAGACCATAATGAGATTTGCTACTTAATAGAACTCAAGAGTGTTCACTTTTTCACAGGTAAGCATGTCATTAACTTGTTCATCCAATACGCTCCTTATAATCCGTCTGATGGCACATGGGATGATCCTGCTTACAGAGTGAGTAGAATTTTATCCAAATCATCAACTTCTAAGCTTAGCTAGCGTGTAAATCAAACTTGTTATTGGCTATGATACGTGGAGTTTTTATTTTCCCCAAGGCATCCCTGTCTGAAACATATACGACCTCGAGCTTGGGTGACATAAGCTTTTATTAGTAGTCTTGCGGCTACTATTTAGCTGCTACTTTTGGGCAAGGTGCACGGTATCATTGCTCCATTACTGACCATTTCCTCGTAATAATTATATTGTTTGTATTGTAGGAATCATTTGCACAAAGATGTTTCAACTTGATCGATGAGTATGCTCCGGGATTCAGCTCCTCTGTCATTGGCTACGACATGCTAACTCCTCCTGACCTGGAAAGGGAAATTGGCCTCACAGGTTCTTTATATCCATAATTCTGTGCATTACTTTTGGACATGCCTGCTAAATGCTAATCTCTTCCTTGTTTTGGTCAACTTCATAAATCATTTTGACTCGCTACTTCCTTTCAAACTCTTATACCCGTTATTATTTATAAATACAACGATGAGTAGATCTGCTTGAAGTCACCACTGACATTCATTGTTATTAGGAGGAAATATCTTTCATGGAGCTATGGGATTGGATTCTCTTTTCCTCATGCGACCTGTTAAAGGATGGTAATTTTTCTCCTTTTCCTTTTTTGACTTTTAAAAGAGGAGAAAAAGTGCATGTTTAAATTTATACAAATTTGTATAATATATAAAATATCAATCCAAATTTGTGGATGCAGGTCGAATTACAGGACTCCATTGGCCGGCCTTTACTTGTGCGGGAGTGGTGCCCATCCAGGTGGTGGTGTGATGGGCGCACCCGGCCGCAATGCAGCAAAGCTAGTTCTTGAAGATTTCAAGAAAAAATGAATTGTTTTTCAGAAAATAGGAAATCGAGTCCACTTCGGCTTTTGGGAAATAAATTCTTTGCTCAAATTCAGAGCCGATGCTGCCCCTTCACTGATTCGTTCTTTGGACTTGAATTTAGTCCATGTCAACTGTTGTATTATGACCATAACGCTGATCGATTAGTATTATCTAATAAAAAGTACAACTTCGATTAATTTCTATTATAGTAATTAATATAACTTGAGTAATTATATTAATATATTATATCATTAACATAAAGTTAAGTAAATAAGTATAATAATAATTATTATTATCTTACAAGTATTATCTAATAAAAAGTATAACTTAGATTAATTATATTATAGTTTGTAAATAAATACCCCGTGAAATTAATATTTTAATTTTAATTTACTCTTTTTATTAATTTTGAGTGTATCTTAGTATATTTCTTGATTATACTAGTTTCACCTAATTTATAAAAATATTTGAAACACAAATTATGTAAATTAGTTTACACAAGTCTATTAATTTTAAAATTTAGGAGTTTAATGCTTGAAATTTAGAGTTTATGGTTTAATGTTTAGAGTTAGAGATTTAAATTTTAGAATTTAGATTTAAAATAGACAAATTGTGTGAAATATTTTTTACACAGACAAAATATTACTCTTTAATTAAATAGTATATGGTAGAATACTATATTTCATTACCACTTTATTTAGGCTCATCTAAAAATAATTGATGCCATTAAATGATTTAATATTATTAACATTCATTTTTAATATTTAAAATTTTATATATATTAAAGTTTACTACAAATTTATAATGTAATGCTTTTTTCTCATGATTTGTTTTGAAGGATTTATTCTCATTAAAAATATTTGTCAGATTAGAATTGACCATGGACTTATAAATTTGGACAAATTGATCTCTAAACTTTTTTGATGAAATTAACCACTGGAATTGACAAGTTTGATAAATTGATCCTTGAACTTTTTAGTCAATTTGATCTCCTAAAAAGTTCAAGGGCTAATTTGGTCCCCAAAAAAGAAATTTAAGGGTCAATTTGATCAAATTTAGGAGTCAATTTGACTCCAAAAAAGTTAAGGGGCCAATATAACTAAACTGTCCAAATTCAAGGACCATTTTGTGGTTTAAGTTACCTCCCAATCATTTTTCAGGCTTCACTTCCGTTTAGCAACGGCTTAGGCCACAAGGACGGTAGGCGGTAGCTCCCCACCACCACACCCTTTCCAGTCCCGTTTCTTCTTCTCCAACCCTCTCCATGGCTCAGCCCCTCCTACAACCATCTCCATATCCATGATTTAACTGACGTTTCTTTTCTTTCATAACAGTATTACTTTAAGATCAGGTGTTTTCCAGTATGGATGGTCAAACCATTTTCTACAATATGTGCAGCTTTGGCTTAAGTTCCCATGTACCGAAGCTGTTATAGTTTCTTCTTTATCCGAACCATTAAAAAACTACTGCTCTAACGAGTTATAAACACTAACTTGAGGCCTCACATTAAAAGCTTCTATGAAAAATAACTAGTTATATATAATACCTCGAAACTTTCTGATAACGTGGACGAGTAAGAAAACACTCGAGCATTTAGGCTTTCAGCAATATACACACCCTTCGCCATGGTCCCAAAAACTTGGTTAAAATAAATAGTTATCAACTCAAAGTGAGAAGAAAATAATTCAAGGATCAATTTTAACAGCATTTGAATACAGAACTACCTACTTAGCCAACCGGAAGCAGATTTCGGGATGAGTGTGATAGCATTTGAAGCTGCTTCTAACCTATATCATGGTTAAGGGTCATTTGTTATTAAGTATAAATATAATGCAAACCGGGGCAAAATAAAAATCACATGAATGGACGTAAATTCTAACTATCTTTTAAATTTTAGATATGGATATATGTATAACACATGTATTTTCAAATTTGTTTAAGTTATTTTATATTTATAAGATTATATCCATATACTCATGTCTGAATGCAAATGCTGATGGCTCACACACACACAGAGAGAGAGCACTTAGAAATCTCTTCGACAGCCCTCATAATTTCTGTTGATCTTGTTTCAAGCACTTGACCTCCAAAAATTATCTCATCCAAGATAGTGTGTATCTGCATAAAAGTTATCAAACATTTGAATAAAATGAAGGTATAGACAAGGCCAAATTGGTGAGGAGAGAAAAGCACCAAACAAAAGCAATTATACCATAGATTTAAATCAGAATAGTGCAGTAATAAAGTGTTCAACTGCCATTAAATCAGTTTTGAGTGTAAAACACCTAGGGCATTCATTATAATGATGTCATAAGAACTGATCATCGAGCATATTCCAAAGACAATCCTTGGCTAGCAGGGAATAAAGGCACTAATTCTCTGCTTTGACACCAACCAAGGATTGAATACAAGATTAACACAAGCTATCAAGTCAATACATTTAGGACTTTAGGCAAAAACCAACTGCAAAAGTAACTTTAAAAAGGATAAATTACAGAAAGCACCAAGCATCATAAGAAGCTATGTTATTCCAACTTTTCATTTTTCTTGAACTATACATGTCTAACACCAATGTTTGACATATATCCGGAAATTGGTATGGGGAGAATTTCCAAAGACCCTCCAAATATATGGGAAAACTAAAGAGATCAACATATCTGTATCGGACACGTACTCATAGTCATATCCAACACTCGCACTTCAGGTTTCAAATATTACATGATGGCAGGGAAGGCCTTATCAACGTTACTTGAACTCAAGTGAAAATATCGGAGACGTACTCATACCCGACACTCCTATTAGCATAGGTGCTATCCTCTTGTACTCAAAAAGTAAAAATATAAATAAAAACACACTTTCTGTTTACTATTCCAATAAAAACACTAGATCTCATTTGCATGTAGAATCTAACATTCCCTGGCACTAAATATATTACAGATATAAGTGATGAGAGGATGCAAAGTGCAAACCTTGCTGCAATTGAACACAATGTCAAGTTCACAGACATTCTTGAAGCATCTGTCCAATGTTTCCACGAGAACTGAAGGCATCACATCTAAAGTAAGTAAATCATCCAATATTTAAAATAAACATCAGCAATTATTGTTACATTCAGCATTCTAGTTTGTAAAGAAAATGCATGTCAAACCCAGTATATTGATATTATCAGGCAAAATCTAATTTTAGAGCCAACAATTCCATTTATCTAACACTTTAATAACAATAATTGCTAGGATCGTCTATGCAAAAAAACTTTATACAAAAAATGACATCTTCGAAATTTATTGATGCAATCTAACCTTTCCACTTGAAAGACACCAAAGTTAACTAATTTTGATGGCACAACCATGATTCCGGTGCTCAAACAATAAATTCAATTTCTTAGAACATTGTAACTAAACTGACTTCAACTTCAAATCATCACAAAGACCATCAAACTGGTTGTAATCAGCTTTATGAAAACTTTTCATATCTATAATGCAAGATATGAATATTCAGACACCTCAAACAATTGAGTAACTGAAGTCCTAATTTTGCAAGGACCATGCCATAAGTAACTCCACAAGAAAAAATAGAAGCTTACCTTGTATCAAATCAAGCATGGCTAGCTCATTTTCAGAACTATCAAATACAAAAATAAAGTAAAGAGTAGCAAAATGCTTGTAAACATGGCGACTATCCTGTCAATGAAAATTAAAAAGCAATTAAACAGAGTTCTACGACAAAGAAGAGGCAAAATAAAGCTATTTCAGTGATTTACAAGAATAGAAATACAAATCAAGAAATTAAATAGAAAATAAAGGAAATTACCGGGCCAAAAATTGATTCGGCCTCTACGAAATTGCTTACGTTCACAGGTCTACTGCACAAGACTGTTAAACGATCAATATCAAAGTCAAAAGCAAAAAAATATATATATATTTAAAATCAAAGTGCAAACTCAAGAATAATCTATCAAGTCTAATAACGAACGCGAATACAAATGCATCTAAGGTTCATGCGATCCAAACCGAGGAAAGTTCAAACTAATTACAGCTAAGCAAGTACTAGGTGAGAGATAGAACCTCCAAAAAACACTGTGTATAAGCTCCTGCTGTTTCTCTAATGGTTGATTTCAACAAAATTCAAAGCGGCATGGATAGCAAAGGAAATCGAATTAATTAATATTAACATGATCCCGATAATCATTATAATTATATTTTAAAAAGATCAAATGAGAGAAAAATCAAAAAGAAATAGAGAAAGCGAAGTTTACCAGATATTCGAAGAATTTCGCAAGGCGAGGCTTGCCTTGAGTGTTCATCACCATTACAGCTTTTATCATCTTCGCTCTTCCTCAATTACTCCATTCTCTCGCTAGTCGCTATTGACCAAACGAGCTTTTAGATCTCTCAAATTTAAAATTGGGTAAACTACTCATCTATTTGAACGTATTTATTTTTGGCTCGTTAAAAAATCAACAAAGAGTGACATGACAGTTAATAAAAATGTATAAAGTTATACATTTAGTCTATATTATTTACTTATTATATCAATTTAATTCTAATTTTAATTTAAATAAATAAAATTAATCAAACAATCATATGAATGGAATGGCGTAAGGGTGATTTAAACCTGGGACCAATAGGTATTATACCCACACCTTTACCACTACAGTGATATAAAACACACATTTTTTTATATAAATATCTTATAATGTAGTAAATGTTAAGAAAAAAAAGAAAAAAATGGTTGAAAAGTGACTCGAACCTAAATCACTTAAAATGTGTAAAATCACACAAACCACCAAAAGAAAATATATTCGAATATTTTAAATAAATTTCTTTTCTTTTAAATTGAATTTTTTAAATCGAATATTTAACATTTTCATATTTAAATTAAATTGAATATTTAATAACCACTTTAAATATTTGATTTAATTTAAAAATAAAAAATAATATTTGATAACTACCAAAAGAAAAAATATTCGAATATTTTAAATCAAATTTTTTCTTTTAAATCGAATATTTTTAAATAGAATATTTAATATTTTCATATTTAAATTAAATCGAATATTTAATAACTACTTTAAATCAAATATTTAATTAATTGCTTGATTTGATTTGGTGGATTGTGTGATTTTACACATCCCAAATGATTTAGGTTCGAGTCACATTTCAACTAATTAGGTGGTGACACGTGTCATCATCTGATTGGTTGATTAATTTTATTTAATTGAATCAAAATTAAAACCAAATTGATATAATAAGTAAATAACATAGACCAAATATACAATTTTATAAATTTTCGTTAATTGCCACGTCACCTCTCCGTCACCCATCCGTTGATTTTTTAACGGCGGTAATCAAAATAAGTCAATTTAATAAGTTTGGTGGTCTGATTAACGAATTGTTTAGTTTGATAATAAAAATAGATACGCACAAATAACTCGGTGTTACGTGAGTAATTTATCCTCTAAAATTTCACATCCAAGGACATATATAGTCGTGAAATATATATATATATATATATATGGACAAAAATGTCTTCAATTAATCGATGTTAACGAGATAAGTCAAAAGGCTAAAATTGGAAATACGGTCAATAGGGATAATTGGCAAATAATATAATAAATATATTAAAATAATAATCCACGTCGTTTTAATCTGATCAGCCCTAGAGAATGATACCATACCAGCTTTGAGACACTGGCGGCGCGAAGCAAACGGTATCAGAAGAAATGGCTACCCTGGAAGACGATGAAGCCGATATAGATCCCGTTAAAATGATCTTGCCTGATGAAGAAGGTGAAGAGAAGAAGCTTACTACACTAGGTAACGGTGCAGCGAAGCCATAAATGAAGAAACATTATATCCGTTCGATCGAGTCAACGGTTGCGATTAGACAGCTTCCTTCCGAAGGGCTTTCTTTCCAGCTCTGGCCAGCGGCTACAACGCTTGTTACGCTTCTTGATGGCTATCTTAGTCACCTTAGCGAAAGCCCCCTCGCAACCACCCTAACGGCGTTATCTAACGGTGGCGGTAATGGTCGGAAACTGAAAATCCTGGAGCTTGGTTCTGGCACTGGCCTCGTCGGAATTGCGGCGGCCGTCACGTTAGGAGCTAATGTGACGGTGACAGACTTGCCACACGTCATCCCCAACCTCAAATTCAACGTTGAAGCGAATGCTGACGTGGTGGCTCGGAGAGGTGGGGCCGTCGACGTGGCACCGCTGAGGTGGGGAGAGGGTGGTGACATGGAGGTTATTGGGCGGGAATTTGATCTTGTATTGGCTTCCGATGTGGTTTACCACGATCACCTGTACGAGCCATTGATCCAAACGCTGCGTTTTCTGTTGAATGCAGGAGCAAGAGGTGGTGAAAAGAAAATTTTCATTATGGCTCACTTGAGAAGGTGGAAAAAGGACACTGCGTTTTTCAAGAAAGCGAAGAAACTGTTTGATGTTGAGATTTTACACACAGATCCTCCGAAGGAAGGGTCTCGAATTGGGGTGGTGGTTTCCACTTTCGTTGGGAAAAACTAATGCCAACTATTTTCTCTTGTTTCTGTTCTTGATTGTTGAATTCACCAAAATTTGTCGACGAAGTTAATGAAATTAATGGTTTCAATCGTTTGCAGCCCTTTCTCTATAATAATTGTCTGATAATAATTGCTTATTTAGTTATTAAAAAAAATGAAAGTCTCAGTTAAAATAGAATTTGACTGGTTATCTCCGACCTCTACCTTACAAAGGTTGCTGGTATTAGAGATTTCGTTGTATAACTGCAAAAACTGAACCCAGGGCGATAAAACTGAAATCTAATGATAATGAACAGCATTTTTACATCGGTACAACAAGCGTTTTTTAAAAGAGGTTTTAAACTATACGGTACAGAAAGAAAATAGGAAAAGTGTCTTCTGAGAACTCCATAATCACACAAATACTCGAAACTAGTTTAGGTGACGATGATTCTGAAATCAAATAACAACGGCACTATCATTCCTGCAGCCGTGTTAACGCCATGTTAACCAGAGCTGTGTCGCCAGTGTCAAATAAAAAGCACAATATTCCTTGGGCAAGGCTCTTATATACACTTATACAGTAATACACCCAACTTAGATTATGCATATACTTCAACATCATCGCCTCCTTGATAGTGCGCCTCTGGTTACTGCTTCCATATTTTGTGAATCTCTAAAACAAAGAAAGTGAACCAATGTTTTCCCATTTGGGTAGAATACGAATACACTTGTTCCTATTTTCTTGTTGCAGAGAGAGCACATACTATCACTCGAGATCTTCACCACTCCTTTTCTTCGGCTGTAGAGTTCATCTTTCACCTGTTCATGAAGATATTTTATACAAACCATAAACAGACAGACATATGCTAACAAAATCTCATTCAATTAAATAATTTATGCACAGAATTGTTTTCGTTAACACAATTCACATACCTGTAGGTTCTCACTCTGCGTCAAGCTCTTGACGACAGAGAAGTTCCTGTATGCTTCACTGGACTTTCTCAGAAGAGGTTCCAGAAATGGAAGCAAGTTCTGCAGGTGGAGGACAAAATACCTTAAAGAAAGAACTTAATTGACACTCAGATGCCCCAAAGGAAATCTAACAAAGTACATATGAGGGGCCTACTATATTCATGAAGAATTAGATATCAATGACCATATAGACTCGGATGCAACTGGTTCAGGAGCTTTTGAAAGCAATCAAGATTTTACGAAATACCTGTAGTTTAGTATCCCTTGGTAAGAGTTCGAGTGCCTGAGCTCCATTGATTCTATCCCATCTTCGACTCAAAATATCAAGTACCTGATCAAACATGATAGTGGAACCTACTTCCTCACTAGATTCTTCAACATCACCATCACTCCTACCACTACCGGTGTTGCTCGAACTAATACGCAAATCCTCTGCACCTTCTATTGAGGCAATTTTCTTACGTCCTCCTTTAGATTTCACTGAAGCTGCTGAACCAACTTTTTGGACGCTTGTATTTGGGGATAATGCCAAATCCGCAATTCTCTTTTCAAAGTACTTGGTTGTTTTTTGAGGATTCAGATAAATCTGTAAAAGAGTGAGGTATATATTTCCAGAAGATTTTCCCGGCAGCTTATGAACCACAGACTCATAAACCCGATCACAATAGGCCAGTGCCAGTTCAGGTACATGAAGCTATAAAGTTCAAGAGGAATTCGTTTATTAGAAGCATATTTAAAATGAAAAACAACAGATTTTACTTTGAAAAGAAAACGAGAGGAGAGGGTGGAAAGGTCAAGCACCTGATCAAACACGGTAGTGGAACCTACTTCCTCACTAGATTCTTCAACATCACCATCACTCCTACCACTATCGGTGTTGCTTGAACTAATACGCAAATCCTCTGCACCTTCTAGTGAGGCAATTTTCTTACGTCCTCCTTTAGATTTCACTGAAGCTGCTGAACCAACTTTTTGGACGCTTGTATTTGGGGATAATGCCAAAGCCGCATTTCTCTTTTCAAAGTACTTGGTTGTTTTTTGAGGATTCAGATAAATCTTTAAAAGAGTGAGGTATATATTTCCAGAAGATTTTCCCGGCAGCTGATGAACCACAGACTCATAAACCCGATCACAATAGGCCAGTGCCAGTTCAGGTACATGAAGCTATAAAGTTCAAGAGGAATTAGTTTATTAGAAGCATATTTAAAATGAAAAACAACAGATTTTACTTTGAAAAGAAAACGAGAGGAGAGGGTGAAAAGGTATGAATGAACTAATATATATGCAACTCTTCAAAAAATTTGTGTTATGGTGGCCTTAGCCCTTAGCTTAACAACAGGTTCAGCACTTTTTAGCTTTATGAATCATGGCAGAAACTACCTTATGAACATATAGTGATAGAGCAAGCTCGTGTTGGTTCATTTTCCCCAACAAAGTTGCACGCTCTTCAAATAGAGCATCTGAAGGAAGACGTCTCAACAGTGCCACTGGATTGTATCCTGAGATACTTTCTAATGCAGACAATAATTTTTTCCTTGTTGGAGAATACGCCTTCTCATCCCATAACTGTTGAGCACTTAGTTCTGCATACCATTCAAGTACTTCTGAGAGATAGATTTGTACCTACAATAGTCATTGCTAGTAATATGAGCTGCACTATAACCAACATCAACAAAAGTGGTAACTATGAGAACTCTAGTGGCTTCAAATGATAACTTAAGTTATTTTAATTACAACAGAAGGTCTTTACCATTTCATTCTGCAGGTTCCCTGAGATCCCATTTTCATTCATTGCAAGCATAAGTTCCAAGTACCTGCCTTGCATGTGTGGAGCATGCTGCTTCAAATAAGAATTGACCATGTCTGCTGGAATATTTCCAGACAAGAAAAGCTCAATGGTTTGTGCTGAACAGCTTTCAAGAACAAGCATTGAGAACTCAAGCACAAGCATCGGATCGGTGCCACATAGAGGCTGCAAATAAAACCAGCCAAAGTTTTATCACAGAATGTTCTTGAGCCGTGGAATAAAGATTGCATTGAATAAAAGCAATATAAATGCCATGAGAACATGGTCTGTAAGGTCAGGCCATAACAAAATTATGTCTTCTCGTATTATTCTGGGTAAAAATTCGCATTGCGTCCTTATTAAAGATAAAAGATTTTATCTTCCATGGTTCACATGACCTTGATTGCCCAAAAATCTCAATGCTCCGATAACATAAACATATTTAGTATTGATAAATCAAGTTAAAATACTTTAATGCAATTAAAGCAAAAATGTTTCCTGCTACTGACAAATTGACCTTGAGATATTCAATAATTGCCTCAGGACTGAACTTTTGGGTGAGCGCAGCCTGCGATTGGTTTGTTTTCGACTCTTCCACTAATTGATGTAGTAGTTTAAGAGCTTCACGGTGCATTGAATTACTTTTGTAAAGTTCTAACAGAGCAGCATAATGTTTCCCTTTTTGAAGAAGCTCCTCGCATATTTTTACATCACAGTAGTTAAGACCTTTCAGCAATTCTAAAGCTGCTGCTGATTGTCCAGTAAGAAGAGCTTGGAAGAGGGCTGTATCCAGTATAGCTGCCATCTCCCTAGCAGCTGAGTTAATTGAAATGTTACCACGCCCCTATGGGTCCAAACATAGTATTAGATCATGGAAAAAAGTATACTTCTATAAATTTTGAAAATATGAAAAGAAATGGGATATTAACAGCATATTGGGATTGAATATATGGAAAACTAAATTAGTTTGTGTCATTAAAATTGTGCATTTCAGCAAAAAGTTGAACTCTAATGCAGGGTTTTAAAAAACGTCCCTCGACCGCTATAGCGGCCGCTATTTAGCGGTAACGCCTCCGGCCGAAACCGCTATCGGCGAAAACACCAGTGCGACGAGGAATCACACTAGTAGCGTGGATCGCGGCCGCATTTTAACGGGTAGCGGTAAATAACGGTACTAACGGGCCGCTATCCCCGTTTTCTCCCGTTACTGTAAAATCTAAAAAAATTCCATGGGCGGGCGATAAGGGTGAGCGTGAGAGTGTAAAGGGAAGCGAGCTGATAAGACTTACAGGGAGAGGATTGGTCGACGTTGAGGAGAGGGGATTGACGGCGCGCCTACAACAAGAGGTGAAATTGCGCGGCTCTAGATGCTGGTCTGATGACGACGGCGTGAAAATAACCCTTTTAGGGTTTGAAAGCCAAAGAGACAACCAAGAATAAAGAGGGATTTAGGTTTTGTTCTTAGTATTATAATCTTATTTTATTACCATTAAAAAACCCTTGGGTTATGAGAAGCCCATTAATTTAACAAAAAAAAATAGCCTATTAAGGATTTCCGATTAAAATCAATGGCTACCCATAAATAAAATATTAAATTATAAGATGCCAGCGTGTTTTTAAGGGTATAGGTTAATTTCTATTTCAGCCATGCCACTTTTTATTTTTGGTATTTCAGTTCTTTATTTTTTTTTAATTTAAAGTGTAAACTTTATTTTTTGTTAAATGTAGACTTTTAATTTCAGTAATCTAAGTTCATAAGTGTTGGAAAACACTCTAAAAATCATTAAAAGTAACTTTTTATGATTATGATTATAATTATTATGTTTTATAATAGGTGTTGGAAAACACTCTAACTTTTTATGACCGTAATAGTCTTCGTTATGTCCGCAACCGCAATAACCGCGACACGACTGAAAACGTGACCACGACTGATATTTAAATCCTTGGTCTTCACAGATCTAAATCTTGTGAAGTTTCTAAAATTGAATGCGCAATAAATCATTAGCTTGAAAAATAACAAAAAGGCATTTTTCAATTATAAGAGCTAAAATACAATTCATCTATATAATTACTTACATAAAATCTTTGGTTGGCCTCAGAATTATAGATTAATTAAGCATCAAATCATGATTTTAAAAAACAGTCCGCAACAGCAGCCGTTATATAGCGGTATTGCCGCCGCCCGAAACCGATATTGCCGAAAATCGCTCTAGAAATCTGATTCACACCAAAAATGGCAGATTGAGGCCGCGATTTAATAGGTAACATCCGAATGCGACGATAACATACCGTTATTTTCGTTATTATCCCGTTAACGATCAACAGAGAAAAAATACAGATATTTTCTCAAAAAAGAAAAAAATAGATAATTTTTGAAAGACGATTTCAACTAGTATTTCCTGCTATTATCGGCGATCCAAGCGTCGTCCACCAGATCCGAACGATCCTTCAAATGATTGTATGAAAGCGATACAATGAAGTTGCAAAGATGAAAAGAAAGAAAAAGAAAAAAGATTTTAAAAAGTGAAAAGAAGTTAAAAGACATTTTTTAGTGTTTAAATGGTAAAAGTTAATTCTATTATTAAAAAGAATATATTCATCAAGGGACTTGATTCAAGGCAAAATACAAACACCAACGGGAATAAATTAAATAGGTTTGAAAATCGACACTACACTACCTAGAAAGACTAAAAAAGAAAGGAAAGAATTAAATGCATATTGAAAATCGACATTAATTTATCCACTACTTGAATATTATAATTATTATTTATGTTATATTGTACATTTATTGCATTTAAATGGTAAAAGTTAATTTTATTATTAATGCATCTTGGAAACCAACACTAATTTCTACACTACTTGAAGAAACAATAATCAATAAAGAATAAGGAATAAGAAACGGCAACTACGAACGGGGTTTTAACCCTTACGACAACGTTTTCATAGAACCCTAAAACTACACAGTTTTGTTTATGTTAAACTGAAGGGAAGTGGTTGACAAAAAAAGGAAATAGGAAACACATAACTAGGGTATAAAGTATTTTTATTTTAACAAATTAATTTTTATAACTTTAAAATATTATTTGATTTAAAGTATTTTTTAATAAAAATTTTGAAAAAAGTTATTAATTGCAACAAGACTATATTTTAAAAAAATAGATAGGAAATTATAATTTTTTTGTTAATATCTTTTTAAAGGAATCACAAAATCATTAGATTTTAATTGAAGGAAATGCCACTACAACTAATGAGAATTTAACTTGGACGTCATTTTAATCCATGGAAATATTAAATTTTCTAATTTACTATGAATTTTATTTTTTATGATTATATGTATTGATTTTTTTTACATTTGTCGTACCCGTACCTTGTAATTTTGAAAATTATCGTTTCTCGTCCACGTATTCGTCCCTGTACCCGTATCCGTATCCATGCAACATAGAGTAAAACTATCAAGTTTCATACTGAGATGGTGGGAAAGATTGAAACAAATATCGGACATGAAACTGTATTTTGAGAATTATTTGGGCCTCAATGAACTTGAAAAG
The DNA here is from genome assembly GCA_019671005.1 of Hibiscus mutabilis. Classification (NCBI taxonomy): domain Eukaryota; kingdom Viridiplantae; phylum Streptophyta; class Magnoliopsida; order Malvales; family Malvaceae; genus Hibiscus; species Hibiscus mutabilis. Next base: position 10,889,864 of record CM033734.1, read on the forward strand.
TTTCGGCTAAAGAAACACACGTACTATCAATTCTTTTCGGTTAGTCAACTCTATTTACACTATCGGCAAAATTGGGATAAATAATAGTTAATCCATAAAATTGATTTTTTAAAACTTGATTTTTAGATGTTTTAGAGTTAATTGCACAATAAGTCTTCAAACAACAACTCTTATTCTAAACTAGTTCCTAAAATTAAAAAGAAAACAACTTTTGGTATCCATCCATGAGATTTAAACCTTGCTTTAAAAGCCACCGTTGAAGTTGTAACTAACCACTACCCCAATCGACTAATTTGAAACATTATTAGAATATATATTAAAATATGTCATGTATCACATTTTAATTGGCCAACTTTTTTTAACAGTCATATACTTAAAATGATCGAAATGAAACTTTATGCATATATTTGTATGTAACTCTTAACATAATAAAGACGAGTCATATTTGTGAGACTTGGTATGAAACCGTTAAACTATTTAACTCTATAATCAAAGTGAACAATACTTGACTATATTGCCATTGACCGACAGTTCGAGTCTAAGTCACATGCACGTATGGTTGCCCAAGAGGTTCTAACGGAGATTTTGGGCCTAAAGAGACCACTAGACTTAGCCCGATCTATGGAGGATTCTAGAAGACAACCACTTTGACCTATGTAAACTTTCCATGTAAACATAGGATTTGTTTCATTAGATAGCAGATATATTCTAGGGAATATTGCATTGTGGTTGGTGGGCTTCGATCATAGTCATCGATGCAAACCATTAGGGACCGTCGGATGTAGGGGGACTCAACTATAAATAGAGGCCTTCCCCACCTCATTTGTATCATTCATCTTCTGAGTAATCAAGGCATTCGCTCTAAAACTCTTTGTGCTGGTCTTGAGTGTTATTGGCCTTCTTTCTTTATTCTTGAGTTGTCTTATCTATAATTGGCAAAATATGATGTTAAAGCATAAACAGTGTGAGACATATATTATAGATCAAGTTTTATATGATAGCATTAAATTTCCTAAGAATATAAAAGTACATGTGCACCAATAGGAACATGGAAAAGTCCATAAACTGAGTTATTTGATGCTACAACTATGGCATTGTTACTGTTTATAAGATGATACGCATTGTGGAGGACAATCGTCTGTATCAGAGGATATAGAACTCGAAGGGAGCGAATCTGGAAAGAATAAATAAGTGAATGTGCACAAGTATTAAGATAGTTAAAATCTAATCTTCTTTGGCATTTAGTCACACTACCTCAACACACCTCGGAAACAGAGCTATTGTACATGGCTTCTAGATGACAACAGTAGTAGGAGCTTTCGACCAACATATCATTCCAGATTCAAGCAGCTTCGAAGACTCTAATATTTTCCTAAAAACAGCACTTAACATTACTCTTAACCAACGAACTCAAATGCTACCAATAAATTATTAAAGTCGGTACCTTCCTAAGAATAAGTTCCCTAGAGGGAAGAGCGACAACCAATGGTGGCGCTATCTTCCTCGAAGAAAACACATATAACAATGCACATTTTGTGGCATTTAATATCATGTATTCATTTCTAATACCTAAACATATATTCTCACCACACCATGATATTGATTTCACTGTATCTGGAGCACCAAAATCCTTCAGCTCCACAAATCGGTACCCTCCTATGCAATAATTTTCAAAACAATTTCATTTAATGGTAAGCAGGCAATAACATTCTTCAAACTCAAATCCAAATTTCAGATCCAAAACAAAAAATAAATAAAACCAACAAGGCTTGTTGATTGTTACATTTTGCTATTTGCTTTTTTTAACAAAAAAACCCCTCATTAACTATAAACAAATTAGTCAAATGACACACCGGCTCTAATTAACTATTCCATATCATAGTAAATTCGTGCATTTATTATACAGAAAGAGTATATTTCGAAATTACTATTTTCTTATTTATACAAAAATACTGTGCTTTTTGCTTCTTTAACTCTTTTAAATAGAAAAAAGTTAGAAACATATATTTACTAGTGAGTGATGACTCGAGAAATACAAACTCTTTTTTGCCTAGCAAAGTAAAGGAAGCCTCTACAATCGTCCCAAGAGTAGACGTTAGCAGGGATGGAGCTATTAAGCTCTTGGGAGGGGTTGCTGCCCTCCGACTGGGAGAAACATTTTTTTTCACTGGGAGAAACTTTTTTTTTAACTTTTGGTCTTTTATATTTTTATCCAAAAAAAATAGTACAATTGTAAATTCCTCCCCACCTTTCAAAACTTATGGTTTGCTTCTCTCACCCATAAATCATGGCTCCGTCGCTAGCGCCTTTAGCTTTGGTTATCACAACAACAGTTTCCAAATTGGGGAGCCTATGAAAAACGATTGATTCAGAGAGCGACAAAAGTAGTTCTCTCGATTCCAAAACCTTCATCGTAAGCAGAGCCTTCTTTGAAAACCTTGCAATAGTTCTCTCCAGTGAATAAGGTTCCTTCCGCAACGCGTGCGGGTCGGACGATGGATATCGATCGGCGCCTGAGGAATCAGGACCATAAATTCGAAAAAAACCATCAGAACATCTAACGAGGAGCTTCGAGCAGTAGGATTCGACTGTTTCAATTCTAGCGTGACAATTGTTGAGGAGCTCGAATGAATCATAGGCGTTGTGCACCATCTTCTTTCTCGGGTTACTTCCCGTCTCTTCTCAAATCAGTGAGTTTCACCATTGAAAACTTGAACAAGTAGTTTCTTTTCAACAGTAACATTTATTTATCTATTTCCGGCTCCGCGATGTGTTGGCGTGAGGTCCCGCGCTTTTTGCACTAGTAAAATCCAATTTATATCCCGCCACGTCATATTCAATAATGGACGGATATAAAAAGCCATATAAACAAACACCTGCGAATCCATCATATATTCGTATACTTTATAATAGCTCTAATATGAATTTTATCCTTTTTTTATAAAAATTAAGTAGGCAACTAACCTTTATAATTTAAGATGTTAGAATTTAGTCCTTTTATTTTAAATAAATTGAGAAATTAATTTAATTATTAAGAAATACGTAATTTTTTGTATATAGCTTATTAAAATATTTTTTTAAATCTTTTACATTTAAAGGCTTGAATTTAGCCGTTTCAAGTCGGGTTAATTTTTGGTTTAAGTTGCTTTTGGTTTAAGTTCAATTTCGGGACGGATTGCGTATGATTCGAATTTAGTTCAGATCTATGTTATTTTGGTTCGGGTCGATTGATTTTTGATTCGGGTCAATATCAAATAGGTTGAATTTTGGGTCTTGTCAATATCAAATCAGTTGATTTTCTGTTCGGGTCAATATTGAATCAGTTGCCTTTTCGTCTCAGGTAAATATCAAATCGGTCAATTTTCTATTTGAGTCAATATATGAAGATGATCTTTTATTGAAGAAGAATATATGATATTAAACCAGTAAATTATTACTAAAGGTGTTTGTTAATTAGTAATTAATACAAGAAGAGAATAAAACATACATATTTGAGCAAATTAAATTTGTGTTACTTTCGGTTCGGTTTGATTTTCGGTTTGGGTCAAATTGGGTATGAGTTGCTTTTGATTCATCTAAAATTCATGTCGATTTTGATTTGGGTTTGGATCAAGTTTAGACCATCATCCATATTAAGTCTCGGTTCAGAAAAATAGATTTGATTCTCGGGTCAAGTTTTGTCAGATGTACGCAACATGATCTTATTATTTTTTAATATATATAAATCTTTTAATAATATAAAAATAGAATCAAATAAAAATATTACTTTGAAGTTTTAAGTTTTTTATTCTATACTTAATCATGTGTAACGAATAAAATAAAATCAGAAACATTTTGAAAACCCATCCGCATGAGATTTGTATAAAAAAATTTGAGTTACTCAAATTTCATTTCAAAATTTCTTATTTACTATTTTTATCTAATTCATTTTGAGAATTTTTAGAAACTTGATACAAAATAAATTCTTTCTCTAAATCTTTCATCCAACCATGCCCTAGAAGATTAAAAAATGGAAGTTCAAATCTTCAAATGTATTTTGATGCTTAATTAGTTTTTAAGTTAGAGAATTCCAAAAATCGAGATATGGTTCTGTTAGAAATTTGTTATGCGGCAAAATAACCAAAGCGATAACGACATAGACCAACATGCACATGAAACAAGATTTAACGGGTTCAACATAGCCTACCTCTACAGACGAGAGAAATCAATCAACTATCAACGTAGAGAACCCGAAGAGTACAAATACATAATAACCCATGTAATCCCAAAACCCGGTGTACAAATCCAATGACCCGGTGGAACCAAAACACTCTTCCCAACATCCCTACAACACCCATCTCTACAACGTAGACACAATAGTTGTAGAGAACCTAAAAGTAGTTACATCATTTCAGAGTAATCTCACATCTCTCTCATTCTCTTGTTATCTCATAATTCAAAGGGTTACACCTAATCTATATTTATAGACCCCAAATACTTGGTCACCAAGAAACCTTATTCAATAAGACCTCCTACCTAAAATAGATATTTACTCATTAAAGTAAATCCTAATTACCAAGTAATCTTCAACCACTAGAATTACAATAAAATCCAACTTAATTACCAATTAGAATTCGAGTCAAAATATAACAAATCTCCTCTTGACACAAATTATATTCGAGCATTGGTCTTCAAGTCGTCAACAGTTTTAATTTTTACGTAAGCCAAATATCCATTGAAGCACCGCCGCCAAGTCTTCAACAACTCCAATTCTTACGTAGTTTCCGTTGAAGCACCGTCGAATTTTGAGAATCTCCCCTTGCAACTGAAAGCTCGTTGCAACAATACTCCGCTGGCATATCTCCAACATCTCACCGCAAAATTCGCAGAAAAAATTCCCCCACAATCGCGCAACTCGAACCATAGCTCACGATACCATTTGTTAGGAATTTGTTATGCAGCAAAATAACCAAAGCGATAACGACATAGACCAAGACATGCAGAGGAGACAAGATTTAACGTAGTTCAGCATAGCCTACCTCCACGGACGAGAGAAATCAATCCACTATCAACGTAGAGAACCCGAAGAGTACAAATACATAATAACCCATGTAATTCCAAAAACTGGTGTACAAATCCCATGACCCGGTGTAACCAAAACACTCTTCCCAACATCCCTACAATACCCATCTCTACAACGTATGCACAATAGTTGTAGAGAACTTAAAAGTGGTTACATCTCTCCAGAGTAATTTCCCCCTCTCATTCTCTTGTTCTCTCATAATTCAAATATAGACCCAAATACTTGGTCACCAAGAGACCTTATTCAATAAGATCTCCTACCTAAAATAGATATTTACTCATTAAAGTAAATCATAATTACCAAGCAATCTTCAACTACTAGAATTACAATAAAACCCAACTTAATTACCAATTAGAATTTGAGTCAAAATATAACAGGTTCTTCGGCGGCAAGACGGTAAAGAGTACATGATTCCAAAATTAATTGGTAGGCATCCAGAGAGAAAGGTGAATATGAACGAATTCAAGGACAAGGCTTTGCTACGAATCTGGGGTGGTCGTCTCCGGCCATGATCACCACAACCTTCGGCTCGATGCTAGCCGATGCTCGATTGGTTTCGTTGTTCTTTTCTTCTTTTGCATTCAGAAATTCAGGTTGTGACCGGCGGTGACTGCAAGCGAGGAAGATCAACGCGATACCAATGATGCCGAAAACGATGGCAAGGCCTCCAAAGAGATAGGGAAGTGGGGAATTCCATTGCAGTAGGCCACCATGACTTACCGTTGAATTACCAGTTGGTCTCATTCTCTCCACTCTCTTTGCGCCTACACTGATTTTGCTGATGAAAAAAGAATAAAGGATTCCTTGGGTTAATTTGATGATCACTGAAATGGTCAATTTATATGAATTTAAATGCTTACTGGATACATGTTGGTTCCTTCTTTTTGTTATTCACATTACAAAAAAACTCCCCCTCAATAGATTCTTATCTTTTGTGTTGTACCTAATTTGTTGGTTAACATGGATGTTAGGTAGTATAAGCATGCAATCTGAATCTTTATTTTTCGAAGTATTCACGATCAAAATTCATATCCATCATATATTCGAATAAACATACAAGAATAAATATATATTTTAAAAAATATACTGATATCAAATATGTATTCAACAACCTATCGTGCTATGGAGGGATGGAGATTCTTATGAAAATCAAATGATAAATTCCTTGGAAACTAATAGAAATTCGCATCCACTAATGTAAGTAACTTAGAATCTTTGAGAGCCGTGGATTGCTAAAATTAGTGGGAGGGGCTGTTTCTCGAGAACACGAAACACCAAAGGGGACTAATTCCCTTTGCTTTGTCCCGACAGGCTACGGAATATTTAGATGGCAACGATCAACTTTGCAAATTCATATATGCAATTCACATTAAGTGAATATCGAATCAATTAGTTGATAAAAATAGGGTTGATAATGGAGTGAGAGACGGAATGAGCTATGTATAACGTGGGAGGGGAAATGGTGTTATATATTAGTTTGTGCAGTTCAATAATTTTAGGAGAAATTATCGATGAATGTGATTAGTCTCTTAATTTTGTATATTCTTCTTGTAATTTTATTGTATTTCCTATCTACTCAATAAAACTAACAACAATTATTTATTCAATTTTTATCAAAAACAAAACTCATTAAACATATATATTTGTGAGAATCCTCTTACACCATGTAAAACTTGAAAGTTTTACACTTTTTTAGACCATTGAATGAATTTAAATGAATGGTTGAGATTAACAGTAGAAAATAAAAAGTTTATCGCCGAAAAAGATAAAAAAATAATCACATCCATTTATTTATCCTCGTACAGAGGACAATAATTAAAATTTGAGGGCAAACTAAGCAAACCCGTAATTACTAAATTTTGGTATAATTCCCTAAATGGACAACAATAATTAAAATACGAACTTCAAAAGAAATATAAACATACTAAAAGGGGGCAAATTAAGCAAACCCGTAATTACTCAATTTTTGTATAATTTTACTTAATTTCCAATTTTTGCCCCAAATCAAGGTTTAAAGAAATAGGGGTTCGTAAGTAATTTTGGTATAACTTTTAAGCTTAAATGAAAAATAAGTGTCTAAACTATACATCTTCTGAACTTTAGGTGTCTAAAGTATTTTTTGCTAAAAATAGATGCTTAAAGTTTACACCGTTATAATTTTAGGTGTCTGGTAATTAACTACCATTAAAAAAATTTGTTAACCAATCAATGCTTGACACATGACAATAATTTAAATTTTTTAAATTTTTTTGAAGAAAGAAAAACCAAAATATTTAGATTTTTTAAAAAATCCCAAAATTCTCGGATTTTTACAAAACAGTCTCTAAAATCCTAAAATTTCTCAAACTCCAAATCTTCACAGCTTCTACCGCCGATCATTGTCCCTGAATACACCCCTTCGCTCGTCGGACTTAGCCTGTCATTTCCCTCAACACTGCGTCACCGAAAACGACAAACGATGTGTGAGCCGAATATTGACTTTGCGTTCGACGTTTAGCTGGTACGTCGTTCATCGTTTTCGACGACGTAGTGTTGAAAAAAATGACTGGATAAGTTTGACGAGTGAAGGGGTGTGTCCAGAGACAACGATTAATGGCGATAGCGACAACGATTTAGGTTTGAGAAATTGTAGGGTTTTAGGGACTGTTTTATAAAAATCTGAGAATTTTTAAATTTTTCTAAAAATTTATTTTTTTGTGTAAAACTTGTTTTAATTTTGACAAAAAATAAAATAAACATGGCACGTGTCATGTTTTAATTAGGTAACAAAATATTTTTAATGGTAGTTAACTACCATGCACCTAAAATTATAACGATATAAACTTTAGGCACTTATTTTCAGCAAAAAAATACCACATAAAGTTTAAAAGTGGTATAGTTTGGGCACCTATTTTTTATTTAAGCCCAACTATTATGGTATGTAATAGATTTATGGCGGCACAGATACAAAAATCATCAATCGCACCTTATTCCAGTCCATGCTTTCCACTCTCAACATATTACTGATGAATAGTAGTGAAAATTTGAGGAAAGGAAAAATAAAATGGTTAACAACAAAATGATTCAAGAACAAGAACGAAATTTTCAAATAAAAAGGAAAATGCTGCACAGCACAACCATTACTGCAACCGACATGTCCCTGCTTCTGAATTCCACCATACAACAAAAGCAAAGATTCCCATGCTCTTCATTGTTACAAACTTTCACAAAAAAGAACCCCAAAAATACAATAATCATACTAAACAAAAACAGAACATAGAGATATCCTAGATGCACTCTTCTGCAAAGTACAATGGCAACACACACAAGGCATGTACATTTTGCAAATGAGAATTACGTTGCAACTAAGTTACTTCTTATTGCATTTAGAGCTGGCCGATGTTTAACCTGTACAATACGCTTTAAAACAGCTGAGCATGCTTGTTTTCAGAGTTCGTTGGAGTAAAGGCACTCGTCTACTAGTTGGCGAAGGTTAGGATTCTCCAAGGCAGCGGCAACTCTTTCTTTATCGTTCAACAGCTTATTAACTGAATAATGAACATGGTGAATGAACATCTTAAGGATTAGATCAAGGGGACCGAGAGATGAGAATGGTGAAAGAGATAAGCTGCTTCTATTGAGATAACACATTTCCTGCTAGAAATCGCTCACATGACATGAAAGTTTTAATAGACTTTATAACTCACAAGAGCAAGAAAGATTGATGAACAGAAAACTACTGAATAACTGAAATGAATGTATAATTCTCTAAATCTAATCTGTGTTGCTCAAACTCTGTTTTTTTAATTACCCTTGTCTAACACAAGATGTAATGCTAGAGAGACCCTTCAATTACATGAATAACTTTGAACATGTCCGTCTTGAATACATACAAAGTATCCAATTCTAACACCCAAATTTCAGTAACAAAGATTCTCTTCATTTATTCGATCTCTCATCATTCTAGGAAAGAAACTTTTTTTAAGAAAGAACAAGTTAAAACATAGAAATCCCATTATGTCTAAATCATATCATAGACATTCCATTAAAAGAAGACCACCTATATGAATCTATAAACATCTTTTCCATCTCCACCGGTGAATTTTTTAAAGCTGCTGCATTGCCAGGTAAACTAAAATCCATTTAGAGAGAGGAAAAGAATAATGAATAAAGAAGTGGTAAGAGTCCCAGATGATATATTTCAACGCAGTGAGTTCTCACTTTACCATAGGCATTGCATGAATAATCAAGATTTGTTGGGTTATGCTCTTAAAGTTATCCTATATGAATTTTTATATCCCAACTGAAACTTGAACAATCACCCCCAAACACTTCAAAAACAATGCTCTTTGGTAAGAAAATATCAAAATTGACAGAAAAGAAGCTTTTGAACTTCACCTGATTCTTCATCAGCATGAGATCCAGGGGCAACTTTAATGTCAACCTACAAAGATAAATAATTAGCAAAAGCATATTTTCATCTGCTTAGAGCTTAAGAAAAGAAGGAACTGAACCCAGTTTTACTTCCACGCAAACAATGCAATAGAATTTCACTTTTCAGAGGATTAATTGACAGAAAAAAATTATCAGACTTTGATTAAAGAAACGAAAATTTACCTTAAAATGGGGAGGAAAACATTCTTTTAATTTAACCCTTAGGCATAGACCGATTACTGTCGCCATGCTGCAATGCTGTATAGTGGGAGTGAAAGTTATCCTAAACAATTAAGCAGCTATATTACCTCATAATAAATAAATGCGGAAGAATTAACTTTAAGCAGCAATAAAAAAAGCCTTTAAATTAAACTATAAATCTAACGCCAAAGTTTCAGAAATCGAACCCGAAAGGTAAAGTTTACAAATTTCGAGCTCATTTTTTGTTGTTGCAATTTTCACGAATTTCAAATCAAAATTAAAGTGAGAAAATACTCACAGAATTCGACCCAGCTTCTCATCAACTGTGATTGATTCCTCCGAAAGAACACTAAGCTGCTCTAATGAATACGGATGTTCGGGATCTCTAATGTCCCTAACGAAATTTAAACTTCAAGTCAAAGATCACAACATTTTTTTTTACATTAACTTCGTTTTCCAATTATCATGATGAAGAAATGAAGAGGAAAAAAAATACGGAAATTACTATTTGGCTGCTGAAAAATATCAAATCGAAATCTAGATTAGAGCTTAGCCTATTTAACCCTTTCAATATCAGATAAAAATAATAGTTGTAGTAGAAGAAGAAGGATATCATAGATTTCGAGTGGATCAACGGCGTCGTCGCCGTGAGGATATTCAGTACGAGGGACTCGTTCTTTCTTGGCGTGAACCACTGGGTTCGCATTGATCAAGCCCAGAGTCATTTTTGCCTGTTATTCTTCTTCCTCGTTTGTACGGCTTTGGTTCCCTGACGTCTCTCGCACTTTGCCTTCGGTGGAAGACAAGGGAAAGTGGTTTAAAGTTGATGTTTGATTCTTTTGGCTAAAATGCGCGAATAGTCCCTAGGATAAATATTTTGTTGAGTCCCTCGACTATATAATGTTATAAAATCATAATCCGACTTGAAAAGTAAAAAATTAGTCGCTACCGTTAGAAAAATTGACAATTGATGATGCAGTGGTTAATAAAATTAGCATAAAAAACTTTAAGCCTCAACTTTTGCATTGTACTTAGAGTGAAATAGACAAATTGTCACTAAACTATCCCAAAAAATATAAAATAATTGTTATACTTTTAAAAGTTATATAATGAGTATTGAATTTTAATTTCTGTTACAAAATTACCACTGAACAGTTAATTGTGGTTAAGTGAATAACGTAACATTTACGAAAATTTGAATAATAAAAAATTTAGTCCTTTATATTTACACATTTAATCAATATAGTTATAATTTAACCCTCATTATTGATGTCTAATTTGATTGAATGTGTAAATATTGAGGATTAAATGTGTTGTTATACAATTTTTTTGTAAATGTCATGTTACCAACTTAACATAGTTAACTGCTTAGTGACCATTTTATAACAAAAATTAAAGTTTAATGCTCATTATGTAACTTTTAAAATTTGGTGGCCATTTCATATTTTTTGAGATAATTTAGTCATCATTTATATACTTTACCCTTGTATTTAACCGTAGAACTTCACTAATTGGAACAATATTTAAATATTAAAAATTAAAATTTGAGAATTATGACCATATTAAATCAAGTGTAAAAATTCTATATACCGAAATCATACCGCTTAATCGGGAAAAAATAAAGTGTAACAATTACATGGTAAATTTATTATTATTTTAATTTTATTAACTGCCAACGACAACATCATCTATTATTAATTTTTTAATGGAAACAGACTAAATTTTTATTTTTTAAAGTTGGATTATCGATTTGTAATATTTTTCGTAGTTGAGTACAGAAAAAGATATCTTATAACCAGGGGCTACTTTTGTATTTTTGCCTTTTCGCCAAAGAATGCGTTGATTTCTGATTGATTAGACTTTTTTATTTATTCTAATAATCCAGTGTGGTGTGGCAGTGCCCCGCTAAAGTTTGGTGGGTGGCGGGACTTATCGCATAAAGCTAATAATAGTCTGCTTTCTGATCTTGCTTTCTTTTTTGAAGGAATGCTTTCTGATCTTGCCATGTATTATATCGGGAAAATATTTACCTACTGAGGCTGACCGATTATATTATTTTTCGATGTCTATTAGTAATAGAAAATTTGAGTTTAAGTAATTTTATTTATAATATAAGTATATCTTATTAAAAAGTAAAAAAATATAAATATATATTATATTCTAATAACTTTAAGATTATTCAAACAAATGTTTTGATTTGAGAATTTTATTAATATAATGGTTAAGTAAGAAAATAACAAATTTCTTGTGAATTAAAAAATTGATTAATCGATAGTATTACTTTTTTGTTTTCAGCTCAATGAGTGATTTCAATAAAAAAAATTGAGTAACTTTAATTGTAAGTTGTTTGTGCCTTGTCAAAATATTAAGAAAAAAGTATGATCAAATTAATTTATTTTAAGAATTTTATTAATACAATGGTTAAGTTAAAAAAATAACAAATGCACTGTAAATTAAAAAATTGATTAATCGACAGTATTATTATTCAATGATTAAGTGATATTGATTTAGAATCCGAATCCTACTCTTATTTTGGGGCCAAATTGGTTGAATATTGTATCCAAAAAAAATATTTTAAAATCTATAGTAACCCATAAATTATTTTTGAATCTATAGCACTTTCTACAGTAAATTTTAAAATCGGATTGCATACAATCCGACTTCAAGAGAATTATTAAAAAAAATCATGAAAGCTTATTGCTTTCCATCCGGCTTCAAGCAAAAATAAAAAATAAAAAAAATGATAAAAGCAACAAGCTTTCTATCCGACTTCAAGCAAAAACAAGCTTATTGCCTGCATGCTGCCATTTTTGATCGATTCCAAGTTTTTATCATTTTTTAATATTTTTTGCTTGAAGTCTGATTGAAAGCAGTAAGCTTTCATCTTTTTTTTATTTTTTGCTTGAAGCCGGATTAAAAGCAATAAATTTTCTTAATTTTTTAATATTTTTTTGAAGTCGGATTGTAGCAATCCCATTTTAAAATTTATTGTAGAAAGTGTATAAATTTGAAAATAATCTATGAGTTGCTATAGATTTTAAAATATTTTTTATAGATACAATATCCAACCAATTTTACCGAATAAAAAACACGTTTTATATTTTAAACAGAAAATTATTGTTATGAATAAATATTTTTGAAATAATTAAATGACAAGTATAATTTACATTAAAGAATAATATTATAATTTTATTGAAGGAAATTTATTTAAATTGAATTATATAGTTTTAATAATATTATTAATAATTTATAAACAGTAATAACAATATAATTAATAAAATATCAATGATTTAGTCCAAGGATAGCAATGCCATTTTAGCTTTATTCCTTATCTATTGTATATTATTATTTTATCCCGCCAAACAATAAAATACTATTATACATCTATTGCAGTTAGGGGTAGAAATTGGGTGGAGAATATCTGAAAATCGTAGAGATCCGAACTGGTAAAGATGAAGAATAATCAAAATTTTCACCCAAGGGGACGAAAAAGTTTTATCACTGAAGCTCAAATGGGGATGGAGACGAAGATTGCTATATCCGAAACGTGAGGATAACTGAACTGTAATCATATAAATAACAGTAGGGATCCAAAAAAAACCCCAAGGTTCTCGATATTTTACAAGATTTTTAAAAAATATATACTTATATATCTTAATAAAAAAACTCTAACCATATTATTATCACTTTAACTTTCCCTTAAACCTAGCCGCATTCAAGTTTCTCAACATGTTTCTTAGTTTTTAGGTATGAGCTAAAACCCTCGTCTAAATCTTCCCCAACACAACATTCTTTCAATCTTCATCGCCTCGTAACTGCTTCCAATCGAAGTATCCAAACTTTATATTTCAAACTAAAATGACCATTTATTTTGGTCAATAAAATTGTAGTATTGTCTAATTTTTTTGAGATGGGGATTCCCTGAAAATTGCAAGGACGAACCCCCGAAACATTTAATATGAATTTTTCAAAATCATAATCGAAAGTGTTCGAGACGAAATGAAGAATACAAAACCTTCCCCACCCACCTGATTCTCACCCCTAATTGCATTCAATCAAACAAGCAATACAAATACTTATTACTTTTAGAATAAAGTACACAAATGGTCACTAAACTATCCCTACAAATACAAAATGGTCACTAAACTTTTAAAAATTACATAATGGTCATTAAACTTTAGTTTTTATTATAAAATAGTCACTGAGCCATTAACTGTCATTAATTGGGATACGTGGCAGTTACGAAAATTCGTATAATAACATATTTAATCCTCAATATTTACACATTCAATCATTTTAGACATCAATAATGAGGGTTAAATTAGGAATAAATTGATTAAATGTGTCAATATGGAGGATTAAATGTTATACAGTTAACGGCTCAATGACCATTTTGTCACAAAAACTAAAGTTTAATGCCCATTATGTAACATTTGAAAGTTTAATGACCATGTTGTATTTTTAGAGATAGTTTAGTGACCATTTGTGTACTTTATACTTTTATTTCATTCCTGCCGAATAACCATTTAATTTAGGAATAATGTCAAAAAATGCCCCTAATGTTTGACTGAATTGTCATTTTGGCCCCTATTCTTTTTTTAAGCAATTTAGCCCTCAAAGTTTCATTTTTGGTCAAAATGACCCCTCTACGGATGAAAACGGTTAGTCAACCAACGGTAAATGACTTGGAATGATACGACAAACCTACTTGGAATGATATGCTGACTTTACAGAATGATACATCAATCAAAAAATAATTTTATAAAATTATATAAAATATATATTTTCTTTTGACGTGTCATTCTACCAAGTCATTTCAAGCTGTTTATCATCAGTTGACTAACAATTTTCATTCGCAGAGAGGTCATTTTGACAAAAAATAAAACGTTGAGGGCTAAATGGCTTCAAAAAAGAATAAGGGTAAAAACGATAATTCAATCAAACGTTAGGGACATTTTTGGCATTATGCCTTTAATTTATACCTTATTCCTTTCCAGCCAACCAAACGTAAATGTTACTTTATCCCACATTATTATCATTATTATTTTATTAAATTTTTCTTCAAAACATTGTGAAAGTTTAAGCTTTAGTGAGCTTAAATTTGACCTCTATTTTTATTTGATATAAACAGGGTTGAAATTAAAAAGAAATTTAAAGGTCGTATTTGAATTATAAATTTGTATGGAGTTAAAATATATTTTTTTTGGATAAATGAATTTTTATTCATCCAAAAGAACCTCAATATACACCACCAAAATTAACTCTGTACAAACCATATCTATCTATACCCCATATTTACCCAGATAGCAAATAAACAAATTAAGTCAAATCCCAATCAACAAGCAAACTAGAAGAAGAATGAAAAAATTTCTTGCAACCAAGCAGCCAAGATCGAACATCATTTCTAACCACCTGGACAATATCAGAAGCCAGCTTCAATCTTCTACCATGGAGTCTTCCATTCCTTTTCTGCCATATATGATGCAAATAACCACACCAGGCTAGTCAAACAATGGTAGCCTTTAACGTCCTACCCTTGCTGAGCATTCTAACCCCACTAATCATTTCTCCCCAGCTAGTAAAGGATCCATCTACATGGCAAGCCTGGAGAATCATCCCCAACACTGCTTAAAAAAATTACACTCGACAAACAAATGATCCCTCGTCTCTAACTCAGTTTCACACAAACACAAAAGATCATCAAAATGAATCCCCCAACTCACCATCCTACTCTTGGTAGGGAGCCTGTCTTGAACATCCAACCATGAAACAAAGGAAAATCTAGGGATAGAAAGACTTCCCCAAACAATTCGAAACCAATCTACCTTTTCATTCTTATGTCTGAGTACTTCCCATATTTTCCTTGCCTTAAAATTCCCTTGTAAATTATCTACATGAGCCAAATTATCACGCAAACGAAGAATTTTTTTCCAAGACCAACTATAGTTACTTTTTATAGGGATTTGCCAAAAAAACACCCCTTTCAAGAGATATGCTTCAGACCAGGCCACCCAAATAGATCCAGCCTTAGCAAGAATAAGCCATAAGCATTTTAGCATGCATGATTTATTCCACGCAAAGATATCCTTAACACCAAGGCCCCCTTCACGCTTCGGATGAAAAACTTTTTCCCAACTCACCCTTGCCCCCGTTGTCGAACCATCAGATCCCTTCCAAAGAAAAGCATTACATAACATGCTTTAAAGCCTTAGAAGGGAGAAGGAACATCCTACACCAGAAATTTTGAATGTTAAAAATCACAGCTTGGATAAGTTGCAAACAGCCCGCAAAAGAAAGACAACGAGAAGGTCAGCTCTTAATCCTTTGAGTAATCTTCTCAACCAGACCAGAACAGTCTGAATAGGAGAGGTTTCTTGTGACTAAAGGGACCCCAAGTATCTCACAGGTAGAGAGCCAATCCTAAAGCCAGTTTGTTCAACAAATCTATACATTTTCGAAGGAGAAATACCCCCGCAAAAAACTCTACTATTGGAAACATTAATTTGCAGCCCTGACATTAAGTAGAACAAATCCATAACCCTCTTAACACCCAAGATGAAATCAGAATTTCCCTTGGTAAAAACTAATAGGTTGTCTGCAAAACAAAGATGAGTAAGCCCCACTCTCTTACACTTTGGATGGAAATCAAAAACTCCAAGTTTACCAGCCTAGTTTAATAAGCAAGAGAGCACATTCATCACAAGAATGAAAATATAAGGGGACAAGGGATCCCCTTGTCTAACACCTTTTGCCTCTGAAAAATACCCCACAAGACCCCCATTAAGATTAATAGAGAATCTGAGGTTTGTAATGCAAGTTTCAATCCACCTACTAAACTGAGCCGGAACCCCAAGACTTGAAAAGGTTGCAAAATAAAATTCCAATTTAGAGAGTCAAAAGCCTTGCGAATGCCAACCTTTAAAACACATCTTGAAGAGATATTCTTCCTTCCATACCCATGAACCAGTTCTTGAGCCAATAAAACGTTCTCCACCATATCTCTACCAGCAAGGAATGCACTCTGGTTCTGTAAAATGAGCCCAGGCAGCCACTTCTTCAATCTATTCGTAATAATCTTTGCTATACACTTGTACACAGTATTACAACACGAAATGGGTCGAAACTCAGTAGCAAGCCTTTGGGATCAAAGTGATAATAGTAGAATTGAAACTAACCGGGAGAAAGTTAGACTGGAAAAAATACTGAACTGCTCTAAAAAAATCAGCACCCACAATGCTCCAAGTTTGCTTAAAAAACTGTGCAGGGTATCCATCAGGCCCAGGGGCTTTATTCTCATTCATTGAAAATAATACTTCTTTGATTTCCTGGTGAGTCACAGGAGAAACAAGCCAATCCTGCATCTTACTAGTTAACTCAACCCCCAGAATTTCTTTAAGCAAGTCATCAGAAATTCCTTGAACATTATTATCAACAGAGCCAAGAGAGCCCATAAAATGTTGTACCAACTCACTCGAGATAGCCTCAAAAGAGCTAAGCTTCACTCCATTACAATCCTTAAGCAAGTGAATAGTATTAACCCTATTCTTTGCAGCAACTTGTCTAAAAAAGTAAGTTGAGTTCTGATCACCTTCCCTTATAAACTGAACTCGAGACTTTTGCCTTAAGAATTTATCCTCGGCCTTACTTAAATCCTCCAGTTCAACAGCCACTCTTTTTTCTTGGGCTATAACTTCAGAAGTAGGATTAGTCATCTTTAACTTCTGCAATCGATCAAGCTCCTTTTTAAGGGTAGACACCCTTTCAGAAATACCACTAAAATGTTCCCTATTGAGCCTTTTAAGAGGTTCCTTCAAACGTTTTAACTTAGCAAACAATAATTGCAAGGGGTTCCCCTCAGCTGGTACCTTCCAAGAATCTTCAACAATCTTAATAAAATCTCGGTGGTCAGCCCATAAATAAAAATATTTGAAAGGTCTTTGTGGCCGTAACAAAAGGGTCCGTAAAGCCAAATAACTGGGGCTATGGTCCGAGCAATCTGGGGCAAAAAATTCAACCAAAACATTAGGGAAATATTGCAACCAACTGCAATTAACCAAGACTCTATCCAGCTTTCAAGGCAAAGGTTTATCTTCCCTTTGATTACACCATGTAAACAGTGGACCAGTAAAAGGATGATCAGTAATGTCCAGTTCCTCAACACAGTCCAGAAAGTCCTGCATTGCACCAGAAACAATCTGACTACCATAAAAAATCTGAGCTTTAACAAGGGGCACAAGTGATATTAAAGTCACCAGTAAGGGCCTAAGGCCTAACATCAACTGTTGACTTCAAAGCTATCAAATCCCTCCACAATTCCCTTCTCTGATCTCTACCATTACCTCCATAAACAAAAGTAAAGAAAAATTCCTCCTCACCATTTTTAAACCAACCAGAGATGTGTTGAGCAGACTGACCAATAACATGAAAACTCCAAGAACCTCTAATAAAAATCCAAATCCTGCCATTAGGGGCATCCACATAGTTATTAAAGAAATTTCAGGCTCTAAACTTGCTTTGAACAACTCTACTAGCATTAAAATCTTTAACTCTTGTTTCAAGAAGACACAAGACATCAATATTTAAACGACCAACAACATTTAAAACCCTCTTCTGTTTAAGGGGATCATTAGAACCCCTAACATTCCAAACCAGAAAAGTCATTAATTGGAAGGAGAGTTTACCCCTTTTTTCTTCTGCCCTTGTTTACCACCTTTAGCCTTCTTTCCCTACCTTTTACCTTAGGCTTAAGCTGATTCATCAGGTCAGCAACCCCAGCAGCAGTTATTCTATATGTTTTTGGGGAAATACAAATTCCTTCCTCATGACTATCAGCTTCCAAAACCTCAAATTTATTAGGAGTAACTGAAACCCCTTCTCCCCCATCAAAAGGAAGTGAGGAATTAAGAGCAACATCCTCCCTAACAACAGCAGCTTCAACAGGCTCAGAACCATCATCCTCAGATAACACAGTATCATCCACAATCTCAGGAGAAACCAAATTATCAACAGCACAATTATACTACCATCAACTACCTCAGGACCAACAGAATCCTTCAGTGATTTCAAGACACCACATACAATATTCTCATCACCAACTACCTCAGGGGGAACAATCTTCTTCGAACACTTATCCCCAGAATGACAAAAAATACAGCAATGATCACATCGGGGAGGAGCCCATACTAATTCAACACTGATCTCAATACAAGTATCCTCATCCAATTCAACCAGGACCGAACTAGGAATGGTAGATTTAGCATCAACCTCCACACAGATCTTAGCAAATTCCAACTGTTGCTTCAAAACAGTGGCCTTATCAGAGTATAACGGCCGACCTATAGCACTGACAATATACCTTAAACCTGTTTGAGAAAATAATTCCAATGGCACATGCCAAAGCTTAATCCAAACAGGAGCCTTCTCTAAATTTAGCACCTCAGAAATCATACCAGGCAACCACCTCCTCAAAATGATGGCACGCTGTTGAATATGCCAAGGGCCAGACTCTAAAACCCAGTCTCGAACTCGCTTAGATGAAAAATTTATGAGATAAACACTTGGTGCCAAAAATTTAATCTCAACAGATTCTTCCCTACCCCAAAGTTTATCAGCAGTTTTTTGGAAAACCCCAAGAGGGGGCGATTTCCCCAAAAAAATTGCCCAGAAGTGCATTGTCCCATTGCTTCGCAGCATCAACCATTACAGACTTAGGAGGCTTAACAATATGACGACCATTCTTATCCACAAGGGGGAAAAAAATTCAAGGACGGATCAAATAAATCCCAGTCAGAGACCTTACCTGACCCTGAAGCACGATTAACTCCAGCACCACCACCATTCACATCAGTTCCCAAAGACAGATCACCATCTCCAGCCTCAGCTTTGCCTCCATTCACAACTGACAAAGGGGGAGAATCCGATAAATCAAAATCCCCGAGGCAAGATTTTGATTTACCAGCCGCACCACCCAAGGCAACCATGGAACAACTCCTCAATCAAAGAAAATCAGAAAATAAACGAATCCACAAGGCAGAACAATCGAAATCGTGAAGAATTGATGAAAATCTCTTAAAATATAATTTTATCACTACATTAATATATAAATTTATAATTTTTAAAAGATAATCAAAATTTTATTATTTTATAGAGGTCAAGAATATAATTTTATTATATTTTAATTATAATTTTATGTTTTAGAGTAGATTTATTCAAGGATCGAACTATTCGTCCACACCCTAATGTTCGTCTAAAATTTAGAAGGGTTTTGAAAAAAGTTAAGCTCAAAAAATGGAATTGGACAAAAAAATCATACTTGTTTTAAAATATGGGACGAGCTTGAACTCTAACATTCAACGCCAGAGCTCACCCCGGACAAAATGCTCTCTAATTTTCTAGTATATTGTTTTATTTATTTTTAATTAATTAGAGATATAACATTTCCATACAGTGATTCAAATTCATACAAGATGTAACAATATATGTATTCTTGGCCATTAGGCCAATTAATTAATCTTTTTAAATATTAAATTTAAAAATAGAATAAATATTAAAAAAACAATATAAACGATCGAAAATGGACTTGGATTAGCCATTTACAGATTTGGATGGGTTTAGACAAAACTTTAGTTCCATATTCGAACCGGACCAGGTTTGAGAAAGCATGAAGTGTAAAAAAACATACTATAAGGTACTATAATTAATATTCTGTTCGATTATTTTTTCTATTTTAACAAAAAGTACACGAGCAATTGAAGGCTGTGTTAAATTAGGCCAGGGTCGAGTCTCCAATTAAATTTCCAAATCAGATTCAGGACAGATAAAATGATATTCGAGTTGAGTTTTATTATGATCATGTCATATCGAGTTTGGATTAATACGAATGCTAACTCAAAGACCGGGTATTTAGTGATCACTGATTTTGTCAGTTCGATCATCGACATAGTTTGGTTCATGATTTTATTAATTCAGTCGGGTTTTTTTATTGATGCGCTGCCACTGCCTAAAAGCTCGTATATTTAGGAGTAAACAAATTCCATGAACATAAATATCGCCGGCCGGCCGGCCCTAAAACAAAGGCATTATGAACTTCAGTCGTTTTATATAAACCACATCCTCTAAACGATAATTTAAAAGAAATTTATGCAAGTAAAAGATTCTTTCTGTTCTTAAAGATTAGCAGTGAGAGCAAGTTATGAGCTTTTTTCGCCTAAGCAAGGACGTGGATGTCGATATACAGTGCCAATTAGTTGCTTCAAATTGATGCAATGTGTATTTTACGCAGGCTCAGTTCTGATAGCTTGCTTGCTGTGCGATCGGTGCTGGCTGCGGTGCCACTTCAGCCGTTGAATGCTCATTTCCACTGGCAATGTGGTGGTGTTTCTCCTCAACTCCCCAGAGCTTAGCAGTTTTTACATCATCCTGAACCATCAGTCGTGAGAATTCTTCATGGTCATACTTCAGCGTTCCGGTTCCCCCGAATTCACTCGGGAGGTTCTCAACATCAAAGTATGATTTCATGAGCTCCACGCTATCTTTATTTTTAGGGTATACAAACCAAATGTCGTGCAAAATTTCATGTTTTGTCCCAATCAAGATTTGACATATTGCAACCAAACCAAACTAGCTACACTGAGAGTAAACCTATTACATTCCATGGACCAGATTCACTAAGTTAGCCAGTCTTGAAATTGATAGTATAATCGGAACCGACTAATTATACGTCATCTGATGAATAGAACTAGATATGGAATCGAACTTCTATGAGAAGGAAGATAAAAAGATTTGCTTGGAACAAAGATCAGAAATAAGGATAATCAGTGAATTGGACTTGCAGCTAAACTAGACAAATAAAAATGCAGGAGATCAAACCTTATAGAATGCTTCAAAAATCTTGGGTGGATTGTACAAGAAAGCAACGGCCAGCCTCATTGGATAATGGTCTTGTAGAATGTAAATGATATCACGAGCTGTTTTGATAGGAATACTGGTGCTCAATGAAAACCCAGTGAAGTCTATCAACCAGGACATTTGTTCCTGGCCCTCGGCGAGATTCATGATAGCATTTTCTAGAAGATGGACCAAATGGCGGATATTGTCTTCTGCTGATGTTGTGTGCTTATCCGTTAGTGTGAAATATGCTGATTTATGCTTTTGCTAAATGAAGCCATCGAGCAATAGTTGCAAAATGTGGTTTTACTGCCATGTGCTAAACATATTTCGCTATCGTTTTTTGAAACAGGCAACTACCAAAATAAACCTAGCTGTTGATAAATTGCCTGAGTTCGATTGTTGCAAGTCGATATATCCTGGTTCAGGTCCTCAGCACACTGGTATCATTCATGTTGGTTCTGAAAGGTATCTTAGGCATGTTTTCTAAATGGTCCAGGCAAAGAAACTGGCTAGTGATATCAATAACTTTGAAGCTTCCTTGAACTAGAAAGTTATTCTCACTTTTCAAACGTTGACCGAGTGCCATGTAGATGCCTGTCACAATTGTGGCTTCTTTTGGATAACATATTTGCTACATCAACCTTTTTATAACAGCTTTAAACTGTTGTCACTAAAGATGCACATATATCAATTGCTTATAAATTGGTTCTTCTACAGTTCTGGCAATTGTCACTCTAAATCTATCACTTTACCCTATGTTGCTCAAACCCTTTTTTTCATGAAGTAACCATGTTTGACACTTAGATACGAGGATATGACCTCCAAGGATCCGCCAAATGTATGTGAAAACTTAGGAAAATCTAACCCGTATCCAACATTTAAACCCGAGACCGAGTAACATAGCTTTTACTGTATCTTCTCTGCTTTCAATCCAATGTTTAAAGTTATCCTTGGCCTTTTTCAGCATGGAGGAGATCGATTCAGCCTGTTAAGATGCAGTCAATGGATTGCCATCAAGAAGGCCAGTCATTGAAATGACAATTCCTTCCGTGGTGGACAAGACGATTTCTCCACCTGGTACCTAATTTTGGCATTTTTGTATCTTCACATCGTTGGATCATTTTCTTCTCTCTTTTATATTCAAACATATATATATTTTTACATTGGACCATAATGAGATTTGCTACTTAATAGAACTCAGAGTGTCGCACTTTTTCACAGGTAAGCATGTCATTAACACTACACCCCTTATAATCCGTCTTATGGCAAATGGGATGATCTTGCTTACAGAGTGAGTAGAATTTTATCCAAGTCATCCACTTCTAGCGTAAATCAAACTTGTTATTATTGGCTATGATACGTGGAGTTTTATTTTCCCCAAGGCATCCCTATCTGAATCATATACGATCTCGGACTTAGGTGACGTAAGCTTTTATTAGTTGTCTTGCGGTTACGATTTAGCTGCTGCTTTTGGGCAAGGTGCAGGGTATCATTGCTCCATTACTCACCATTTCCTCGTAATAATCATATTGTTTGTATTGTAGGAATCATTTGCACAAAGATGTTTGGACTTGATCGATGAGTACGCTCCGGGGTTCAGCTCATCTGTCATTGGCTACGACATGCTAACTCCTCCTGACCTGGAAAGGGAAATTGGCTTGACAGGTTCTTTATATCCATAATTCTGTGCATTACTTTTGTACAGGCCTGCTAATCTCTTCCTTGTTCCGGTCAACTTCATAAAATCATTTTTCACTCGCGACTTCCTTTCAAGCTCTTATACCTGTTATTATTTATAAATACAACGATGAGAAGAACAGCTCATCTGCTTGAAGTCACCACTGACATTCATTGTTATTAGGAGGAAGTATCTTTCATGGATCTATGGTATTGGATTCTCTTTTCCTCATGCGACCTGTTAAAGGATGGTAATTTTTCTCCTTTTCCTTTTTTGACTTTTAAAAGAGGAGAAAAGGTACATACAAATTTGTATAATGTATAAAATATTAATCCAAATTTGTGGGTGCAGGTCGAATTACAGGGCATTGGCCGGCCTTTACTTGTGCGGGAGTGGTGCCCATCCAGGTGGTGGTGTGATGGGCGCACCCGGCCGCAATGCAGCAAAGCTAGTTCTTGAAGATTTCAAGAAAAAAATGAATTGATTTTCAGAAAATAGAAAATGAAGTCCACTTCTGGTTTTGGGAAATAAATTATTCTTTGCTCAAATTCAGAGCAGATGCTGCCCCTTCACTGATTCGTTCTTTGGACTTGAATTTAGTCCTTCACGTCAACTGTTGTCTTATGACCGTAATGCTGATCGATTAGTATTATCTAAAAAGTACAAATTCGATTAATTCTATTATAGTAATTAATATAACTTGAGTAATTATATTAATTATATTATACCATTAATATAAAATTAAGTAAATAAGTATTTACAATAATAATTATTATTACTATTTTATAAGTATTATCTAATAAAAAGTATTAACTTAGATTAATTCTATTATAATTATTTAGAACTACTCGCTCATTTCATGCATCCAAATGGTTTGAGAACTACTCGCTCATTATCGAATCTGATAGTCTGCTGTCGGTCAACTGGATTAGCCAATTTTCTGTGCACCTGCAGCGTTCGAAGATTTAGTGTTGAAATGCAGATCCTATGCTCGGAGATATAAATGGCGTATTGAATTCGCCTTTAGGGAGTGTAACTGTGATGCTCATAAGCTAGCAAAAAGTGGGGTAAACAGATTGGGTGATTTTCTGTGGGAATCTGGGTAGGGAATCAAGTTAGAATGTTTGCAGAATGTGAGCCGTGTAGGCATATATGGCTCGGATAGTATGAGTGCAGACAGTTGTATTATTCGATCTAATGAAATAAATTGGGGCATTTTCTCCCCTATTTAGGTTTTGAAGAAAGTTTTAATGAGGCCCATTACCTTTAAAAAAATATTTAATAATTAAATGCAGCAGAATTAATAATTTTCTTTTCTTTTTTTTAATTTTTTACTAAATTCTTTTTTTATTAATTGTGACTGTATGTTAGTATTTTTCTTGATTTCACCTAACTTATAAGTAAATACATTTGGCCACTTGGTCTATTCTCTCATATTCTATTAGGTCATGGGTTCTAGATTCACTAAAAGCACTTTCCTTCTTTCACCTAGAGTCTCTTTCCCCCTTCTCTCTAGGTGAGATTAGATTTAAAGATTTGTCAAAAAGAAAGTTTGTCAATGTTGGAGTTTAAGGGTTTAGATTGTATGATTTAGATTTAGGTCTATGCTTGGAACTTAGAATTCATGATTTTTAGTGTTTAGAGTTAAAAGATTTAGATTTTAACATTTAAATTTAGAATAGACAAATTGTGTAAGATATTTTTTATACGACTTGCATATCAAAACAGTACTCTTTAATTAATAGTATTGGTGTATAATAATAGTGGAATACTATACTTCATTACTACTTTATTTAGGTTCATCTAAAAATAATTTATGTTAGTTACTGATTTAATATTATTAACATTCATTTTTAATATTTAAAATTCTATATAAATTAAAAATTACTGCAATTTTGTAATGTAATGTATTTTTCTCATGATTCTTTTAAGGATTTCTTCTCATGAAAAATAATTGTCAAAGATTAGTATTGAAATAGGCTTAAAACACACATTGGTCTCAAAATTGTTTTTAGTCGAATTGGCCCTGAACTTGATAAATGTGGACAAATTGATCTCTAAATATTTTGGGAACAACCCTAAACTTGACAAGTTTGATAAATTGACCCTTGAGCTCTTTAGTCAATTTGATCTCCCAAAAAGTTCAAGAGTTAATTTGACCCCAAAAAGAAATTTAAGGGCAAATCTGTCAAATTTAGGGGTCAATTTGATCCCAGAAAATGTTCAGTGGCCAATTTAACTGAACATTCCAAATTCAAGGACCATTTTGTTGGTTTAAGCCATTGAAGTGTACTAAAACCTAGTCGCTTACTCACCTCCCAATCTGTCAAATTGAAATGTACTAAATTCCCTTCCAGTTGCATTTACTCCCTCCCCTGTTTCTTATTCTCCACCCTTCTCTATGGCACATCCCCTCCTCCAACCATCTCCATACCCATGATTTAGCCGACTTTTCCTTTTGTAATAGTATTACATTAAGATCAGGTGCTTTCTAGTAGGGACTACACTATGTGAAGCTTAGGCTTAAGTTCCCATGTACCGAGGCTGTTATAGTTCACTTTTTTTTTTATCCGAACCATTCAAAAAACTGCTCTAACGAGTTAAATATAATACCTCGAAACTTTCTGATTACGTGGACAAGTAAGAAAACACTCGAGCATTTAGGCTTTCATCAATAATATACACACCCTTCACCATGGTCCCAAAAGGTTGGTTAAAATAAATAGTTACCAACTCACAGTGAGAAGAAAATAATTCAAGGATCAATTTTAACAGCATTTGAATACAGAACTACCGACTTAGCCAACCGGAAGCAGATTTCGGGATGAGTGTGGTAGCATTTGAAGCAGCTTCTAACCTATACCATGGTTAAGGGTCATTTGTCATTAAGTATAAATATAATGCAAATTGGGGCAAAATAAAAATCACATGAATGCACGTAAATTCTAACCACTCCTTCTGTCCCTAAAATAATGTCCCTTATTAACTGGGCACAAAGTTTAAGAAAATCAAAAGTTCAACCTGCTAACTATTGCCAAATCACATAAAAAAAAGAAAAAGACATAAATGCCCACTAAAATAGCAATACTTTTGCAGAGCGTGAAACAATAAGGGTGAAAAGGGAAGTACAAGCATTGTTATTTGTTGACTTTTTAAAAGGACATTTTGAATGAGACAATTTTAAAATTAAAAAAGGGACAATAAGGGTAAAAAGGGAAATACAAATATTGTTATTTAAGTTATTTTATATTTATAAGATTATATCCATATGCTCAGTCTGAATGCAAATGCTGATGGTTCACACACACAAATAGAGAGAGAGAGAGCACTTAGAAATCTCTTCGACAACCCTCACAATTTCTGTTGATCTTGTTTCAAGCACTTGACCTCCAAAAATTATCTCATCCAAGATAGTGTGTATCTGCATAAAAGTTATCGAACATTTGAATAAAATGAAGGTATAGACAAAGCCAAATTGGCGAGGAGAGAAAAGCACCAATCAAAAGCAATTATACCATAGATTTAAATCAGAATAGTGCAGTAATAAAGTGTTCAACTGCCATTAAATCAGTTTTGAGTATAACACCTAGGGTATTATAATGATGTCATAAGAAGTGATCATCGAGCACATCCCAAAGACAATCCTTGGCTAGCAGGGCAGAAAGGCACTAATTCTCTGATTTGACACCAACCAGGGATTACATACAAGATTAACAGCAAAGGCTATCAAGTCAAGATATTAATGACTTTAGGCAAAAACCAACTGCAAAAGTAACTTTAAAAAGGATAAATTACAAAAAGCACCAAGCATCATAAGAAGCTATGTTATTCCAACTTTTCATTTTTCTTGTAGTATCCATGTGTAACACCAACGTTCGACATATATCAGGAAATTGGTATGGGGAGAACTTCCAAAGACCCTCCAAATATATGGGAAAACTAAAGAGATTTAACATATGGCATATCTGTATCAGACACGTACTCATATCCGACACTCGTACTTGAGTCCAAGTAACGTAGATAAGGCCTTCCCTGCCATCATGTAATATCTGAAACCTGAAGTATACTCTCAAATATATATTCCAACATCAACTCCTATTAGCATAGGTGCTATCCTCTTGCACTCAAAAGTAAAAATATAAATAAAAGCGCACTTTGTGTTTACTATTCCAATAAAAACACTAGATATCATTTGCATGTGGAATCTAACATTCCCTGGCACTAAATATATTACAGAAATAAGTGATGAGAGGATGCAAACCTTGCTGTAATTGAACACAATGTCAAGTTCACAAACATTCTTGAAGCATCTGTCCAATGTTTCCACAAGAACTGAAGGCATCGCATCTAAAGTAAGTAAAATTATCCAATATTTAAAATAAATATCAGCAATTATAGTTACATTCAGCATTCTAATTTGTAAAGAAAACGCATGTCAAACCCAGCATATTGATCTTATCAGGAAAAATGTAATTTTAGAGCCAACAATTTCATTTATCTTATACTTTAATAACAATAATTGCTAGCATCGTCTATGAAAAAAAGGTTATAATTATATACAAAATGAAATCTACGAAACTTGTTGATGCAATCCAACCTTTCCACTTGAAAGACACCAAATTTAAACCTAACTAATTTCAATGGCACAACCATAGGTCCATAGTGATCATTGATTCCAGTGCTCAAACAATTTCATAGACATTGTAACTAAATTGAATTCAACTTCAAATCATAACAAAGACCATCAAACTGGCTGTACTCATCTTTATGAAAACTTTTCATATCTATAATGCAAGATATAAGTATTCAGACACCTCAAACAATTGAGTAACTGAAATCTTAACTTTGCAAGGACCATGCCATAAATAACTCTACAAGAAAAATTAGAAGCTTACCTTGTATCAAGTCAAGCATGGCTAGCTCATTTTCAGAACTATCAAATACAAAAATAAAGTAAAGAGTAGCAAAATGCTTGTAAACAAGGCGACTATCCTGTCAGTGAAAATTAAAAAGCAATTAAACAGAGTTCTACGACAAAAAGAGGCAAAATAAAGCTATTTCAGTGATTTACAAGAATAGAAATACAAATCAAGAAATTAAATAGAAAATAAAGGAAATTACCGGGCCCAAAAATTGATTCGGCCTCTACGAAATTGCTTACGTTCACAGGTCTACTGCACAAGACTGTTAAACGATCAATATCAAAGTCAAAGTCAAAAGCAAAAAAAAAAAAATGAAATTTATTTAAAATCAAAGTGCAAACTCAAGAATAACCTATCAAGTCTAATAACGAACGTGAATACAAATGCATCTAAGGTTCATGCGATCCAAACCGAGGAAAGTTCAAACTAATTACAGCTAAGCAAGTAGTAGGTGAGAGATAGAACCTCCAAAAACGCTGCGTATAAGCTCCTGCTGTTTCTCTAATGGCTGATTTCAACAAAATTCAAAGCGGCATGGATAGCAAACGAAATCGAATTAATTAATATTAACATGATCGCGATAATCATTATAATTATATTTTAAAAAGATCAAATGACAGAAAACTCAAAAAAAGAGAAAGCGAAGTTTACCAGATATTCGAAGAATTTCGCAAGGCGAGGCTTGCCTTGAGTGTTCATCACCATCACAGCTTTTATCATCTTCGCTCTTCCTCAAGTACTCCACTCTCTCGCTAGTCGCTATTGACCAAACAAGCTTTTAGATCTCTCAAATTTAAAATTTCACATCCAAGGACATATATAGTCGTGAAATATATATAAATGGACAAAAATGTCTTCAATTAGTCGATGGTAACGAGGTAAGTCAAAAGGCTAAAATTGGAAATACGGTCAATAGGGATAATTGGCAAATAATATAATAAATATATTAAAATAATAATCCACGTCGTTTTAGTCTGATCAGCCCTAGAGAATGATACCATACCAGCTTTGAGACATTGGCGTCGTGAAGCAAACGGTATCAGAAGAAATGGCTACCCTGGAAGACGATGAAGCCGATATAGATCCCGTTAAAATGATCTTGCCTGATGAGAAGGTGAAGAGAAGAAGCTTACTACACTAGGTAACGGTGCAGCGAAGCCACAAATGCAGAAACATGATATCCGTTCGATTGAGTCAACGGTTGTGATTAGACAGCTTCCTTCCGAAGGGCTTTCTTTCCAGCTCTGGCCAGCGGCTACAACGCTCGTTACGCTTCTTGATGGCTAACTTAGTCACCTTAGCGAAAGCCCCCTCGCAACCACCCTAACGGCTTTATCTAACGGTGGCGGTAATGGTCGGAAACTGAAAATCCTGGAGCTTGGTTCCGGCACTGGCCTCGTCTGAATCGCGGCGGCCGTCACGTTAGGAGCTAATGTGACGGTGACAGACTTGCCACACGTCATCCCCAACCTCAAATTCAACGTTGAAGCGAATGCTGACGTGGTGGCTCGAAGATGCGGAGCCGTTGACGTGGCATCGCTGAGGTGGGGAGAGGATGATGACATGGAGGTTATTGGGCGGGATTTTGATCTTGTATTGGCTTCCGATGTGATTTACCACGATCATCTGTACGAGCCATTAATCCAAACGCTGCGTTTTCTGCTGAATGGAGGAGCAAGAGAGGGTGAAAAGAAAGTTTTCGTTATGGCTCACTTGAGAAGGTGGAAAAAGGACTGCGTTTTTCAAGAAAGCGAGGAAACTGTTTGATGTTGAGATTTTACACACAGATCCTCCGAAGGAAGGGTCTCGAATTGGGGTTGTTGTTAACGCTTTTGTTGGGAAAAATTAGTGTCAACTATTTTCTCTTGTTTTTGTTATTGATTGTTGAATTCACCAAAAATTGTTTTAAGAAGAAGAATTAATAAGGAGATGAGAATTAGAAGAGCAAAGTGAGACCAAGAATAAAAAATTTAGAGGAAGACAAAAATTTTATTTTATTTCATCGATACTGAAAAATCAATATGATTGGGGTTTTAATCAAAAACACAAAACTACACATCAGAAAATAATAAAACGACACAGTTTAACTAAACCTAAAAACATAAAATTAGACATTAAAATTACAACGTTTTGATTGTCTGAAATAGCACATTACACAACTTTCCCCTCGAAATAATCCTTGTCCTCGAGGATTAAATGGAAAGACAATAACCAGGGCCTTTGAAGAAGAAGTCTTTGAGCAACCTTGGAATGTCTTTACTTTCTTTAAATGGTTTGACCAAATATTGCCCAAAGCTTTTTTCGCCTTAGTTAAGTTTGACTCGGA
This sequence comes from Hibiscus mutabilis, assembly GCA_019671005.1. Classification (NCBI taxonomy): domain Eukaryota; kingdom Viridiplantae; phylum Streptophyta; class Magnoliopsida; order Malvales; family Malvaceae; genus Hibiscus; species Hibiscus mutabilis. The sequence continues at coordinate 10,920,355 of CM033734.1, forward strand.
ACCCGCAGAATTGCTTTCAGCTTGTTTTTAGAGACTGAAGAACTGGTGAAATCATGTCGAACAGATGCTACATTCTTGTGCCGTCTTGATGTCAGTAAATACCCAATTCCTTGAAATTCCTTCTCCACATCCATTGCTGCACAAGCTTTGTCATTATAGATGTTACAATAGAATTTTCTCATGAGTCAAAAGTTTTAGCATTTATCTCGGCTAGGCCACCGGCAAGAGTAGAAATTACGTGTGCATTGACGTAGTTAACCTCCTCAATGCATGAAGACACATCAAAACCATCAGTTCTCGGATCAGTCATAAGATGAGAATCACAATTAACAGCTCCACCTAAGTACTCAACAAGAATTGGTGCACCTCTTTTCATTGCATGTTCCAAGCTTCCCATTATCAATATTCCAGCACCTTCACCCATTTTAAAACCATCTCGATCTTTGTCTGATGGCCTTGATGCAATTCGAGGATTATCATTTCTTTGAGACAATGTCTTGCGGGCAACACAACCTCCCAAACCAATAGGAATAATTGCAGCCTCAATTCCGCTAGCAATCATCAATTCACCATCACCTCGATGGATGTGGTTCGCAGCAGCATAAAAGCAATAATTGTAGGTAGCACAAACAGTTGAAATTGAACAATTCAAACCCATAAAACCAAGTTCAATTGCAAGCAAGGCAGGTGACATGTTTGTTATAGCATAAGGAATGAAAAAAATGTTATTTTTCTATAACCTTTTTCTATTAGATTTTGAATGCCATCAAAGAACAATGAAATGCCACCCATACCAGTTCCAACGAGCACTTCGGTTCGCTCCTTATTCAATGATTTTGGGAAATTAATCTCTGCAATTAAAATAACTCCTTCCTTCTGTTTAAATTCATTTCGTTCAAAGAGCAATTGATTCAATTTCCTCCACATATTTTATTGGTCCTTTGGACTGCGGCTTCCACGTATGAAATCTATTTCATCAATTGATATATTACAAGGTGATGACTTCTTTGCAGCAGCGAAAAGATCTCTCACTCTTCGAACTCCAACACCAGTACAAGAAAAAAGTAGTACCCAAACCTCCCCAGCATGTATACCCTTTTGTAATGTATTAAGCATCTCACATTCGTCAAGCCTGTCAACTTTGATTAATGCTTTAACATACTCAGAAAATGCAGAACAGGTAGAATGCAATGATGGCTGACTTTCAAACAGGTTGATCACTGCTTTAGGATCATTTTTATGGTAAAGTTTTGTCAAGTGAGCAATTTCACTAGCTTCATATGCACTTCGGATCCTGCGAACTAAATTACCTACATAGCTTGATTTAATCCTCTGTTGATCTCTCAGAAATCTATTACCATAAATATGAGTTCTGCTAAATCGAAATTCTCCAAACTCTGCTTGTTGCCTTGAACCCAAATTCAAACTGGTTGATATAATTATGCTCCAGAATGCATCCCGAAGACATTCTAAACCCTTCTCACTCTCTTCATTTTGTACGTACCCAATTACAAAAGTCCTATTTTCTTCATTCTCCGGACTATTCTTAAGATTCTGAAACAAAAAATGTCAACATGCCATGATTCCAAATACACAACAAAAATAACTTTCTTTATTTTTTCTCTTTGATCAACATTGCGAGTAGGGTCCTTGAACATTGTTTCCTCTGAAAAATACTCCATTAATAATAATCTAAATCCATAAGGATAATCAGCATCAACAAATTCAGACATAGTTCTATAATCACAGGAAAATACATGTAACTCTAAGCAATTCATTCTAGAACCAGTTTGAGTATCAAAATCACATATATAACCTTGGTACTTACAATTGTCAAAAGAATTCTCCATTATCATCAAATAACCAGATCGAACCTTTTTCTCTTGAGGCTCCATATTATTGGCAACATTGCCTTTCATTATCAAAACCATCAATGTTGCTGGTAAATCTGTTTTGAAAGGAAGAATTAGCGATGGTTGAGCACACCGAAAGTCAACTTCCTTGGTACTTTGAATCATTTGATTTATAACTTCATCATTCATTGCCCCAGACATTTCGTTGGACACTTTGACTTCATTAGAGTTTGTCAACAACATTTCTTGTTCTGTCTCAACCAACTCTGTCGACACTACACCTTGAACTGATGGTGGTTCCAACAGACTGTCACTGCATTCCACCTCATTTGAAAATTCAGTTGTCGAGACTTGTTTCGGCTCAACACAGTCCATCAGCCCTGCATCATTATGAAGCTCAATCTCAAGCCGGCAACAACCGTCGTAAATGTTACGGCTCTGAAAAGAACTTATGACTGCGACAACCCTGTAACCTTGATATTTGATCAGAAATTGAACGTCAAAGGAGTTCTGAAACAGTAATCTTTTCCAGAAACCCATAAGTTAAGAAAACCCCATGTAGCACTTCTTGAATAATGAGAAAAATCGTCTGGTGGATTGTAACAAGAAGCGTTCGATTCGTAAAATGTATGTCGAAGACAGATTTTAGTCCCCCACTGAACTCAACCAAATATTGATGGTTAACCATAGCCGGGATCGATAGCTCTAATGCCTTTATAAGAGTTCAAACTAAGAAGAAGAAGAATTAATAAGGAGATGAGAATTAGAAGAACAAGGGGAGACCAATAATAAGAAATTTAGAGGAAGACAAAGTTTCATTTCATTTCATGATACTAAAAAAACCTAATCTGATTGGGGTTTTAACCCAAAACACGACGACACATCAAAGAATAATAAAACGACACAATTTAACTAAACCTAAAAGCATAAAATTAGACATCAAAACTACAACGTTTTGATTGTTTGAAATGGCACGTTACAATTGTCGACGAAGTTAATGAAATTGATGGTTAAGTTCAATCGTTTGCAGCCCTTTTAATAAATTACTCGGAAGTTGATAATTTATTTGTTTTTATACATAAATGCGTGTTGCATGCATGCTCAAACATAGATTTGATTGTCTATTGCACGTCTTTGTCAGTATCAAAAATCCCCCATGCGATCCATGTTACCAGGATTTGTAGATAATTATCTGATAATACCAATATGTTTAATTGTTTTTTTTTTGTTATTTAAAAAAATGAAAATCTCTTACAAAGGTTGCTTGTATTAGAGATTTCGTTGTTTAAATGAAAAACTGGACCGAGGGCGATAAAACTGAAATCTAATGATAATGAACAGCATTTTTACATCGGTACAACAAACGTTTTTTCAAAAGAGGTTTTGAACCATAAGGTACAACAAGCAAGGAAGAAAAGAGTCTTCTGATAACATTCCATAATCACACAAATACTTGAAACTAGTTTAGGTGACGATGATTCTGAAATCAAATAACAGCCTTACTATCCGTGTTAACGTCATTGAAGAACTGCTTTCAACTTCAGAGCTGTTCGCCAGTGTCGAATGTAAAGCACAATATTCCTTAGGCAAGGCTCTCAAAAACAGTAATACACCCAGCTTAGATTATGCATATACTTCAACATCATCGCTTCCTTGATAGTGCGCCTCTGGTTACTGCTTTCATATTTTGTGAATCTCTAAAGCAAACAAAGTGAACCAATGTTTTATCATTTGGGTAGACGGCGAATACACTTGTTCCTATTTTCTTGTTGCAGAGAGAGCACATACTATCACTTGAGATCTTCACCACTCCTTTTCTTTGGCTGTAGAGTTCATCTTTCACCTGTTCATGAAGATATTTTATACAAACCATAAACAGACAGACATATGCTAACAAGATCTCATTCAATCAAATCATTTATGCGCAGAATTGTTTTTGTTAACACAATTCACATACCTGTAGGTTCTCACTCTGCCTCAAGCTCTTGATGACAGAGAAGTTCCTGTATGCTTCACTGGACTTTCTCAGAAGAGGTTCCAGAAATGGAAGCAAGTTCTGCAGGTGGTAGACAAAATACCTTAAAGAAAGAACTTAATTGACACTCAGATGCCCCAAAGGAAATCTAACAAAGTACATATGAGGGGCCTACTATATTCATGAAGAATTAGATATCAATGACCATATAGACTCGGATGCAACTGGTTCAGGAGCTTCCGAAAGCAATCAAGATTTTACGAAATACCTGTAGTTTAGTATCCTTTGGTAAGAGTTTGAGTGCCTGAGCTCCATTGATTCTATCCCATCTTCGACTCAAAAGATCAAGTACCTGATCAAACATGATAGTGGGACCTACTTCCTCACTAGATTCTTCGACATCACCGTCATCACTCCTACCACTATCGGTGTTGCTCAAACTAATACGCAAATCCTCTGCACCTTCTATTGAGGCAATTTTCTTATGTCCTCCTTTAGATTTCACTGAAGCTGCTGAACCAACTTTTTGGACGCTTGTATTTGGGGCTAATGCCAAATCCGCAATTCTCTTTTCAAAGTACTTGGTTGTTTTTTGAGGATTCAGATAAATCTGTAAAAGAGTGAGGTATATATTGCCAGAAGCTTTTCCCGGCAGCTGATGAACCACAGACTCATAAACCCAATCACAATAGGCCAGTGCCAGTTCGGGTACATGAAGCTATAAAGGCCAAGAGGAGTTCGTTTATTAGAAGCATATTTAAAATGAAAAACATATTTTACTTTGAAAAGAAAACGAGAGGAGAGGGTGAAAAGGTATGGATGAACTAATATATATGCAACTCTTCAGAAAAATTGCGTTATGGTGGCCTTAGCCCTTAGCTTAACAACAGATTCAGCACTTTCTAGCTTTATGAATCATGGCAGAAACTACCTTATGAACATATAGTGATAGAGCAAGCTCGTGTTGGTTCATTTTCCCCAACAAAGTTGCACGCTCTTCAAATAGAGCATCTGGAGGAAGACATCTCAACAGAGCCTCCGGAATGTATCCTGAGATGCTTTCTAATGCAGACAATAATTTTTTCCTTGTTGGAGAATACGCCTTCTCATCCCATAACTGTAGAGCACTTAGTTCTGCATACCATTCAAGTACTTCTGAGAGATAGATTTGTACCTACAATAGTCATTGCTAGTAATATGAGCTGCACTATAACCAACATCAACTAAAGTGGCAACTATGAGAACTCTAGTGGCTTCAAATGATAAGTTATTTTAATTACAACAGAAGTTATTTACCATCTCATTCTGCAGGTTCCCTGAGATCCCATTTTCATTCATTGCAAGCATAAGTTCCAAGTACCTGCCCTGCATGTGTGGAACATGCTGCTTCAAATAAGAATTGACCATGTCTGCTGGAATATTTCCAGACAAGAAAAGCTCAATGGTTTGTGTTGGACAGCTTTCAAGAACAAGCATTGAGAATTCAAGCACGAGCATCGGATCAGTGCCGCATAGAGGCTGCAAATAAAACCAGCCAAAGTTTTATCACAGAATGTTCTTGAGCCGTGAAATAAAGATTGCATTGAATAAAAGCAATATAAATGCCATGAGAACATGGTCCGTAAGGTCAGGCCATAACAAAATTATGTCTTCTCATATTAATCTGGGTAAAAATTCGCATAGTATCCTTATTAAAGATAAAAGATTTTATCTTCCATGGTTCACATGACCTGGATTGCCCAAAAATCCCAATGCTCCCATAACATAAACATATTTAGTATAGATAAATCAAGTTAAAATACTTTAATGCAATAAGAGCAAAAATGTTTCCTGCTACTGACAAACTGACCTTGAGATATTCAATAATTGCCTCAGGACTGAACTTTTGGATGAGTGCAGCCTGCGATTGGTTTGTTTTTGACTCTTCCACTAATTGATGTAGTAGTTTAAGAGCTTCACGGCGCATTGAGTTGCTTTTGTAAAGTTCTACCAGAGCAGCATATGATTCCCTTTGTGGAGAAGCTCCTCGCATATTTTTACATCACAGTAGTTAAGACCTTTCAGCAGTTCTAAAGCTGCTGCTGATTATCCAGTAAGAAGAAGAGCTTGGAAGAGGGCTGTATCCACTATAGCTGCCATCTCCCTAGCAGCTGAGTTAATTGAAATGTTACCGCGCCACTAGGGGACCAAACATAGTATTAGATCATGGGAAAAAAAATACTATAAATTTTGAAAATATGAAAAGAAATGGGACATTAACAGCATATTGGGATTGGATATATGAAAAATTAAGTTGGTTTGTGTCTGTAATTTTGTGCATTTCAGCAAAAAGTTGAACTCTAATGTACACATAGGATCATGAAATAGGCTTCGCTTTAACATGCATTGATGACAAGTGAAATTAGCCTCACCTTATTTGACTTCTTTGAAAGGGGTGTTTATAAAGATTAAGCTCACTAGAAAGAGTACAAAAATATACAAATAAGCACTCTCTAAAATATGTACTAGAGAAATGAAGAAATAAGACTCAAATTCTCTTGATCAACATGCTTGGATATATTCTCTCTACTTCTTCTTCAAGTGTCTTTGGCTTGTATTTATAGTGTGGAATAAAAACTAGCTGTTGAAAAACTAGTCATTGAAAAACTAGCCGTTGGGGACTTTTAAATTACTTGAAAATATATATTTGAGTCAAAAACACTTTTAAAAGCTTTCAAACATAAATTTCAAATTAAATAGACTTTAAATTGTTTTTGCAATATTTGTTCAAGTCCAAAAATATTTTTCACTTTATTATATCAAAATAAATATCTCAACAATCTCCCCTTTTTGATATAACGAAAACATTTAAAAAATATTTTTGAGATTGCTCCCCCTTAGAAAAATAATTTTAGAAAAAGAGAATATTTGTGAAAAATATTTAAGACTCCCCCTTTTCTTTTTAAAAATTGTTTTTTTTCAAACCTATCTCTCCCCCCTTTTATTATATCAAAAATAATTTCAAAACAAAGTTTGAAATCTCATTAAGTTTAAAACACCAAATGTTGAAAAATTGAAGTACCAATTGATAAACATACCAATTGTTGGTGTAAAATAAAAATGGAGATAAGATATATATATATATATATATATATTTAAATCAAAAGTTCCCTCTTAAACAAAGCATTCCATTTTAATAAATTTAGCTCAAATGCTTGATACTTAAAAAACATTGAATTTCAAGATAAAATCAAATTAAGAGCATATGAAATTCATTTTATCCAAGACTTTAAAAAGAAGAATAGATAACCAAATAAATAAAGAATTAGTATAGAGGTTATCTTCTTCATTTGTGTGACTAGAGCATTTCCATATCTTTGCTTTGCTTGCCATTGCTCCAACACACCTACAAGAGACATTCACTTGAATTTTGGTATCTAAATTGCTTTAGATCCATTTACATTAATTTCAATGTCCCTAGTTTCCTTAGGAACTCGTATTTGTCTAATCATATATAAGTTTTTCTTTTCTTTATAGGACAAGTATGCAAAGAATAACCATGATAATGGCAATGTGAGCATTTTGCCATTATATAACAAGATGAATTATTAAAAATAATTTACTTTTCTTTTGTTAAGCTTTCAAACTTAACTTTCAAATCAAGATTTTCTTTTTCTAAAACTCCATTGCTTGTTTTTGAAAACTATAAATCATTTTTCAAAATTTCATTTTGGTTTTCAAAATCCAATTTTGTTTTTAAAAGAAAATCATTTTCAAATTCAAGTTTGATTTTCTTAAATTTGAAATTCATGGTCTCAAATTCCAAAAATAATTCATCGAAAACATCTTGCAACTCGTCAAATATGTATAAATTTAATTCACTTGAGTTAGAAGCTACCTCGGGCTCATCGAGAGCCAAAACACCATCCACCTTTGGATTGGAGAGAAGGTTTGCACATGATTGATCATCATCTTTCTTTTCTCCCTTCTTGTTGCCATAGAGCTTCTCAAGCTTCTCCAAATTTCTTTTGTACTTTTGCATGTGGAGACTTTCTTGAAAACGTCTTCATTGAGGCCACAAAGAAGAGTATGCATCGCTTTTGCCTTTAGCTTCGCCTTCGTGTCATTTGTACTCCTTTGCTTCTTTTTCTTCTTTTAGGAGCTTCTAAATATCCATTTCCAAATGATATCCCAAACCTCAAAATCGAGAGATTTGATGAAATACTTCATGATGTTGCTCCATTGGAAGTATGCTTCTCCTTCGAAGAACGGAGGACACGAGATAGAGTGGTCTTCTTCAAATCTTGCCATTTTCTTGAACGGTGGACTTTGAGCAAATGATCTTTACTCCCGGATGTTAGTCCTTCGATGGAGACGAGGCTCTGATACCAATTGAAAGGGCTTATAACATGCTCGAATCGATCTCCGATTACAGTTAAGAGGGTTGTTTTTGATGTTTGGTTGAATTGGCTAAAACCGATAAAAGATTGGACAAAATGCACAAGGATTTTAGAGTGGTTCGGCTTTCTAACCAAAGCCTACATCCACTACTTTAGCACACCACTAAGGATTTTTCATTTCACTATGAATTCTTCCCCTTTTCAAAGCTTAGAAGGCAACCTTTACAACCCTATCTTTTTCCTTGGCTAAGATAGAACCAACTATAGTTTTTGTCTAAGGCTAAACTAGAACCTCTCCTTTTACAAGGGATTTGATTGGTAAACTTAATACTTCACAAAGGTGGGTGTTTACAAAGATTAAGCTCACTAGAAAGAGTACAAAAGATATTACAAATAAGCATTCTCTAAAATATGTACAAGAGAAATGAAGAAATAAGACTCGAATTCTCTTGATCAACATGCTTGGATATATTCTCTCTACTTCTTCTTCAAGTGTCTTTGGCTTGTATTTATAGTGTGGAATAAAAACTAGCCGTTGGAAAACTAGCCGTTGGGAACTTTTAAATTACTTGAAAATATATATTTGAGTCAAAAACACTTTTAAAAGTTTTCAAACATATTTTTCAAATTAAATGAACTTTAAATTGTTTTTGCAATATTTGTTCAAGTCCAAAAATATTTTTCGCTTTGTTATATCAAAATAAATATCTCAACATTCTTAATCCTAGTTGAAGTAAAATTATCCCCAACGGCATCTAAAACTATCTCTTCTTTGCCCTCAGCAACAACTTTCTCTATAATACCAGATCTCTTCTTTTGTAGGTACTTAATAAGAGCCATGAGAGTATTGTGGCTCATTTTCTTGAACTCAAGTGCTGCATTATCATCATATTCTGATGGTTGTGTAAGTGAGGTTTCCAGATCATCTGACTGGCTAGATGAATCTCTTGAAAGCTGTGAAGCATCCAGAGAGAGGTCCACGAACTTCTCTGGCTCAGGAATTGTAGTAGTTTTGGGAAGAACAATGGACGGATACAAAGAAAGCACGTAGGTAATATCTACTTGAGATGCCAAAAAGTGCTCTATTGCCTCCTCATAACAGCCATTTTCAAAAAGATAATGAGCGTATCTGCAACAACATGACACGGCAGTTTAACCATAACGTATAATGCAAGGAACATACAATAGACCTGGATAACCTGTAGACATTTATGATTAATACCAGGGAAAAGACAGGTTTAAACATACAATAGGCCTGAATAACCTTGACAATGGCAAGGAGCTTGAGAAAATAGTGGAGCAGGCTATGTCAAAAAGTTTTCTAAAAGGGGTACACAGATGCAGTAGCATTTTAAACGAGATAAACATTGTCAATAATTCTTAGGAAATATAATACAGGGAACTTAACATGATATAGTTGCACAAAGTAATAACTGTTAAGAGCGAAAATCCACCTTATATGAATAGACCCCTCCTTTGCAGCTCCAAGGCTTGCATCTTCAGGCGGAAGCATCTTACACAAGGCCAATGCTTCCTCAAAATCTCCGGATGCTGTTAATTGGACAATCTGCAATGCAAGTAGGAATCTTTTTATGCAATGTTCAAAGCACTACTTCGGTATTAGCATTTGCATGTAAAAGTCAACAAAAATTTAAAAAAGTTACAAAGGCAAAATATGATGTTAAAGCATAATCAATGGGGGACAATATAGATCACGTTTCATATGATAGCATTAAATTTTTTCCTAAGAATATAGAAGTACCTGTGCACCAATAGGAACAGGGAAAAGCCCATAAACTGAGTTATTTGATGCTACAACTATGGCATTGTTATTGTTTATAAGATATGAATATTATGGAGAACAATCGTCTGTATCATAGGATATGGAACTCAAAGGGAGCGAATCTGCAAAGAATAAATAAGTGAAAGTGCACAAATATTAAGATAGGTATAGGAGCTTCCGACCAACATATCCTACCGGATTGAAGCAGCTTCCCATTTTGATCCACGAAGACTAATATTTTCCTAAGAACAGCACTTCACGTTACTCTTAACCAAACAAACTCAAATGCTACCAATAAATTATTAAAGTTGGAACCTTCCCAAGAATAAGTTCGTCCGAAGGAAGAGCAACAACCAATGGTGGCGCTATCTTCCCCAAAGAAAACACCTCTGACAATGCACCATTTGTGGCACTTAATATCATGTATTCCTTTCTAATACCTAGACATATGTTCTCACCACATCATGATATTAATTTCACTGTATCTGGAACACCAAAATCCTTCACCTCCACAAACCCGCGCCCTCCTACACAATATTTTTCAAATCAATTTCATTCAACACTAAGCAGAAAATACATTCCTCAAATTAAATCCAAATTTTAGATCCAAAACAAAAAATAAATCAAACCAACGAGGCTTATTGATTGTTACATTTACTATTTGCTTTTTTATTAACCAAAAAAGAATCCCTGATTAACTATAAACAAATTAGTCAAATGGCAGACTGATTCTAATTAACTATTCCATATCACAGTAAATTCGTGCATTTATTATACAGAAAGAGTATATTTCAAAAATGCGATTTTCTTATTTATTCAAACATATTGTACTTTTTGCTTCAGTAACTCTTTTAAATAAAAAAAGTTAGAAACATAGATTTACTGGTGACTCAAAATGAGAGAATAAAAGAAAATCAAAGAAATTATTGCCGTGCCTGAAAATACAAACTCTTTTCTGCCTAGCAAAGTAAAGGAAGCCTCTACGGCCGTCCCAAGAGCAGACATTAGCGCCTCTAGCTTTGGTTATCACAACAATAGTTTCCAAATTGGGGAGCCCATGAAAAGCGATTGATTCAGAGAAAGTGACAAAAGTAGTTCTCTCGATTCCAAAACCTTTATCAAAAGCAGAGCCTTCTTTGAAAACCTTGCAACAGTTCTCTCCAGTGAATAAGGTTCCTTCCGCAACGCGTGCGGGTCGGACGGTGGAGATTAATAGGCGCCTGAAGAATCAGGACCGTAAATTCGAAGAGAACCATCGGAGCAGCCAACGAAGAGCTTCGAGCCGTAGGATTCGACGGCGTCAATTCTAGCGGGACAATCGTTGAGGGGCTCGAAGGAATCATAGGCGTTGTGCACCATTTTCTTTCTCGGATTACTTCTGGTATCTTCTCACGGTGAGTTTCACCCTTGAGAAGTTGAACAGGTACCTAAATGACGTCGTTTCTTTTCAACAATAACATTTATCTATTTCTGCGATGTGTTGGCGTGAGGTCCCGCTCTTTTTTGCACTAATAAAATTCAATTTATATTCCGCCACGTCATATGCAATAGTGGACGGATATAAAAGTCCTACTGTTTATGTCCTAATAAAATTATTATTTTTATGTTTTAAAATTATTCTATTTAAATTATTACTTTAAAAAATTCAACTAATTTTTTTAAATATAAATTTAATTATATATATTTTTTAATTTTTTAATAAAAATAAAAGTTAATTTTTTAAAGATAAATTTATTTTTTAAATTATTTTATATTATAATTTTTTTCTTATAATTTTGTAAAAAATTAACATGTGATACAATAATTGAAATGGATGAGTATAAACCTATACCCGCGAATCCAGCATACACAGATATACTCTATAATAGCTCTAATATGAATTTTATCATTTTTTTTTATAAAAATCAAGGACGAAATAAAATTAAGGAGGCAGCTAACCTTTATAATTTAAGACCTTAGAATTTCGTCCTTTTATTTTAAATGAATTGAGAAATTAATTTAATTATTAAGAAATACATAAATTTGTTGTATATGACTTATTAAAATATATTTTGTAATTCTTTACATTTAAATTGTTGAATTGTTAATTTTTAGATCAACAATTTAATTCAAGTAAGGACGAAATAAAAAATTGGATAAAAAGATTAGTATAGGCATTTAAAAAATTAAAATATAATTTTATCATTTATTTAACTTATAAATATATACCTTTTAAAGAGATTAAATTGAAATCTATCAAAATTGTATATTTATGTTGTGTTGATATTATCTTTGTGTGTTCAATATTTATATGAAATTTTACATGTTAATATTTCATGTAAATTTTATATATTTATGTATTTTTATATTTATATTATTTTTATGTCATACGACTTTTTAATCATTTTATATATTAATTCATGTTATATATTAATTCATTTTTTATTTTACGTTATTTATTATAATAATATAATTTTGATTCTAAATTCATTTACTTACAAATTAAGTAATTATACCAAACATATAGTAATATAATTGTACTAAACATATATTAATATCTCGTGTTAATTTATCGGAGGACAGTGGGGGCATGTTCTATGAGCAATTCACATCAACTTTGCATTATCAAAGGTTTGAGTCAAATTGCAAGGTCCTCTCGCCAGTGAGCATTTGAACGAAATAAGTCCAGTTAAAAATTTTCTGGTTAATTAAGTCGACGGATCATATTTTATTTTAAATTTTATGAAATTCGAGTTAATCGAGTCGAGCTGTGTTTGCGAAATTAGTGTCGAGTTGTTCGAGTTTCTGTTCAAATTTAATTGTAAACATTTATAATGTTACGATACGAATTAGTTTCAATTTAATCGACTTTCTATAACAATATGCTATACATATATATTTCTTTATATTTTTCCATATGTGATATATATATATATATATATATATTAGGCATAATTGAGTGACTCGACTCGAACTTGAAAATTGATCATACTAAAAATTTTGAGTTATTCTAATTTTTATTTTACAACTTAAACTTTATTTAAAATTTTTTTGAGTTGAGTCAAATTTTTTCGCGTCAAGTTAAATAAATTAATTTTTTCTAATCGAATCGAGTTTTTCCCACCCTACTTCCGACACTCTTTTCTTTTACTCAAATCATTTTTTTCAATTATCAAGTGTATTTTATAACATACTATCATTTATTCATTAATCTTAGCATTTTAATAGTTCGCAAAAAATTATACAGACAGACTACTTAAACTCATATCAATTAAGAATAACAATGTTACTTCTCAAATCATTCATAATCTATATTATTATAATAAAAGTTATCCTTTTATGAAAATAACCGATTTAACCATATTTATTTAACATTAATTGATTCCGTTGGTTATGTTAATAACCGTTTTTTTTTAAAGAAAACATTAACAATTTTTTTTAGTGGAGGATGATTATTTTAGGAGATACGGAATTAAATTGCTTTGTCTACAAGGTGTATGCATATTGTTAAAGGAGGTGTATGCGCATTGTTAAAGGGTTAAGAATATGTATAAACATATACTACCTTGTAACCACCTTTAGTCTATTAAAAATAATTTTTTTGAATAGTCTAAAAGTGATTACAATGTAGTATTTGTTCATAAATATTCTTAACTCTTTGACAATGTGCATACACCATGTAGACAAAGCGATTCGAACCCGTATCTCTAATGATGAACATTATTCGCTTTTCTACTGGGACATTTGTTGGGTTCAACATTAACAATATATTTGAAATAGTTACAAAAATATTATATACCTAAAATAATTAAAATAATACTATAAAATATATGCAACATGGATCTTATTAGTTTTTTTATTGAGAAAAGGGGGAAAATACTATCTTATGTCTCGTTAAAAAACCTCCATAATTTTAAATGGAGTAAAAATAGTGCATAAGGTAGTATGCATACTAGTCCAACAACAACTCACATCGAAAACTAAACAAATAAGCAGCCTCGCAGACCAAGTTATACCTTAAACAAGCATTAACAAATTGACTTAGAGACAATGTTATAAGCTAGCTTCTAAAATTTCATACCACCACCTAGGTCATCCAACGCCTGCAGAAGGAAGCACGTTCTGCGCAACCACTCCTCTATAACAATCGTGCCTATCCAGGTGCAACATATCATGTACATGAACTGGTGATGTGTGCATATTCTCTCCCCCAATTGGCTGTCCACGCCAACTACGCGCGAGCCGATCCGCAACACCATTTATATGTAAAATAGAATCGAATAAAAATATTATTTTGAAGTTTTAAGTTTTTTATTCTATATTAAATCATATGTAACAAATAATATAAAATCAGAAAATTTTGAAAACCCATCCGCATTAGTTTAAATAAAAAATTTGAGTTACCCAAATTTCATTTCAAAATTTCTTATAAATTTTGAAAACAATTATTATTTTTATCTAATTCATTTTGAGAATTTTAGAAACTTTCATCTAACCATGCTCTAAAAGATTAAAAAAAGAGAGAGGAAGTTCAAATCTGCAAATTTATTTTGATGCTTAATTAATTTTAAAGTTAGAGATTTCCAAAAAAATCGGGGGATGGTTCTTCGGCGGCAAGACGAAAAGAGTATATGATTCCAAAATTAATTGGTAGGACTAGGCATCTAGAGAGAAAGGTGAATATGAACGAATTCAAGGACAAGGCTTTGCTACGAATCTGGGGTGGTCATCTCCGGCCATGATCACCACAACCTTCGGCTCAATGCTCGATTGGTTTCGTTGTTCTTTTCTTCTTTTGCACTCAGAAATTTAGGTTGTGGCCGTCGGTGACTGCAAGCGAGAAAGAGCAATGCGATCCCGATGATGCCGAAAACGATGGCAAGGCCTCCAAAGAGATAGGGAAGTGGGGAATTCCATTGCAGTAGGCCACCATGACTTACCGTTGAATTACCGGTTGGTCTCATTTTCTCCACTCTCTTTGCGCCTACACTGATTTTCTTGACGAAAAAAGAAGAACGGACTCCTTGGGTTAATTTTGATGATCACTGAAATGGTCAATTTATATGAATTTAAACGCTTAATGGATACATGTTGGTTCCTTCCTTTTGTTATTCACATTACAAAAAACGCTCCCTCAATAGATTCTTATCTTATGTGTTGTACTTAGTTTGTTGGTTAACTTAGATGTTATGTAGTATAAGCATTCAATCGGAATCTTTATTTTTCGAAGTATTCACAATCAATATTCATATCCATCATTTATTCGAATAAACATACAAGAATAAATATATATTTTAAAAATATTCAGATATTGGTCAACAATCTCTAAAGCAAGTGATTAAAGCTCTCAGTTGACACCCTTCTTTTTCTCTTAGGTTGCGGGTTCAAAACCCATTAGGGACAAATTTCCCCTTCCGTAAAAATTGTTCAGAAAAATATATACTAATATCAAATATGTATTCAACAACCTATAATTTCCAACTAAGAATAGGTGCTATATGAAAGGAAGAAAACCACTATGAAAATATCATAGATTTGAGCATATAAACTATGGTTTAGAACATATTTACCTTTATTCTTTATTTTTAAAAAAATTATATTTAATAGTCATATATGATATATATTTAAACACAAACACATAAAAGTAAGATTTAAATTAAATGTACGGTCCTTGTATGATCTAAAGTGGCTAGTTCGTATCTATTTTTTGTTCGAGTTTTTTGGTTAGATTTTTAACCTTTTTCATGTATGGTCATTGTATGATCTAAAGTGACTAGTTCCTTGTGTTAATGTTATAGGAAAATGTTCAAATTACGCATTTAGTTTACGATGATAATTGTAAACTCTTATTGTAATTTTGGATATTTTTTCTTTTTAATAAGATTAGCGGCTTCTATTCAAAAGAATAAATAAATTAAATGTGTATTCAACATTCATCATCAAATTTAAGTAACGATGTCAAAGGTGCTATGGAGGGATTAACATTCTTATAAAAATTAAATTATAAATTCCTTGGAAATTAATAGAAATTCGCATCCACTAATGTAAGTAACTTAGAACCTTTTAGAGCTGTGGATTGCTAAAATTAGTGGGAAGGCTGCTTCTCTTTAACACGAAAAAGCAAAGAGGACTAATTCCCTTTGTTTTGTTCCAACAGGCTATAGAATCTTTAGATGGCAAGGATCAACTTTGCAAATTCATATCTGCAATTCACATTCAGTGAATATCGAATCAATTAGTGTTGTATTAAAATCCGTAATAGTGGGCACATATGTATAATGTATATTACTATTTTAAAGTATGACATAAAATTAAGTGACCAATTATGTTAGAAGTGTCATGGGTATTAAAATGTCATGGAAATAAAAGTGTAGATATCATAAGATGTATTTATAATTCGATGAGGTGCAGAGTTATAAATACTTAATAGTTAATTATTAAATCAACTATATAAAGAGGTAGTGGTCCCCAAGAAATAGGTTAACTTGTTTTTCTCTCCTTCCCCGTCAGATAGTTTTACATCAAGAGAAAATCTATCTTTTTGGAAATCAATACCAAATATTTGGGATTTCAACATCAAGATTCAAGGTTTTCAGTCTATTGATTAATTCAGGTACGCTTCTGCATTCAGTTTATTTAGTTTATTGTTATTGATTATTTGACATGATAGATCTTGGGTATTAAGTTTAAATTAATTTATGATTTGGTTCTAACAAGTGGCATCAGAGACTCGTCATGTTAAATCATTGAGAATCTATTAATTGATGGAGTTTTGTATGATTCGTGTAAATTCTATCAATTTGATTAATTCAGTTTTCGGCTTATGAATCTTTCATCACTATTTTCGGATTTAAATTCCATAATTATGGTGAATTTATCATGTTTTTTTGTCGTTACATGGATTTTGCTATGCTATTAATCGGCAATTGAAAGTTGTTTTCTCTTTCGGAAGATCCAATTTTTTTTAGTCCCGTTAATTAGGGTTTGGTAATTATACGTTTTGGAATTTCGAATGTTGATATATTATGCTTTTGATTCATCATGTTCGATAACCCTTTATTGTTGTTGTTGTTAATTTTAGGATTTTTATATGTAATGAATATTCGTGCTATGCCATGTATTCATTAATTACAGTAAACTTTTTTTAGTATGAATCTGTCCTTATTTTTTGTTTTACTTTTACTTTAGTAATTGCATACAGTAAACTCAAATATGAAATATATATTTTATTTTATTTAAAATATATTTTCAATTCGGTTGGATCAAAATTTTAGTTTTGATCATTGGGTATTAAGACAAATATTTAGAACATGATGAAACATAAGATTTTAATCTTTTGTAGATTTGAATTTAGAATAAATTCGGTCATAAGTTATGCTTAATATAGTTAAGGTTTGTATTGGTTTATATATTTGGTTTTATTTTTTTAGCATTTTGGTTGTTTTGATGTTATTCCATAAAATTACAATAAGCTTTTGATTATTAAATTATGATTGAATGGTTTTTAGCATGCTATTTTTAAAGTATACTACTACTTTACGTAGTTATTTGGAGTTGAATCATTATTTAGTATTTGATTTGATCACATGTTATTATTATTATGGATTATAAAATATATATTTGGCATTGATGTATATTCGATTGAGTTTGATCAGAGCTTTCAATTTTGACCGTTAGGTTATTATGAATATATTAAAGTTTCATGTGATCATTATATGAATTATTCATTTATATGATACTTCTGATTTTGACTTTAGTTAAAGATTGGTTGTTTTGAATTCAAGTTTTATTTTGGTAAATGTATGCTTAAGGAATTTTTTGAGAAACAGTCAAAAATTTTGGGTTTTCAATTTTTGATAGCCCCATTCAGACAATCTTATTTTGGGTTATTTCGGAAACTTAAGTGTTATAAAAAATTTTAGTTTTGACTGTTACAAACTTTTAAATTTGAATATCGGTATATTTATATTATATATTTTGAGATAAATTAATTGAAACATTAAGTCACCAAAGTGACCACTATTGTGTAAATTATTTTATTTTAAAATATAGAAAGTTTTGTGCATGTAAGTCGAATTATGTTAGTATTAATCGGCCCAAAGGAATGTTAATAATTAACATTATTACATGTGCAACTGTGGTAATAAACATGTGATAATTATTTAGTTTTATATGTGAGCAATAATTTGGCCCAAAGGAAGATTTCTGTTTGATATGTTCTTATTATCAATGTTTGATTACTGTACTTAGGTATCACTTGCAAGTTAATGTTTTGTCCAAAGATGGAATATTAATAGAGTGTCTGATATTTTTGATATGAGGTTTACCTTTATTCAAATTTATTATTATTTTATTTATCTTTTAATTTGATTAAAAGATAAAATTAAGAAAAATATTTTGGAACAATTAAATTCATATTTTGGCTTCGGATGTCTAATATTTTAATGGATTAATTGAAACATAATGTCAACAAAGTGACCGCTTTTGTGTAGATTAGTTTATTTAAAATATTAAGATAATTATGGGTTTTTGTAATTCATGCGTTTATTAATTGACCCAAAAGAAAGTTAATATTTGGCAAATTTACAACGACAACTGTGACAATAAATGTGTGACAATTATAAGGTCTTTTATGTGAGCAATAAATTAGTCCAAAGATTAATCTATTGTTTGACATAGTTTATTGTTAATGTTTGATTGCTACAACAAGAGTACCGTTTACATTTAATATTAATGTCCAAAGACTTGATATTAATGTTGTGCTTGGTATCTTGAGAGGAACTAGCCATTATTTTGAATTTATTTGTTTACTTATTGATGTGAGCTTGTTTTTATTTTATTTACTTATTTTTGTTCTATATTTAGGTAATTTATCTTTACTGTCACAATATATGTTAAATGCATTCTGCACTCATGTTTAGTGAAACTAATTTCAAGGAATAGAAAAGACACTTACATATAGTATTTGGTTGTATGAACATAGACTTTGCACTAAGGAAAGAATAACTTGCACCTCTCACCGCGGTAAGCACCCATAAAAGGGATCTGGAGAGGTGAGACTGTTTGAATCGCATGAGTCTAATGATCATTATGAATAACATTCTATAAGTCTTTAAGAGCAAAAAAAATCCAAAGAGATTACTCATATTAAGAGTTTCCTTAACAAAATTAAGAAATGTTTCACCCAAAACGTTAAGGTTAAGATGACATCACTTATGCCTTATTTGATGTCTATTAAGTATAAGTGTTGAGGAAATGTGAGGGAGTACTTTATGAAAATGTTTAATATTGCTTCAAAATTTAAGGCACATAAGATAGAACTTTCTAACAATTGTTTGTTCTTATGCTTTCGGTACCGCTTCCTATACAGTTTAACCAATTAAAAAAACGGTTACAACTATCAAAAGGAGAAGCAGATTCTAATTGAGCTCATTTCTCATTGCGTTAAAGAGGAAGAAAGGTTGAAGTATTATAAGTGTAAAAGTACTAATTTGGTTAGTGCTCATTTAGTTAGTGTCTCTAAGAATAAAGGCAATAAAACATATATATATATATATTAGAATAAAGTTGTTAAGGGTCCTACTCAAAAGTAACAACATCAAGTTACAAAGTGTTTATTCTTTTGTATAAGTTAGGACACATGTGAAGAAATTAAACTTCAAAAGTGAGCAACTACTTCATTTATTTTGAGTGATCCATGGACTGTAAATTTTATGATTCCACAATTAGGATAATTTTAAGGAGAGATTTATAATATTTTTAGGATGTTGAGTTTGGAGGGAGAAATAAGGTTAGATACATTGCTATTGAGGAGGAATTTGGTTATAATTTAATTCCTACTATCACTTTTGACGATGTTTAAGTTTTCATACCTATCATTATTCAAGAAGTGAATCAAGTACCTCAATAAAACAATCTTAAACAACTCCCATTTAAGATAAGGTAATTATTTCAGAAGAACAAACTCAACAACCTTTAAAAAAAACAAGTGTCATTAAAGCGGTCCACGAGAAGAAGATGAAATACTATTCCGGATTATTATATTGTATTTCTTCAAAAATAATAATAAGGTAACAATGGAATGATAGGAAATGACTCAATCATTTTTTTTATCAGACCATATAAGTTCTAACTCTCACAAGTGGATTGATGCCATTCAAGAAGAGTATAGTTTTATGCAAGACAATAAAGTTTAGGAACTTGTCTCATTACTTGAAGGTGCAAACTAATTGGTTGTAAATGGATATTTAAAATCAAGAGGAATGCAAATGGTAATGTAGATAAGTATAAGGCATGTCTTGTATCTAAAGGATATACTTTAAAAGAAGACATTGATTTTGTGGAGACTTTCTCTCAAGTTTTATTGAAAGACTCTTTTAAGATAATCAGGACGCTTGTTGCTTATTTTAATCTTGAGCTACATAAGATGGATGTTAAGCTTGTGTTTTTCACTGGTGACATTGGAGAAACAAATTATATGGTACAATCATAGATTTGTGTCTAATGATACAAAATCAATGATATGCAAATTAAAGAAATTCATCTATGAGCTTAAGTAGAACTCTCATTAATGATATTACAAATTTCACCAAGTAATTATCTCGTTCAGTTTTGAGATAAATTTGGTTGACAACTGTATATACTACAAGTTTAGTGGGAGTAAACCAAGTGATACTCAAATTGCTAAAGAAGACAAATTTAGTCTTACTCAATGCCCTAAAAGTAACCTTGAAATTTAGAAAATACAAATGATTCCATATGCATAAGCTATTGAGAATCTAATTTATGCTCAAGTATGTATGCGTTCAAATATTGCGTACATTGTTGGAATGTTATACAAATATTTAAACAATTATAGTATGAACTATTGGATAGCAGCAAATAGGGTTATGAGATATCTTTAGGGAACAAAAACTACATGCTCACATATCGGAGCTATGTGTAACGTGGGAGGGGAAATATTCATTTAATTTTGGGTTTATTTCTTTTTAGGTCCTCTTCAATTTTAAGTTTGATAAATTAAGCCTCGACTCTTCTAATTTTTTGGATTCAATTATTTCTTAGGTCCTCTTAGTTTTGTGTTAAAATTTTTGTTTCGATATAATAATTGAAAAATAATTTTGGATTAAATTGAAAAGATTGTAAAAATGATTTAAAGTCCAAACAACTTGAAAATAGGTTTGAAATGTTTTCTTAGGTTTTTGGCATGTCTTTGAATGCTTTTAAATAGCCAAACTAGCCATTTTAAAGCCTTGTACTGATACAGTATTAGTCGTACTGATACGAATGAGGATTTTAACTACAATAATTTTCCAGTGTTGAAAACCCGTACCGGTACAGGCTCAGCCGTACCGATACGGAGAGGGCTATACGCCCTTACGCGTACCGATACCCTTGCTTTATTTCAGCCTCCAACGGTTATTTCCCAATGTAGGCGTCTAGAAAGGGAAATTCAGCTTGAAAATTGATCCCAACGGCTCCAATTAAATCTCAACAGTCATCAACGGCTAAAAACCCAATTAGGAGTATAAAAGACCTCAAGAAGCATCTGAAGAAGCGAATAATCATGAAGTCAACAATATTTTGATTAAGAAATGTTTTAGTGCTCAAATTGTTGTATTTTGTATAGACAAACACTTATGAGCTCAATTGTCATATATGCTCAAGTGATATAAGTTTGGGTGAGAGCTTTATTTTTTGTAAACATTCACCTTGTGAGAGGATTTTTTTGTTTGTTTTTATTTTCTCTTGTAAGTAAGAAGTTCCCGAAGCTTTGGGGTATAAGCTTTGGATGCTAAGCTTTGTGGTATAAGTCTAGGTTATAAAGGTTTTCTCTTGCGCCTGTAAAAGGGAAAAATTCTTAGTGAATTAGGGAATACTTAGTGAGAAGCT
This sequence comes from Hibiscus mutabilis, assembly GCA_019671005.1. Classification (NCBI taxonomy): domain Eukaryota; kingdom Viridiplantae; phylum Streptophyta; class Magnoliopsida; order Malvales; family Malvaceae; genus Hibiscus; species Hibiscus mutabilis. Next base: position 10,942,216 of record CM033734.1, read on the forward strand.
AAGGTAGTGGGTGTAGAGCTTAGTTGAAGCTCAAACCACTCTAACATTACCGTGTCAATTTCTTTTCTTTTCTCCCTATTACCAATCACCCAAATTCAACTTCTCCACCACTTGACAAGCAAAAACGGTTGAAGAATTCGAGTTTTTCATTTTGAAACCAGGTAAATTAGATCCTAGTCCCCCATTTTCTAGTACAATTGTTTTAGGTCCTTTTAGTTTTGAAGCTAGGCAAATTAAACCTTTGTCACATTTTTCTTGGTTTGAAAACTTTTTAGGTCTCTTTTAATTTCGAAATTAAACAAATTAGATCTCAATCCTTCCATTTTTAATTTTAAATTGATGGCTTAACAATTAGAACATAGCATGTATTTATTTACCAAATCTACTTCTTTACTCATCATTTTCGGTTTTTTTTTTAAATCTTATTCAGAGCGAATCAATAAAAAAGATAAATTACACCACATGCCGCTCTTTTATTAGTAAATTTACAATTGAGTTATTATATTTCAAAAGATTACAATTAAATCACTTTAATTTATCAATTATAGCAATCATGTCACTGTATCATTAAATCTTCAACAAAAATGTGTCGTTAGAAAACATTTTTATTATTTTTTGTTACACATTATATCCACATGATCATAGACGAAACTACATCGGGTGGGAGGGGCAATTGCCCACCTCCCCCCAAAAAAAATTCACCTTTGTGTTTGTATATAATTTTTTAAAAAAAAAATTGGATTATTTATGAATCTGCCTACCCACTTTCAAACATTTATGTTTTTCTCCAACCTAAATTTTAGCTCCGTCCTTGTGCATTTGATATCCTAATATATTAGGTTCAAAAAAGTTGTCTTGTTATACATGCAATATGAAAAAAAAGGAAAAACAAAACAAAAGGGTTTTAATTTTCGTTTAATTTCATTAGGAACCGAGATTAGGTTTTAATCTTTAGTTACTTGAGGAAAAAAAGGCTAGGCTAGGCTAGGTTTCAGGGGTTAATCTTGGCTTTGATGAGGAATTTCTTCAATTGCATCGAAATCGTTAGGTTTTGGCAGGTTTTTGTCCCCTCCATTCGACGTAAAATTTAAAATTTTAATTCGATATTGCCCCATGCCGCATTCAATATGTTTTAACCCGATTCCCACATAAAAAAATATAATACGACTTCGATTTAACCCTGATTTTTTACCAAAAAAATCCAACTAACTCGACTCTAACCCAAAAAATTAATAAAATATTAAATATACAAATATGATAAATATATATTTCATTAAAAATATATTGCGTCGAGGCAAAAAAAATTCATCCTACACCCGAATTTGTCGTGCCCCGACTTAATCTTTACCAAAAGTTATCTCGGCCCGCCTCGAATCTGGAATTCAAGGAAAAAAATTGTTCGAATCAAAATGGGTTCAAATAATTTTGTTATCCCTAGTTTGAAATCTTAGTTTAGGTTGTTATTGATTAAGGGTGGGCTAAAGTTCTGCCCGTTTGTTCAGTTACGTAAAAGTGTGGATGGAAGGATGATCATTTCAAACAGGACAGGCCCAGCCCTAGGAAGAGACAACAAGGCCTGCTCAGGGCCCACCACTCAAAAAAGTTACATGTTTTAATTTTATTTGAATTATATTTATTTTTAATAGTCTATTTTTTAATACTTGTTATTAGAGGCCTAATTTTTTAATATTTGTTAATAGATGTTTAATTTTTTTCGTAATATTTATTATTAGAGATATACTCTTAAAATTTAACATTTTCTAATACTTGTTATTAGGGGCCCGATTTTTTTAATATTTGTTATTTTTGGCTTACTCTTGAAATTTATTTTTTTCAATTTTGTTATTAGGGGCCCAATTTTTTAATACTTGTTATTATGAACTTACTCTTAAAATTGATTTTTTTCCTTACTTGCTATTATAGACAGAGATTTAAATAACGGTATGCAACCACAACAACGACCGTTACATGACGATAGCGGTAGTGGCGGAGCCAGAATTTTCTTATAGTGGGGTCATGAGTGAAGTATGAGGTATTAAGAATTTTTATATCACTAGAATAAGCATTGTTGACCCTATACCCCAACAAATTTTGTGGGGTCAAATTTAATATTTCTTATGAAAAAATCTATATTATCTCCTTGAAAACCTCATACATCAACAAATCAAGCATGGTCAGTTGCCCCAATTTATATGCTACATCCGCCCATGGGTAGCTACATCATCTGAAACATCGATATCCACAACTGTTATGTCCACAATAACATATGTTATTAAAAGATTTTACAACCGCGATACTCACAGTGACCGAAATAACAACTATAATGTCCGCAAACACAATAAAACCTAACATGATTGTAAGTACGACCGCAATCACAATTTAAATTTATAATTTAAGGCCCATTTTTTATATTCGTCCTCGGCCACCAAAAGCCCAGGACAGGTCCTGAAACATGGACGAGACCAAAATCAAACTCAAGGGAACAAAGTATAATTAGTAATAAAGATAAAGTTCAAATAAATTGAATTATTGGTCCAAAATTATATATAACACAATTGATATTAATAAATTTTTCATATGATTTTTAATATATAAAAAATTAGGGTGTCTCTTATACACTGTTCTGTCCCTGATTTCAGAACAAATGAATATCAAGTTCAAAGTAAGAAGAATAAGAGAAGGAAAAAAATAGTCATTTTGGGTTTTTAATTTCTTGAAGATCGAGAGATACATTCGACAATCTGAATGATGATGAAGCTACCGTTAGTGAGAGGAAGAACATATGTCGAGACTAAGGTTATCTGACGGTAAATGAAATAAATCGATGTTTAAAAAGTTAAAAAAACTTTAGGTGATTTCATGTCTTTTATGAGAGCTTCATATTTGATGGATCAAATAAGAAAATCGATGTAAATCTTATGATAAAATTTTAAATTTACTAAGCATCATAGATGGCGACCGGTGGTGGTCGGCACAATGACATTGATGACAATCTCTCGATCGATTTTTAGGTTATGTTCTAAGAGAGAGAGGAGAGAATTCAAATTTTTTAAAAAGAAAAGAAGAGGGAAAAAATTAAAGTGAGACTTTATTTTGCACATGATGTTCTAATATTGAGACTTAATCACACAATGATATGGTCTTTATAATTGATTAATTAAGTAATTTGATTATAATTTTTTAAAATATAAAATCTTATTATAAACTTATTAATAATAGAGTAACAAATACAATTTACCCAAAAGTCTAACGAGTGAGTGTAAAATCCATAAGAGGAATCAAGTTTTTCCATCTCTAGTAAAAAAATGATGCAATATATTTTTTAAAATAATCTAAAAATATTATAATATAGCATATTTTTATACAAATCTTTAACTCTTGAGTTGGCCGTTATCAAACAAATCCAACTACGTATTTTTTTTAATATAGCCACTGAATTTTTATTATAATCATAGAATATATTATAATTACAACGCATTCAGGAAGGAAAATAATGTGACTAATCTATCAAATTTTTTTACAACCCAAATAACAAAGAAAAGTAAAAAACTTCAATGGAGATAAGCATACCATCAAAATTCAGAAGCTTCTTGAATCTCCTTGCCTCTATCTAATCGAGACGCATAACGGATGGAAGAAGAGTGGTGAGCAATCCAAACTATCAGGCAGAATGTTTAGCTACCCAAAACTAATTACATCGGCAAACAACCATCAACCGAGTAAGGATCTAACTTTGCATGACCACCAACAAAATCATAATCAGAAACTAGGGTCGATTAAAATATTTGTGCGAGCAACAAACGACCGCTAGAATATGCTGAATTATGCCACAATGACATATGAAACAAACCACAATGATAGAAGAAAATGCGTGTCACAATAACAGAAAAAACTCGTGCCATAAGAACATAAATTCTAATTAAAAAAACAAAAAATAATAAATATGGTAATCGACAACTAATATTAAAATTAGTTGCCGACCACCAATAAAAGAAAGTCGTAGTGAGAAGATGATGAGCGGGGATTGAGAATTTTAGTAGTTATATTTCTTAAAGGCTTCGCAAATTAGATACTAGTCTCCATTTTCTATTATTGCCTTTTTCAGCTCTCCAACCAGGAAAATTCTAAATTAAGCAACTTAAAATAAAGATAAGTGTTACACATTAAAAAACCGGCTAACTAAGCAAACCCGTAGTTACTCAATTTTAGTACTCCCTTTGTACTACTAAATATATTTTTTATTTTATTTTAAAAATCAAAAATTTTAATTTAACTATAATTATATTTAATATTTTAGATAATTAAAATTTATAAATTATATATTTTTTAAAATTACTTGATTGGAAATTTTTAAAATATATTTTTTTATATTTTTATCATAATAAATTTTTAATAATGAGTCAACGTTGAAAAAATTTAACACAAAAAAATCAATAAGAGACAATTAATGGGACGGAAGGAGTATAATTTTACTTAGATTCCATGTTTCCCCAAATCAATCGCAGCTTATTCCATGCTTTGTACTATCAACATATTACTAATGAATAGTAGTAGTAAAAATTTGAGAAGGAAAGATAAAATTAAAACAGAAAGCTTCAAGAGCGAAATTTTCAAATAAAAAGTAAAATGCTGCACAGCACAACGATTACTGCAACCGACATGTCCCTGCTTCTGAATTCCAACATACAACAAAAGCAAAGATTCCCATGCTCTTCCTTGTTACAAACTTCCACAAAAACGAACGCCAAAAATACAATAATCATAATAAACAAGAACAAAACATAGAGATATCCTAGATGCACTCTTCTGCGAAGTACAATGGCAACACACACAAGGCATGTACATTCTGCAAATGAGAATTACGTTGCAACTAAGTTACTTATTGCATTTAGAGCTGGCTGATGTTTAACCTGTACAATACGCTTTAAAACAGCTGAGCATACTTGTTTTCAGAGTTCGTTGGAGTAAAGGCACTCGTCTACTAGCTGGCGAAGGTTAGGATTCTCCAAGGCGGCGGCAACTCTTTCTTTATCGTTCAACAGCTTATTAACTGAATAATGAACATGGTGAACATCTTAAGGATTAGATCAAGGGGACCGAAGATGAGCATGGTGGAAGAGATAAGCTACTTCTATTGAGATAACACATTTCCTGCTAGAAATCGCCCGCATGACATGAAAGTTTTAATAGACTTTATAACTCACAGGAGCAAGAAAGATTGATGAACAGAAAACTACTACAGCAGTTGAATAACTGAAACGAATGTATAATCTCTTCTATGTTGCTCAAACTCTAATATTTTTTAATTACCCTTTTCTAACACATATCCAGACATAGATATGAATATGTAATGCTAGAGAGACCCTTCAATTACATGAAAAAGTTTGAACATGTCCGTCATGAATACATACAAAGTATACAATTCTAACATCCAAATTTCAGTAACATTGATTCTCTTCATTTATTCTATCTCTCATCTTTCTAGGAAAGAAAATCCCTTAACTTCTGTTAAGAAAGAACAAGTTAAAACATAGAAATCCCATAATGTCTAAATCATATCAAAGACATAGCATTAAAAGAAGACCACCTATATGAATCTATAGACATCTTTTCCATCTCCACCCGTGAATTTTTTTAGAACTGCTGCATTGCCAGGTAAACTAAAATCCATTTAGAAATAATAATGAATAAAGAAGTGGTAAGAGTCCCAGGTGATATATTTCAACGCAGGGAGTTCTCATTTAGCATAGGCATTGCATGAATAATCAAGATTTGTTGGTTATGCTCTTAAAGTTATCCTAAATGAAATTTTATACCGCCACTGAAACTTGAACAATCAGTCCCAAACACTTCAAAAACAATGCTTTTTGGAAAGGAATCAAATAGACAGAAAAGAAGCTTTTGAACTTCACCTGATTCTTCATCAGCATGAGATCCAGGGGCAACTTTAATGTCAACCTACAAAGATAAATACAGCAAAAGCATATTTTCATTGGTTTACAGCATAAGAAAAGAAGGAACTGAATCCAGTTTTACTTCTACGCAAACAATGCAATAGAATTTCACTTTTCAGAAGTTTAATTGACAGAATAAATAAATAAATATCATACTTTGATTAAAGAAACAAAAACTGACCTTAAAATGGGGAGGAAAACATTCTTTTAATTTAACCCTTAGGCATAGACCGATTACTGTCGCCATGCTGCAATGCTGGATAGTGGGAGTGAAAGTTATCCTAAACAATTAATCAGCTATATTACCTCATAATAAATAAAGGGTAAAACTTTGATACACAAGCTGTGTAAAATTTTACATAAGCCTGTGTATTTATACTATAAAAACTCAAATCCTAAATTCCTAATCCTAACCTTAAAAAACTAAACCCTAGTCCCTATATACTAAATTCTAAACCCTACAACCTAAACCCTATCCTAAAACCCTAACCCCTAAAGCTAAAAGACACATTTAAGTTAAAGTTTACTATGTCTGTGTATCAAATTTTTTTCCATAAATAAATGCGAAAGAATTAACTTTAAGCAACAACAAAAAAGCCCTTAAATTAAACTATAAGTCTAACACCAAAGTTTCAGAAATCGAACCTGAAAGGTAAAATCTACTAATTTCGAGCTCTTTTTTTTGTTACAATTTTCACGAATTTCAAATCAAAATTAAAGTGAGAAAATACTCACAGAATTCGGCCCAGCTTCTCATCAACTGTGATTGATTCCTCCGAAAGAACACTAAGCTGCTCTAATGAATACGGATGTTCAGGATCCCTAATATCCCTAACGAAATTTGAACTTCAAGTCAAAGATCACAATATTTTTTACATTATCTTCGTTTCCCAATTATCATGATGAATAAATGAAGAGGAAAAAAAATACGGCAATTACTATTTGGCTGCTGAAAAATATGAAAATGAAATCTAGATTAGAGCTTAACCGATTTAACTCTTTCAACTTGAAGATCAGATAAAAGATGAAACATAAAAAGATTAGTATTAGAAGAAGGATATCATAGATTTCGAGTGGATCAACGGCGTAGTCGCCGTGAGGATCTTCAGTACGAGCAACTCGTTCTTTCTTGGCGTGAACCACTGGATTCGCATTGATCAAGCCCAGAGTCATTTTTGCCTGTTATTGACGTCTCTTGCACTCTGCCTTCGGTGGAAAACAAGGGAAAGTGCTTTAAAGTTTCCCACTTATCGAGGGTGTTTGATTTTTTGGGTAAAATGGGAAAATAGTCACTAGGATATAGAGTATTTTTTGTTGAGTCTCTCAACTATAAGAAATTACAAAATCATAATCCATCTTATTTTTTTAACAAATTGGTCCACTACTGTTAAAAAAAATAACAATTGATACAGTTAATAAAATTGTCATAATAAAAAATTCCACACTCAACTTTTACATTGTATCTAACTGTAGAGCTTCACTAATTAGAACAATATTTAAATGTTAAATATTAAACTTTGAGAATTAGGACCAAATTAAATAAAGTGTACAAATTAAGGGTTAAATTTATTTTTATTTTATTAACTTCCAACAACGTCATCTACTGTAATTTTTTATTAGCAACGAATTAATTTATTATTTTTAAGTCAAATAATATTTTATAGTAGGGGGACAACAAAAAAATATATCTTATAATCAGAAACTATTTTTTTATTTTGCCTTTTTTGCCAAAGAACGCGTTGATTTCTGATTGATTAGCTTTTTGTTTCTTCTTAAATCCAGTGTTGAGTGGCAGTGCCCCGCTAAAGTTTCGTGGGTGGGGGGAATTATTGCATAAAGCTAATTATAGTATGCTTTCTGATCTTGCCATGTATTATATTTACCTACTACAATGTGTATATATTTTATCAAAAAATTAAGAAAAAATATTAATATATATGATTGAATAATTATCTTAAGACGTTAAAAATATTTTGTTTTGAAAATTTTATTAATATAATGGTTAAGTTAGAAAATAACAAATTTATTGTGAATTAAAAAATTGATTAATCGATAATATTATTATTATGTTTGAATTTAAAAAGCGGTTTCAGTGAAAATATAAGTAGCTTCGTTTGTAAGGTTTTTGTGTATTATTAAAGTATTAAAAAACATAAACAAATATTATCTTATAATCACCTCATGACTATTCAAAAAATAATTTGTTTTTTGAAAAACTTATTAATATAATGGTTAAGTAAAAAAAAAAATCAGCGTGAATTAAAAAATTGATTAAAAATAGTGTTATTGTTCATTGGTTAAGTGATATTAACATCATTTTATTTAGAATTCGAATCCTAATATTCTTTTAATTCTAATAAAAATGATTAACAAATTTTTATTATTATTTTCTCTTCTTTATACCAAGTATATATATATATATATATATTGTTTTCTTAACGAAATTTCTGGATTCAAGGGTAATTCTAGGATGAATGTTTTCTAGATAGAGGAGAGAGATAAAACAACTAAAATATCTATTCAAAAGAAAAGAAAACAACTAAAATATATCAATAAAAAGAAAACACGTCTATATTTTAAACGAAAATTATTATTACGAATAAATGTTTTCAAATACTTAAATGATAAATATAATTTACATCAAAGAATAATACTTTTATTTGAATTAAATTTATTTAAATTGAATTATATGGTTTTAATAATAATATTAATAATTTATAAACAGTAATAACAATATAATTAATAAAATATCAATGATTTAGTCCAAGGATAGAAATGCCATTTTAGCCTTAATCCTTATCTATTGCATATTATTATTTTGGGTAAAGTACACAAATAATTATTAAACTATCTTTAAAAATACAAAATGGACGTCAAACTTTCAAATGATACATAATGGGCATTAAACTTTAGTTTTTGTTACAAAATGGTCATTGAGCCGTTAACTGTCATTAATTGGGTGACGTGACAGTTATAGAAATTTGAATAATATAATATTTCGTCCTCCATATTAACACATTTAATCAATTTATTTCTAGTTTAACCCTCATTATTGATGTCTAAATTAATTGAATGTATAAATATTGAGGATTAAATATGTTATTATATAAAATTTTGTAACTGCCACGTCTCCCAGTTAACGGCTCAGTGACCATTTTGCAATAAAAACTAAAGGTTAATGACCATTATGTAATTTTTAAAAGTTTAGTAACTATTTTATATTTTTAGGAATAATTTAGTGACCATTTGTATACTTTACCCTATTATTCTATCCCAACAAACAATATAACACTATTATACATCTATTGGATTCAATCAAACAAACAATACAATACTTAAGGGGGGTTTGGTTTGCGAAAAATATTTTTACTAAGGGAATAATTTTTTTTAAAATCTTATTCTCATGTTTGGTTCACTCTAATTCCCACTAGACATGAAAAGATTACTTTCAACAGTAGCAATTTTTTGGCAAAATAGCAGGAATGTCATTCTCATCCATTTCTTAGGTATCTGCCAATTTCCACTATTTTAGACTTAAATACCCTCAAAATAATGAGTTTTCTTTATGTTGTCCACTTGTTGCATATAACTAGATAACTAATTACTGGAGTGTAATTTTATTAAAATATTTTATTTTATATTAATTTAATATTTAAATGATGTTATATATATTTAAATAATATTTAATATTTAATATATTTTTATTAATATTATGTTTATGATGTCTCTAATATTATTTTTAAAATATATTATATACATATTTATATCATAGCGTAAAATTGATTTATATAATATTTTAATATTTAATGTATTTTAATTGGAAATATTTGATTTAAAAAATATAAAACTTATTCGAGTTTGAGTTTTATTCTTTTACACCAGAGTTTGACTTTCAAGCTTATGACAATGAAGTTGTCAACTCTAAAATATTCTTTTTAATAATTTAAACAATTAATTTTAACCACTAAAACATCAATTTAAAGTCTATTATATACAATGATAAAAGTAAATACATGATATCTATATAATTTTTTAAACATTGTTTAATATATTAATTACATTAATAATACATTATAAAAGTTTTTGTAAAACTTAGATAGTGTAAAAATATAGTTCTATAAATTTTCATGTAAATATTTTTAATTTAATAAAGAGAGTTTAAATTGTTAAAAGAAAATATAATGATAATTTAGTAAAATTTACTTCCAGATAATCTTATATTCCCCTAACCAAATATTATAATTTCACATTCTTGTAAAATAAACCAAACAAGGTAATGCAATATTCTCAATAATGTGTCAAGTAATATTACATTTCGAGAATCATATTTCTATTGACAATCTTACATTTCGTGAATCAAACGCACTCTTATTATTTTTATTCCATTCCTACCGAATGACTATTTAATTTGTACCTTTTTCATTCCAGCCAACCAAACGTAAATGTTACTTTATCCCACATTTCTATTATTATTTTATTAAATTTGTCTTCAAAACATTGTGATGTTTATGGGATTGCTCCATTTATTAGACAACTAGTTAATGTCTTTATACTCTATATAATATTTGGTATGCAAAATCTGGTTTTTAGCACATTTTTTCTCTGTTTTTTTTAGCACGTTTCTGCCTTTTGCCATGTTGTTTTCTTTTTCTTTTTTGAGTTCTGCCCGGACGGTTCCTGATGGCAAACACGGTTAATAATATGGCGAATCTGGCAATTGATGACGGCGAAGAGGAGACTCTTCTTGTTGATGATGTAGTCCAGCCAACGCCTACTTCTCTTGATCACTGTCTTGTCGGTACTTTCCTCACTATCAGTGTGGTTAAATTTGAATCTATGCGTTCGACATTGGCTAGCGTCTGGCGTCCCATTGGGGGTATTTCGATATCAGATCTAGGCGACGGGAGATTCTTTTTCAGACTCTATCATTTTGTGGATGTTGATCGGATTTTCGATGGCGGACCTTGGAACTTTAATGGTCATCTCCTTATTCTCCATCGGCTCCAAAAGGGTGAGGACCCTCTCACAGTTCCGTTGTTTTTCCTTAATCTGTGGATTCAAGTACATGATCTTTCTTTTGGCTTTATGCCTGAATCGATTGGTAAATTTCTGAGTAATTTCATCGGTGACTTCCTTGAATATGATGCCAAGGCTGTTTCGATGGGATATAAAAGAATTATGAGTATTAAGGTCCGCTTTGATACTCGACTACCTTTAAAGCGAAGAAAAAAGATTGCTCAGAAAAATGGGGATCAGGTATGTGCGAGGTTTCAGTATGAAAGAATCTAATTATTCTATTTTCTTTGTGGCAAACTTGGCCATGGTGAAGGATTCTGTCCCATTCGCCTGACTGCTGATCCAAAGGACATTGTTTTGCACTGGGATATTTCGCTTCGGGCCCCTGACTGGCGACCTGCTCCGGTAAACAGATGGCTGCTAGAGGATGTGAGATTTATGACCGCTAATTTAGGGACTAATGATGGTGGTAATCATGGACCGCATATGGTAGCAAATTCCTCAAATACCGGGAATCAAATCGAGCGGGATTTAACTAGAGTTTCCCAAGTTCAAAGTCAACGGGTATCTCGGTTCGAAATCCACTTTATGATATGGACATTCAAATGGGCCTCAATGCAGAGGAAAGCCCAGTGGACCAACCAGAAGGTAACAAAAGGAGTCGTGTCCAATTATCAGCATTAGAAGCTTCTGTCAAAATGGATTCATCTAATGCCCTTCGGGAGTCTTCGGATCTTCCCATTTCATTTACATCAGGCGACCTACATCAACAGGCCCGCCGCTCACAATGAAACTCTTAAGTTGGAATGTTGGAGGCTTGGAGAAGTTTCGGGCAAGACGATGTCTCCAGCATACGCTGAGGGACATACACCCGTCCATAATTTTTCTTATGGAAACAAAACTACATGCTTCTGAAATGCTAAAGGTTCGAAGAAAATGTGGCTACACGAATAGTGTCGAGATTGGCTCTAGGGGTTGAAGTGGTCTCTGTTTTGTGTGGAGACAATGACTGTGACGTTACACTTGGACCTTTTTCAGACAAACATATTGACGTGATTTTTTCTAAGGACTTGGATGGCCAAAAATGGCGATGTACTGGTTTTTACGGGGAGCCTGAAGAGCAGCCATGAGTCTTATCATGGAACTTATTGAGGCAACTGGACGACACACCAGACATTCCTTGGTTCGTTATCGGGGATTTTAATAAAATTTTGTTCTCCTTTGAAAAATTGGCCGTATTCGAAATCAACGGCAGATGGATTGTTTTCTGGAGGCTCTCGAGGACTGTCACCTATCTGATCTTAGTTATTATGGCAATTGGTATACTTGGAACAAAGGGCTAGATCTAATTGGTTTAAACACGGGGATCGTAATTCAACTTTTTTTCACCGTTTTGCCTCTCAAAGAAAATGGAAGAATAATATCTCGTCTTTTGAGGATGACAATGGTGTTCGAATGGAGGAGCTATAAGATATCCATTCAATTGCTGAAAAGTACTTTGTTTCCTTGTTTGAATCTCAGAATACTTCTCCAAATGCACTCATATTAGACGAGATTTCCACGTGTTACTGATGAAATGAATGACTGTCTAGTTTTGATTTTACTAAGGAGATTTTTAAAGCTGTGCAATCTATGGGGTCTTTAAAAGCAGCTGGTGAGGATGGTTTGAGAGTATTTTTTTACCAACGCTTTTGACACATTTTGGGAGATGACATTTCCAGTTTCTGCATCGGATTGATTAGGGGTAACTACGACATGCATGAGGTAAACTGCAATCACATTGTTTTAATCTCCAAGATTAATTATCCTTCGACTATGAGCCATTATCTCCCTATAAGCCTGTGCAATGTTATATTCAAAATAGTCTCCAAGATGCTCGCTAATCGTCGTCTTCAGGGAGTTAAGGACCACTGTATTGATAAAGCACAGAGTGTTTTTGTCCCAAACCGTTCTATTACAGATAATGTCATTGCGGCCTATGAGATTTTGCACTCCTTCCAGAAGAATATAGTGGGATGCACGGGCCATTTTGTTTTAAAGCTTGATATGTGTAAAGCATACGACAGGGTGAAATGGAATTTTGTGCTTGCTATTATGGCCAAAATGGGTTTTGCACCCAGCTGGCTGTCGGTTATCTCCAGGTGTTTATCTACAGTAACTTACTCAGTTGTGATCAATGGGGAAGTGGGGCATCATTTTCACCGGGGCTCCGTCAAGGTGACCCTGTAAGCCCGTACTTGTTTCTCTTCTGTAGCGAGAGACTTTCGGCCGTTCTTCGATGGGCAGAACAGAATGATCAATTTAGTGGTTTCCGTTTGAATAGATATGCTCCTATGATTATATTGAAAACATAAATCGAGCAAAACGCAGCGAAATGATCGAAATTCATAAATACCTCCGGTCATTGTCAAAACCGTATGCTAAATTGAGATATGGTTGCACCGCCGTCAAGCACGTCGAACCACCGTCGGATTCCTCGAACTACCGTAGAACCACCGTCGAACACGGCAACACGAAAACTAGAATGCCAAGGATCTTCTAAGCACTCAAAACTCGCTTAGATGGAGTATGTGATTCTTGTATTTGATGCTTAGGGACCTTAGGCTAATGGGGTATTTATAGTGATGGTTCCCCATCAAAACCAACACTAATTTCCGTTAATGCCCCTTAACTCCCACAATTGGAGTGGCAAAACCACCCACGAACAACATGCTGGAAGCATGTCTACAACATGCTGGAAGCATGTCTACAACAATTAACAACTGCACATTCCCACGTTGCATGATTCATGCGCAACATGTAGCCACGAATCGCACTTGAGAAAGTGGTTTATCCAACATTCTCCCACTTGGTTCGTATTGTCCATGAGTACTTAAAATTGAAACATAATGCATGAATCATGGCGACATTTCCTCTTATAATTTGAGTAGTATCTTCCATGTATCACAATACATCAAGTCTCAACGCTTTAGCCCATATACTTAATGAGTAAACCCGATGTTTATTCTAGGTCCAAACTTTAGTGACATTTCTCGAAACAATTAACTTAATGTGTACACAACCTATATGAGAAATATCAAACTTTATTAGAGTTTGAACAGAATCGTTCTTACAACGAAAGTTTACAAAGTGGGAACAAGTCCCATAGTGACAACATGATCCTTAAATTTATGTGGTGGCATGCCCTTAGTCAAAGGATCAGCTAATATCTGCTCAGTGTTAATGTGCTCAATGACCACTTTCTTTTCTTTAACACGTTCCCTTATGGCTAGATACTTAATGTCGACGTGTTTACTTCGACTTCCACTTTTTTTGTTCTTAGCCATAAAAGCAGCAGCTAAATTGTTACAATATATCCTTAATGGCCTAGAGATTGAATCCACAAGTCTCAGCCCAGAAATGAAATTCTTTAACCATACTCCATGTGAGGTAGCCTCAAAACACGAAACGAACTTGGCCTCCATAGTGGAAGTGGTAGTCAATGTCTGCTTGACACTCCTCCAAGATATAGCTCCGCCGGCAAACATAAATATGTAACCTGATGTTGATTTATATGAATCAACACAACCAACAAAGTCTGAATCGGAGTAGCCAATCACCTCCAAATGGTCAGATCGTTTGTACGTAAGCATGTATTCCTTTGTCCCTTTGAGGTATCTCAGAACTTTCTTTGCAGCTCTCCAGTGGTCCATACCCGGATTACTCTAATATCTTCCCAACATCCCAACGACAAATGCAATGTCAGGTCTTGTACAAACTTGAGCATACATCAGGCTTCCAACAATAGAAGCATATGTAATGTTTTTCATTTGCTTCTTCTCAAATTCGTTCTTCGGGCTTTGGTTCAGATTGAACTTATCACCCTTTGTCACAATAGGAGCAACACTAGGTGAATAATCTTTAATCCGGAATCTTTCCAAAACTTTGTTGATATAGGTTTCTTGAGATAGACCTATGACACCTTTATGTCTATCACGACGAATCTTAATACCAATGACATAAGATGCATCACCCATATTTTTCATATAAAAAATTCTTAGAAAGGAATTGTTTTACCTCATGTAGCATACCCCTGTCATTTGTTGCAAGTAAAATATCATCCACATATAGAATAAGGAAACAAATTTTACTCCCACTGACCTTCTGGTATATACATTGGTCCATGATATTCTCAACAAAACCAAATGAAGAGATAACCTCATGGAATTTCAAATACCACTAACGAGATGCTTGTTTCAATCCATATATAGATTTCTTTAACTTACAAACCAAATTTTCACCATCACTAGAGGAAAATCCTTCAGGTTGTTTCATGTATACCTCTTCCTCTAGGTCACCATTAAGAAAGGTAGTTTTCACATCTATTTGTTATAACTCAAGGTCAAATTAAGCTACTAATGCTAACACAATGCGCAAGGAATCTTTCTTAGATACTGGACTAAAAGTCTCAGTGTAATCAATTCCTTCTCGCTGAGTGAATCCTTTAGCAACAAGTCTTGCTTTATATCTTTCTATGTTGCCTTTTAAGTCTCTTTTTGTTTTGAAGACCTGTTTACATCCAATGGCTTTTACACCATCAGACAACGGTACAAGATCCCAAACTTCGTTTCTTTTCATAGAATTCATCTCATTCTTTATAGTATCATACCATAATTTTGATTCATTGCAGCTCATGGCAGTTGAAAATGACTCAGGGTCATTTTCAGCTCCAACATTATAGTCAGATTCTTGTAAATACACAAAATAATCACTAGAAATTGTTGATTTTCTTTCTCCAACAGATCTTAATGTTGAGCCAACATTTTCTTGTGGATGATGTTGTTCAACTGGTTGTTCAATAATTTTTGGATTTTCTTGAACAACTTGATCTATTGGAGTGTTTTCAGCAGGTTGTGGAACTTTATTGATTGGTTGTTCAATACCTGATTGAGCTTGAGGGGTGTTATATATGATAACCAATCTCTCACTTGAAGTGGATGGATGACCTACGGATATTGAATCCCGAGATAGATCACTCCCACTGATTGAGTCATTCTCAAGAAATTTTGCATTTTTTATTCCACAATTCTAGTGCTGTTAGATGGACAATAACATCTATAACCTTTGGACTTTTCGGCATATCCAATGAAATACCCACTAATGGTCCTTAGGTCCAGTTTCTTTTCTTGTGGGTTATAAATTCTCACTTCAGACGGGCATCCCCATACACATAAATGTCGCAAACTCGGTTTCCAATCTTTGAATAACTCAAAAGGTGTCTTTGGGACAACCTTGGTTGGAACTCGGTTTAATATATACACAGCCGTCTTGAGAGGTTCAACCCATAAAGACTTAGGTAGCTTAGAGCTACTAAGCATACTTCGCACCATGTCCATTAGAGTTTGATTTCTTCTTTCTGCAACACCATTCTGATCAGGGGAGCCTGGCATGGTGTATTGGGCAATTATACCATTGTCTTGAAGAAATTTCGCAAATGGACCAGGTGCTTGTCCATCCTCAGTGTATCTACCATAATACTCACCACCTCTATCGGTTCTCACAATCTTTATTTTGCTTACCGCATTGTTTCTCTACTTCAGCCTTGAAAACCTTATAGGCTTCTAACGCTTCACTTTTATGATGAAGCATGTAGAGACACATGAACCATGAGTAATCATCTATGAAAGGAATGAAGTATTTCTGACCTTGTACATTTATATCTGGACAACAGATATCAGAATGGATGATTTCCAATATGGTCGAACTCCTCTTGGCACCTTTCTCTGACTTGTTAGTCTGCTTGCCCTTAATGCAGTCTATGCAAGTATCAAAATCAGTAAAATCCAAGGTATTGAGAACCCCATCATTTACTAATCTTTTAATCATTTCGATGGAGATATGTCATAATCGCCGGTGCCACAAAGTAGAGGAATCTTCATTTATAACACAACGTTTAGTACCGGTTTGAATGTGCATAACATTATGAGTGGCATTATTTTGAAAATCAATAGAGTAAATACCATCACTTAAAACACCATTTCCAGCAATTTCAGATTTATAAAATAAACTGAATCCAACATTTGAAAAATTAAAACAATACCCCAAGGGTGCAAGTCTTGAAATGGAAATTAAGTTTCTAAAAAACTAGGAATATAAAAAGTCTTTTCTAAAATTAAAACAAAGCCACTACTAAGCACTAATTCACAGGTCCCAATAGCTTCCACATACGACTGCATCTTGTTTCCCGAATAGATGTGTCACTCAGCTCCCACTAGTTCCCTCAGGTTTTTTAATCCCTGTAAGGAATTTGAGACATGGATTGTAGAACCAGAATCAATCCACCATGTGTTACAATTAACATCAACCATATTTGACTCAAAGCAAACAATTGAGATTGATTTACCTTTCTTTTCAAGTCAGCCCTTATGCTTGACACAGTCCTTCTTCATGTGTCCTTTCTCTTTACAGAAAAAACACGTGAACTCTTTCTTTATGTCAGCTTGGGGTTGCATTTTAGCCTTCCCCTTATGCTTGGCTTGGACTGACCTCTTTCCTTAAGTAATCTTCAGTGCACTCTCTCCCATCTCGAGTGCACCAGGAAATATTCAGACATTTCAACCTCAAGTGCCTTAAGTTGAGCTGCCAAATCTCGCATCTTATTAATGTGATCACGCACACCTTTCACTGTAGTGAGCTTTAGTGATGTGAACTTCATAATTAGGGTGCTGGCTAATGACTTTTGAAAAGTCTGAAACTGTTTCTCTATAGCCGTTAATAGCTCTTTGACATTCTCATAATGCTCAATCGAGCCACGAACATCAGCATGAACCTTGCTCTTAATGAACATAATACTTAAGCGATTGGATCGCTCCCACTTTTCATATAGAACAAGATCAGCCTAATTGCTGGTGTCAGTGATATGTGGCTCAGATTTCCTTATAGCATAGTCAGTATCCATACACCCCAATTGAAGAAGAATATCCTTCTTCCAGAACTTAAAGTTCTCTTTGGTTAATTCAGGGATATTTACTTTATTATCAGACATATTCATAGGTTGTAATGCTGCAAAATAAATTGACATAAATGCTTACTATAAATTTGAGGTAAACATAAGCCATAATTTACCAATACAAATTATGTAAATAATGAATCTAGTGACATAAAAATTGTCTGTGGGCTAAATTTTTAATTCGATTAGATCCATTTTATGATAAAATTATTTTCTATCCCTTATATAAAAATTATTAAATTATTTTCTACTCCCGTGGGTAATTATAAAAACTCATCTAATAATTTTTACCTTAATAAGTTATGTAATGGAATTTAATATCTAAGCTTTCCGTATGTGATTTTTAACCTTAGTAATTTTATTTAACTAAAGATGATGTGGTTAGTCTTTAACTAAATAAAATTATGAAAATCACTTAGCTAGATATTAACCCTTAACTTTATTCAAAGTTGTTGCTATTCATTATGCAACATTTTATGTCTAGTCCTTATGAGATTCTTACCGTAATTTTTATTTAATTAAAGTTGATGTGGCTAATTCTTTAATTAAATAAATTATTCGGATCCCTAGACATATATTCTATAGTTTTATTGCTTAATACTTTATGCAATAAGTCTTGAAGTTTTATGTACCTAATTTTATGTATATGACTAATTACCAGATAAGTTATATAGCATCTCTTAATTTAGGCACATTCAAAATTATTTCTAAAATTTATTTTTAATAAAATTATTAATAAATTTTAGAAATTAATTTAATAAAATCTTATGATTTTAAAACAAAAGTCTGCAACATAATTTTACTCAAAATTTTAGAATTTAAAGATCAACATGACATTTTAATTTTGAAAATCATGCAAACTTTAAAACGACAAGGCAGAGATTTAACCTGTCTCTAATACCAAATGAAAACATAAATCGAGCAAAACACAGCGGAAAGATCGAAATTCATAAATACCTCCAGCCATTGTCAAAACCGTATGCCAAATTGAGATGTGGTTGTACCACCGTCAAGCACGTCGAACCACCGTTGGATTCCTCGAACTACCGTAGAACCACCGTCCAATACTTCGAACACGGCAACACGAAAACTAGAATGCCAAGGATCTTCTAAGCACTCAAAACTCACTTAGATGGAATATGTGATTCTTGTACTTGATGCTTAGGGACCTTAGGCTAATAAGGTATTTATAGTGATGGTTCCCCATCAAAACCTACACTAATTTCCGTTAATGCCCCTTAACTCCCACAATTGGAGTGGCAAAACCACCCACAAACAACATGCTGGAAGCATGTCTACAGCAGTTAAAAACTGAACATTCCCACGTTGCATGATTCATGCGCAACATGTAGCCACGAATCACACTTGAGAAAGGGGTTTATCCAACATATATATCTTTTGTTTGTCAATGATAGTCTTATATTTGGTGAGGCCTCATCAAGAGGAGCTACTAACTTGAAGAATTTGCTCTATCTTTACTCTCAAAGCTCTTGTCAATTGATCAACTATGAAAAGTCGGGGCTCTATTTTTCCTCCAATGTCATCAAGGAGAATCGTAATGATCTAAAACGCATTCTTGGAGTGTATAACACCTCTAGTCCGAAGAAGTATCTTGGTCTCCCTACTATAATGGGACGAGATAAAAAAAAAAGGCTTTTCAAGGAATTCGTGATAAGATGGACTCTAAAGTGCATATGTGGAGTATTAAACCTCTGTCTCAAGGAGGAAATGAGGTATTTATTAAGTTTGTCCTACAAGTCATTCCAATTTATGCGATGAGTGTTTTTCTGCTGCCAAGACTTTCTGTAAAGACTTAGAATCGATCATGGCAAAATTTTGGTGGCAAAAATCTGAACAAAGGAAGGGTATCCACTGATGCGTATGGACTGAACTTTGTAAATTGAAAGAAGCTGGTGGTTTAGGATTCCGAGATTTTATGAAATTTAATGTTGCGTTATTAGTAAAACAAGGGTGAAGATTATTAACGAGATCTGCATTTTTGGTGTGTCGTCTTCTGAAAGCCACGTATTATCCAGGATCATCATTCCTTTCTGCTCATCTCGATTCTCAACCTTCTTTGGTGTGGAGTATATGGAGTGTACGAGGATTACTGAAATCAAGGATCAGATGGAAAGTTGGGACGAGGGCCTCCATTAATATCTGGAACGATTTTTGGCTTTTAGGTCCTTATCCAAGGAAAATTGAGTCCCCACATTCGAACTTAATTACCCGGGTTTTTAGAATTAATGCATCAGGGCACTAATGGATGGAATGAAGAGTTGATCTCTTCCCTATTTTCTATAGAAGAATCAAACCAGATCCTAGCTATTCTTCTATCACATTTTCATCAAGCTGACTATTTGGTTTAGAATGGTGAGTCATTAGGTTGTTACTCGGTTCGGAGTGATTACAGGCTCTTACTTGATCAGTCAACTCAATACCAGTCTGATAAACTACTTTATAAGACATTATGGTCAATTAATTGCCCGTCCAAAATCAAATTACAGGTATGCAAATTTATTAAAAACTTTGTTCCTACCAAAAGTAATTTGTATGTTAAAAGGATAGCCCATGATCCTTTTTGCCCTACATGTACTGATGCGGTGATGCCCATGAGGATATACTACACATTTTTCGTGATTGTGTTCTAGCTTATTTTTTTGTTGCTTTGTTGCTTTTAAAAAATGATTTTAAAAGTACTGTTAGAAAGTAATTTTAAAAGTAATTTTAAAAAATAATTGTAAAATTTTTAGTGTTTGGCATTGCCCCAAAAAGTGTCTTTAAAAATATAAAATGTCCATTTTAGACATAATATTATAAAGTAAAAATAAATGAACGTAAATAATGTTTAAATTCATTCTCATAAAATTTGTTAATATTATTAACTTTTTAAATATTAATTCAATATATTAATAATTATTATATTTAATAAATTTAATAATTATTGTATTAACTCCATATATTAACATTATTAACTTTTTAATATTGTTTTATAATATTAAAGTTTTTTATTATTTATTTTTATATTAAATATTGATTTTTTAATATTATTTTAATAATTAATATATTTAATAATTATTGTATTTATTATTAAAATATTAATTAAATATAATAATTATTATATTTAATATTATTTTAATATATTAGTGTTAATAATTAAGGGTAAGAAAATAATTTCACATCCAAAAATGATTTTCCACCCAAAAACTAGAAATTTTAGCTTTTGAGGTTGGGTGAAAAATCACTTTTTTTAAGTGATTTTTTACTCTCAAAATAAACTGTTTGACATTGCTTTTAGTTTCAAACCAACTTTTAAAGCTAAAAGCTGGTTTGAAAAAGCAACAAAAAACATGGCCTCAGTTTGGGTTCATCTTGGCTACTCATGGCCAACTTTTTTCATACATGATCAGTTTAAAGAATGGCTTTCCTGAATTTTTCAGCATGTCTCAGGACAAAAACATATGAAGATCCTGATTATTATATGGTCACTCTTGTTTGCAAGAAATAAGAAGTATCATGAAGGCATTATCTAAATCAAAGAGGAGCTTACCACGTTCATCCGGTCCTACTGCCTGGAAGTAAAAACTGTATCCCAACGTATTCAGGCCCCAACACGTGTAGTGTAATCACTCATTTTTATCTGGTTTGTAAATATTGTAATATATTAGTATAATAATTAATAGATGTTATTATTGCATGTATACATGTATAGTATTATTATGTGTGTTTATTATGCACGTGTGACTAATATGTGTGTGGTATGTGTGTTTGCATGTTACATATGCTTTAATTGTTTGTATGTATAATGTGTGTACATTTATATTAATTAGGTGTGAACAAATATGTGTATTGTATGTTATGTGTTTGAATGTTATGCGATATGTATTAATTTCCATGAATGTTTTGTATGTGAGTGTATTAAAATATTATGTGTATATACGTATTAAGGTGTATGTAAGTATGTATGTGTATGCGTGTATTACTATTATATGTGTGTACGTTTTTATATGTATTGCGTGTATGTGTCTATATGAATATATATTGCATGTCCATATGTATATGTATAATTAATGTTATTATGTATACATTTATATGCATGTATTATTTATTACTATTGGGTTTAAATTAAAAACAGACCAGATCATAATATAAAAAACCCATATATGTAATTTAAATTGACCAGTCCATATACAACTTAAAACCCAAAAATTAATTAATGTTTACACAAGGCCCAACCGGCCAAAACCCAAACTTATCCAATTAACCAAAAAAACCTAGAATCTTATCTAACATCCCTTCATCTTTTGCAGCCGTCACCATCCTAGCTGTTGGATTAAATATTATCCAACGGCCCAGATCAGAAGGAGCCTATACAGCTGGCGCGCGTGTGATATACTCGTGGGGGCTCTTCACTTCGCGAGACCGTTCGCTATCCTATTTGCCACGCGTCAAGATCAGAGGCTGCCACGCCACTATCCAGATCTAATCTCGACCGTTAATCTCGAGAAATCCTAGCTGTTGGATCGAATCTAATCCAACAGCCAAGAATGAAGCAGACCGAGAGATCATCCATCTTCCCCGCCACGTGGCCTTACTGTCGTTAATCTCGCGGCCGCCGTACATTCACCGAATTTCCCTCACCAACCGAGCATGCCAAAAATAATAAAAAACTAGAGAGAATTAGATCTACATCAAATCCACAGTGATAACATTTAAAGATTGTCCGTGTAAGAAAGAAAAGCCAGAGAGAAAACAAGATATATCCATGTAATCCTAACTTTTGTAGGCAGATTGAAAAAAAATTAGAATAGAAAAAAAAACACACAAAAGAGGTTTTACAGAGAGGTACTTCTCTTTTGTTCTTTCTTTGCATGCAAAAAATAATAATAAATACAAAGAGATTCGAAGTTTACCCTTGGTTCGGTCTCTCCTCGCCGGCGATAAACCGCGTGTGGTGAGCCTTTAAAGGAGGAGGGTTCCTTTTTAGATCGGGATCAAAACGAGGTTTTTTATTTAAAAAAAACAAATGAGATTTTCGTTTTTTAGATCTAATAAAAGAAGGATTTTTCTCTTAAATCTAAGACTAGATTTGGATTTAGTTTGAGAGGGGGTATGTTTTAGGTTAGGGTTTGAGGTCTGCCGACGCCGACGAGCGGCGGCCGACGGTGGTCTGAGGGGGCCGGTTCGGCGGAGTGCCACCGGTTTCTGGAATTTGTGGTTAGGTTTACAAATCTCCAGATGGATAAAAAAAAGGGGAAAAGGAGTTTAATTCTTAAAGAAAAAAATGAACCAAAAAGTTCAAAACCATTACCGGTTAAGCCTTTTTATAGGCATTTAAGGTTTTCAAAATGGTATAATTACCGCATAAATCCCCCTCCCAGCTCTATTTTCGTTTTGAGCTCGCCGCATGGAAATATTACAAATATGGTCCCTCTTTCTATTCAAAACTTTTCAATTTGGTCCTAAAATTAAATCGAATCAGTTTCAAAATGGTAAAATTACCCACTAAGCCACTCCGCGTTTTTGAATTTTGCACTTCGAGCTTGCCCCTTGGTTATATTACACGATAGGTCATTTCCAATTTGTTTTAGTTTAATTAAGTCCTCAAATATGTTTTTTGCTTGTTTAATTTATGTTTTCTGATTTTCTTTTTTTTTTCATTTCAGTCCTTTTTTTTATTGTTTTAAGTATTTATATCATTTACTTCTTATTATGTTTTTTATCATTGTTTGCATTGTTTTTAGTGTGTTTTTTCATGTTTTTATGATACATGTTTAGTTTGTGTTATCATGTTTTATGTTTTAATTTATTTGTTCTTATTATATGTCTATTTTTACATGTTATGTCTTAGTTTAATTTGTATATTCATGTCCATGTTAGCATGCTTTTTGTTCGTTTATTTCGTACGTTATGCTACATGTTAATTTATAGCATGTTTAGTTTTTTTTCATGTCCATTTCGTTCTTTATGTTTTTATATGTGTATTATCTTGGTCATGTTTATTCATGCATGTTTTCTTTTATGCGCATTATCATATTTTTAGCTTTGTTTGGTCACGATAAGTAAGTGTTAGCTCCGTTATGTTTGCTTTGTTTCTTAAGTTATATGTCAGTGTCGAAGTTTGTTAATTTTTCTATGACATATTTATATTGTGTATGCTTATATATTGTATCACATATTAAGTTTTAGTTTTTATGTTTACATGTTGCTTTGTCAATTTAGTATCATACTTTGTCACGTGTATATGTCATGCATGTGTTATAGTTGTTCGTATTAATGTGTTTAAGTATGTTGGAATTAATTAATTTAGTTTTGAAAGCATGTTTTTGTTGTTCATGTTTATACTCTGTTTTTACTAATATATGTTATGTTTTTTATTCATATTATTTTTGAACATTCATTTTTATGTTTTAGTGCCTTTTAGATGTGAATGTATGTTCTTTTTTAATTGTTTCCTAAGATTGCATAATGGAATATTATTTGTCAATGCGGTGCCCTTTTATTCAAGCGTAAACGTGGCTAGTATCAAGCGTAGTTATGGTGGTCTATCAGTTTATTATCGAATAACGGGGCCCTTAAAATTTACTCGCACTTATAACCAAATTTTAATTTAATTGTCACTTTAATCCGGAAAGTTTAATATTAATTAAGCGGTAATTATTAAAGTACCAATTTTGGGCGGTGTGGGGGTGCTAATCTTTCCCCATCCGTAACCGACTCCCGAACCCAACGTTTTTCAAATCTCTGGTTTTATGGTGTCCAACCTACCTTAGTAGCCGGTGACGACTTCATTTTTAAATAAAATACGATTTTTCTAAAACCCCATGGAAGATTTTTTTAAATCCCCGACAGACCCCAAACACCCTTAAACCCACTTTTTAGCGAAAAAGATCGTTACAGATGTCGACTCCATTACGGAAATTTTTTATTTTTTCAAAAACAAAAGAGAGTCAAGTTTTTTAAATAATTACCGTTGTATTAATATCGGAAGTTCTGGATTAAAGTGACTATTAAATTAACATTTGGTTGTAATTGTGCTTTTGTTTTAACGCATTTAAAATTTGGCATATAAACCCGTCCTTTTAAGTGGGGGGAAATGCTAGTGCTTTCATGAGGATATCATTCCTCCGTATGGGCCTAGCAAAGTACCTTCGGGCTCGAGTATGGGCCTAGCAAAGTACCAAAAGAGGTATGATCTGAGGGGGCCGGCGGCGGTCTGAGGGGGCTGATGCGGCGGAGTGCCACCGATTTTTGGAATTTATGGTTAGGTTTACAAATCTCCAGATGGATAATAGGAGAGGAAAATGGAGTTTTATTCTTAAAGAAAAAGATGAACCAAAAGGTTCAAAACCGTTACCGGTTAAGCTTTTTTATAGGCATTTAAGGTTTTCAAAATGGTATAATTACTGCATAAATCCCCCTTCCCAGCTCTATTTTCGTTTTGAGCTCGCCGCATGAGAATATTACAAATATGGTCCCTCTTTCTTTTCAAAACTTTTCAATTTGGTCCTAAAATTAAACCGAATCAGTTTCAAAATGGTAAAATTACCCACTAAGCCACTTCGCGTTTTTGAATTTTGCACTTCGAGCTTGCCCCTTGGTTATATTACACGATAGGTCATTTCTAGTTTGTTTCAGTTTAATTAAGTTCTCAAATATGTTTTTTGCTTGTTTAATTTCTGTTTTCTGATTTTCTTTTTTTCCCATTTCAGTCCTTTTTTTATTGTTTTAAGTATTTATATCATTTACTTCTTATTATGTTTTTTTTATCATTGTTTACATTGTTTTTAGTGTTTGTTTTCATGTTTTTATAATACATGTTTAGTTTGTGTTATCATGTTTTATGTTTTAATTTATTTGTTCATATTATATGTCTTTTTTACATGTTATGTCTTAGTTTAATTTGTATGTTCATGTCCATGTTAGCATGCTTTTCGTTTGTTTATTTTGTACGTTATGTTACATGTTAATTTATAGCATGTTTAGTTTTTTTTCATGTCCATTTCGTTCTTTACGCTTTTATATGTGTATTATCTTGGTCATGTTTATTCATGCATGTTTTTTTATGTGCATTATCATATGTTTAGCTTTGTTTTGTCACGATAAGTAAGTGTTAGCTCCGTTATGTTTGCTTTGTTTCTTAGGTTATATGTTAGTGTGAAAGTTTGTTAATTTTGCTATGACATTTATATTGTGTATGCATATATATTGTGTCACATATTAAGTTTTAGTTTTTATGTTTACATGTTGCTTTGTTAATTTAGTATCATACTTTGTCATGTGTATATGTTATGCATGTGTTATATTTGTGGTTCGTATTAATGTGTTTAAGCATGTTAGAATTAATTAATTTAGTTTTGGAAGCATGTTTTTCTTGTTCATGTTTATACTCTGTTTTTTACTACTATATGTTATGTTTTTTTTATTCATATTATTTTTGTAACATTCATTTTTATGTTTTAGTACCTTGTAGATGTGAATGTATGTTCTTTTTTAATTGTTTCCTAAGATTGCATAATGAAATATTATTTGTCAATGCGGTGCCCTTTTATTCGAGCGTAAACGTGGTCAGTATCAAGCGCAGTGATGGTGGTCTATCAGTTTATTCTCGAATAACAGAGCCTTTAAAATTTACTCGGACTTATAACCAAATTTTAATTTAATCGCCACTTTAATCCGGAAAGTTTAATATTAATTAAGCGGTAATTATTAAAGTACCAATTTTAGGCGGTGTGGGGTGCTAATCATTCCCCATCCGTAATCGACTCCTGAACCCTACGTTTTTCAAATCTCTAG
Organism: Hibiscus mutabilis; assembly: GCA_019671005.1. Classification (NCBI taxonomy): domain Eukaryota; kingdom Viridiplantae; phylum Streptophyta; class Magnoliopsida; order Malvales; family Malvaceae; genus Hibiscus; species Hibiscus mutabilis. Next base: position 10,968,970 of record CM033734.1, read on the forward strand.
TTTTATGGTGTTCGGCCTACTTTAGTGACCGGTGACCACTTTATTTTTAAATAAAATACGATTTTTCTAAATCCCATAAAAAAAAATTTTAATCCCCGGCAGACCCAAACACCCTTAAACCCGCTTTTTAGCGAAAAGAGATCGCTAAATGTAGAATCTACTCGATGGTCTCCCCCTGCAGACAATTTTATTAAAGTAAACTTTGATGCGAAATTTAATTCATTAGGAAAAGAATCATGGTCAAATATTGTGGTTCGTAATTCTGTAGGGGCCGTAATGGGTGCTTGTCGTAGGAAAGCTTACCGAGTGGACTCGTCTTTTGCAGCAGAAGCTTGGACAGCACTACATGCCCTTAAGTTCACCACTGATCTGGGCTTTCACTCTACAATTGTCGAAGGAGATTGTTTGTCAGTTATCAAGAAGTTCCAATCTAAACAACAAGACCTTTCAGTTATCAGTGCTCTTATCTAGGAGATCAAGGAATTGGCAAAATCTTTCAGTGCATGTTAGTTCCAGTTCACCCCAAGATCAGGAAATCGAGTGGCCCATGAGCTTGCACGAGATACTTTCCAAGGGGATGTCGATCGTTTTTGGGTGGAGGAAACTTCTCTCTCTGTTGAGCTTTTGGTGGAATTTGATAATAGATGGCTCGATCCACCTGGATTTATTTTCAGAAAGTTGATTGTGTTTAGGATCTATCACTTTCTGTTTGTCTTCTTCTCCGTTTTCTCTCATCGATGTTTTGCTTCGAAGCTTGGTTAGCTCGTGGAGAGAAGAATAGTCGATTGTCGTTTTAATTGCCCTGGTTTGTTTTATGTTCCTTTTCTTTCAGTTTGTTTCTTTAAGACCTTTTACTGTTTTCGAGGTTTATTATTGAATAAAAGCAACCGGATATTTGAATCACAAAAACATTGTGAAGTTCATTAGTTAAAGCTTGAACTTAAATTTGACCGCTATTTTTTATTTGATATAGATAGGGTTGAAGTTAAAAAAATTCTAAAGGTCGTATTTGAATTATAAATTTGTATAGAGTTGTAATTTTATCACTATATTAATATATAAATTTATAATTTTTAAAAGATAATCATAATTTTATTATTTTAGAAGATCAAGAATGTAATTTTACTATATATTAATTATAATTTTATATTTTTGAGTAGACTTGTTCAAAGATCGGACTATTTGTCCATACCCTAATATCCGTCTAAAATTTAGAAGGGTATGGAAAAAAGTTAAGCTCGAAAAATGGAATAGGACAAAAAACCAGACTTGTTATGGGACGAGCTTGAAGCCTTGAACTCTAACATTCAAGGCCATAGCTCAACCCGAGCAACATGCTTTCTAATTTTCTAATATATTGTATTATTTTATTTTATATATTATATAATTTATATTACATAAATATTAAATTTACAATAATATATAATATTATATTGTAAACATTAAAAAATATATTAATTTATTCTTATATAAAAAATACAACTAATACAATTATTAAATATCAAATTTAAAAATAGAATAAACATTAAAAAAACAATATGAACGGATCGAAAATGGGCTTAGATTAGTCATTTATAAATGTGGATGGGTTTAGACAAACTTTAGTCCCATATTTCGAATTGGTGCTAATCTTCTTTAATTAGACGAAGTTAATTATTTGATTAACTTGTTAATGTGTATTTTTCTTTTAAAACATTTTTTTATGGACAAAAGTTCATGCTAATCTGATGAGTGAAAATGAATGGTTCAAAAATTATTTATATCAATATTCTAATCGAAATAATTACCGATTTTAATTATTTAGACTATCTTATAATATGAATGCTAACTCAAAGACCGAGTATTTAGTGATCGCTGATTTTGTCAGTTCGAATGTTCGATCATCAACATAGTTTGGTGCATGAATTTATTAATTCAGTCAGTTTTTTTTATTGATGCTCTGCCTGAGTGCCTAAAAGCTCGTATATTTAGGAGTAAACAAATTCCATGAACGTAAAACAAAGGTATTATGAACTTCACTCGTTTTATATAAACCACATCCTCTAAACGATAATTTAAAAGAAATTTATGCAAGTAAAAGATTCTTTCTGTTCTTAAAGATTAGCAGTGAGAGCAAGTTATGAGCTTTTTTCACCTAAGCAAGGACGCGGATGTCGATATACAGTGCCAATTAGTTGCTTGAAATTGATGCAATGTTTATTTTACGCAGGCTCAGTTCTGTTAGCTTGCTTGCTGTGCGATCGGTGCTGGCTGCGGTGCCACTTCAGCTGTTGAATGCTCATTGCCATTGGCAATGTGATGGTGTTTCTCCTCAATTCCCCAGAGCGTAGCAGTTTTTACATCATCCTGAACCATCAGTCGTGAGAATTCTTCATGATCATACTTCAGCGTTCCGGATCCCCCGAATTCACTCGGGAGGTTCTCAACATCAAAATATGATTTCATGAGCTCCAAGCTATCTTTATTTTTAGGGTATACAAACTTCACCTTCTGAACTGTTTTTGCATCCAGAAAATACCTTGTCGCCTACGAAAATTTACATAAGAAAAATCAATCAAATGTCGTGCAAAATTTCATGTTTTGTCCCAATCAAGATTGACATATTGCAACCAAACCAAACTAGCTACACTGTGAGTAACCTATTACATTCCATGGACCAGATTCACTAAGTTAGCCAGTCTTGAAATTAATAGTATAATCGGAACCTACTAAGTATCCGTCGTCTGATGAATAGAACTAGATATGGAATCGAACTTCTATGAGAAGGAAGATAAAAAAGATTTGCTTGGAACAAAGATCAGAAATAAGGATAATCTGTGAATTGGACTTACAGCTAAACTAGACAAATAAAAATGCAGAGATCAAACCTTATAGAATGCTTCAAAAATCTTCGGTGGATTGTACAAGAAAGCAACGGCCAGCCTCTCTGGATAATGGCCCTGTAGAATGTAAATGATATCACGAGCTGTTTTGATAGGAACACTGGTGCTCAATGAAAACCCAGTGAAGTCTATCAACCAGGACATTTCTTCCTGGCCCTCGGCGAGATTCATGATAGCATTTTCTAGAAGATAGACCAAATGGCGGATATTGTCTTCTGCTGATGTTGTGTTCTGCCAAGAAATATAGATGGAAAATATTAAAAGGGAGAATTTAGAAAAGCTTGGTTATAAAACAAACAGAATGGAAAGGAAACATTATACATACCTGCATCCCAGGCCTCATTATAAGCACAGTCCTTCCTTGATTGTCATGAAAATTTGCCCTGGAAACTTTTCCAGTCTCACCTTCATGCGCCACTTCATGCTGGAGAAGAATATGGCATAAAGAGAGTTCAAGCAACCAAAAATAAACATCACCAAAACTGTCCCAGGCTCTTAATTATTAACTTCTAAACATATGTAATGTTGCTCCAACTTCTCATTTTTCTTGAAGTATTCATACCTACATGGACATGAGGATAAGGATTCGACCCCTCAAGGATCTTCCAAAAGCAAACTTTAAAAAAATCAAACGTACCCGTATTGCACATATGCCCATTTCCTACACTAAGACTCGAGTCGATAACATAGTTGACATGTAAAGTCAGGGGAGCCAGGGACAATTATCGAGTATCAGAATCCCCAATATTTATTTGATTATTGAAATTAAAAATGCCAAAACTGTTTAAATATGTTTCAAACTCAACCTAATCTAAAAAGTTTCTATAACTGTATCAGGCTTTGAAATATCAAAAACTCGTACAAGCACCAAAATGGCAAACTCTGGAGACAGGAATTCATCTAACATACCCAGCGGATTTCTTCAGGCTTATAAGTCGATCTCCACTTTAATGTCTCTTCCAACATCTTCTTTGCCTTGTCTACATTCCAATTCCGAGCTTCCAAATATCTCCTCAGGCATGCATCGGTGCAGTACTTTGAACTGCGACCGGACAAGTGTCCTAGAGCAGCCCTGAGTTCACTGACCTGCGTATCACCTAAGTATTTAGAGTTCACATCATCACATGCACTTTTTAATCTCAACAATTTGTTAACAGAAAATTCCAATACTTTTAGTCTTTTAATTTTGACATCCGACTCTTTGCATCATCTAAACAAAGCCGAAACTTTGTTGTAGTTCCCAGTTTTCCCAATCTTTTGATCAACAAACAATGATAAAGCTATAAACCAAATTTACTAAATTTGCTCCCCTTAAAATGCAAATATGAACAAATAAGTAAATAAATAAATAGTACCTTTGAATCTCTTTGCTCAGAATCATCCTTCTGTGTATGCTTTTTCCGTAGAAACATTTCAACTGCAAACGAAAGTCGATCACAATCTTAATAATCCCCGTTTTACAATCTAAAAGAAAGTCAAAATTAAAAATGAAAAGTTGTGGTTTTCACAACAAAACTTTTATTGTTAACAACGCCTGCTTGGCATTTAGCAGTCGCTTATCAGCTAAGTTCTTACCTAACAAGAAATTAATTACTTATCACCCCTCTTCAATGAAACTAATAAAAGAAATTCAGGGAACCAAAAAAATAATAATAATAATAATAACCAATACATACACGACGGCTTTCATCCTTCAAACATTCAAATGAACGACTAAAAGAGCTCTTAAATAATCATCCATAAACAGAGATTAAATACTATTCCATAAACAGAGAATTTAAAAACAGATCTCTGTAACTCTTTTGATCAAACAGACAAATTTGAAACAAAGAATGGAAGAAAGAAAGAATCAGCCAATGCACATAAATCTACTTCACAACACTTTTAAAGGATTACTTAATAATGTCGAGGATTTCAGGAAATAAGGGAAAAAAGAGCAGATTTTGTGCAGCGAAGCAAGAAAGTGGTGAAAAATTGCGAGTATAAGAAAACGTCCTTCAATTCACGCGAGGAAGAGAGAAAGAGGGCGGGGATCTTATTTATGAGAGGCGTTAGTAAGCAAAAGGGTAAAATGACCAATTTTTTATTTTTATATTTTAAGGGAGATGACTTCCATGAAAGGTTAATAATTTGAATACGATATTGTTAAAAAAGAGAGTTATAATTTTTGAATATGCACTATAAAATAAAATTATACTATATTGAGAAAAATTAGATACGGATGATTATTAAAATATTATAATTTGTGGTTATCACTTATAAGCTCTTTGACTAATAAAATACATAAATTATTTAAAGAATTATAAAAAGTATTTTTATATATTTTATTAAATATAAAATTTATTGTATCATACCTTTTAAAAAACTTCATCATTTAAAAATTAGTGAAATATTATTTTTGAATATTGACATTGTAGTATCTGTTTATATTTTTCTTTTTTAATTCTTTTTTTATAAATGATGAAAGGGAAAAACGTACTAATACAGGCCTAGTTAAAAACCTCTTAATCCTAAATGGGAGAAAGAGTACCCATAATAATACTTACAATAACCAAACCAAGCAATAAGCTCAACCAAATAAACGTACGAACCAACACAATAACTAACCATCATTCCCTACTAAACCATGCAAACCAAACCCACAAACATCACCCTCCAGGATCGTCCCGACTGCAATGCTGGGAGGTCAATCCAGCTGTTATCAACCTCTCATCCCAACACCGCTGCTCATCCGCCACAATCACGGCCATCGTCCCTGGCGTCACAACATACACCACCCCTTCATTGTCTGGTCGTGTTCCATCGCTGCTAATCTATCCGCAACACCGTTCATCTCCCTACTAACATGCCTCACTCGTACTTGCCAATCTTGTTGCCTTATACTATTTATTGCCGCAACCAATGTACTCTGAGCAAGCGTCACCGACGATCTATCACAAATATTCTTCACTTTTTTATTGTCCGTCACTAATTCAATGCGCCTGAAACCCAGCTCCCACGCATGGCGAAGTTCATCGTAAATCGTCCAAAGTTCGCCTATAAGCACTAAGCTTCTCCCGATATAACGTGAAAAACCAAAGAGCCAACCCACTGACTCATCTCAAAATACGCCACCAATCGCAGCTCGTGCATCCCTCGGATTAACAACTGCATCCACATTCCTTTTAATCCAACCCCGTCGCGACCTTCTCACATGAGACCACTCCGAGGCGCATCTATTGGCTTTTGTATTACCGATGCAAATACCATCTCACAATCAGTAATAATCCGTCTTCCCTGCTCTAAAATACCTCCACTCTCCACATAATCCTCACCAAGAATCACTTTGCACCTCACCTTCCATAATAGCCAACAGTAGATAGAGAACCTCATACCCCAATCCACCCTCATGTTGTTCAACAACTCAAAACCATGTATGTTTCCATGCAACCATTCATCAAACGACACCTCAAAAAATCAAACCACCTTCTCCAGACACACCACTTGTACCTATAGATCCCGGAGTCGAGCCTTAGCACAAAATCGAAACGCATGGTCAAGGTCCTCTGGCATTTCATGGTAAATGCTACACTCATCCGAAATTAGAAGATGACGCCTCACGCGTTCTACATTAGTCCAGTGACGCCGATGCATCGCAATTAACATAAATACTCTAACTCATTGTGGGACACGCAAAGACCAAATGTTACGCCATTTAGAGCTTCGTGCCCACTCACCAACATTCATCAAATATGTATAAGCTGACCCTAAGCTAAATCTTCTTTTTTTCCTCCTATCTCTACCCTAGAACGTCATTCTCGTAGTGAGGCATTGGAAGAGACATTGCAGCCATGCAATCCAACACATCCATCGGTAATTACTCTCTTAAATGGTCCTAATCCCCACATCCTGTTGCTGTAACCATATCAGCAACCATGGTTGGTCATAGACTAACACCCGGCATACATTCAAAGACAAGCCGACCATATGCCCCAAGCTAATTATCATACCAAAAATCAGTTTGCCTCTTACCCCTTATATTTCAACTTATGATTTCCTTCAAATCTTCCCAAATATTACTTAGCCTTTTTATAATCTTGAATAATTCATTCGGGTTAAAGACAACAACATGTTCTCGACCACCTTATATTTTGCCTTCAAGACACGCACCCAGAGAACCTATGTCGCTCATAACAACTAATAACTAATTTTTATTAGAAAAGCTCGATTATGCTGATACACATCCTTAAACCCGAGTCAACCATCATCGATAGAGCTCTGCATCACCTTCAAAGGGACCAGAGAAATCCCAATTTTGTCATCCCTTGTACCCTAAACAAATCACCGAATAATTCCCTCAATCTCTTCTCAAGTCACCTTTGGTAACCAAGTAGCTTGCATCATATACACGAGTATCACCTGAAGTACCGCTTTAGCCAAAGTAATTCTCCCGGTAAGTGAGAACAATTTTGTCGCTTATCTTGGGAGACGTGTACGTATTTTGTCAAACAAGAAAGCATAAGTCGCTTTCGTCAAGCGTTGATGCAATAAAGGTACCCCAAGATACTTCCCCAAATCATCTACAACCTCAAAACCAAAGAAACCCGCAATCGACGCACGAACCTCTATTGGACAATTATTAGAAAAATAGATCTGTGTCTTAGTGACACTTACTCGATATCCAGAGAGGTCGCAAAAATTATCCAGCATTTCTTAATAGCCATCACCTTATCTGACGATGCCTCAGCGAACAGAACCATACCATCTGTAAAAAAATAATTGCGACAATAGCGGTCTATGCTTTCCAAGCCGAATAGAACGCCACTGACCCCCTTAACACTCTCCTCAATCCCTAATGTCAACTGTTGCATGCATAAGACAAAAATATATGGAGATAAAGGATCCCCAAGGTGAATACCTCTTGTAAGTCGAAAAGAATCTGTAAGCGAACTATTCCACAACACTGATCTAACATACTTCATAATCAACATCATAATTTTAACTAGAAGCCCCACTGCAACTAACGTTTCCTCAATATAATCCCACTTAAGGCGATTATATCCTTTCTCCAAGTCCACTTTAATCGCCATCCACGCTTTCCTTCCCTCATTCGAAGCCATAAAATGCATTACTTCCTGAGTAATTATGATATTATCCATAATATGCCTGCCAGGGACAAAACTCGCTTGTATATCAAAAACTCGCTGTGGTAAAAAGGTTTCAGGCGACACGTCGCCAACTTAGTGATAATCTTATAAAGCACTGTGCACAAGCTTATAGGTCTAAATTGCTTAATAAAATTTGGAACCTCAACTTTTAAAATCAAAACAAGCAGCGTCTGATTCACCCACTCTTCCAAGTCACCTGTTAAGAAAAAAATTTCAACAAATTTGAAAACCGACAAAGCCACCTTGTCCCAATTCTTTTGGTAGAAAGTAACATGCAGACCATCAATTTCGGTGCCTTCAACGAGTTCATAGAGAAAATAATTTGCCTTACCTCATCCATCGTAACCCTAGTAGTCAATGGCCGTAATTTCTCATCTAAAAATAAATAAAAACCTTCATTCAACATGTACAATACTCGGCTCATCTCTCTCACTAGTAAAAAGATCCCTAAAAAAACTCGATCGTATACTTTTAGAGGCGGCTCTGGTCCTCACACCATTGCCCGTCGATGTGCAACATTTGAATAGTATTTCGTTTACGACGAGACATGGGGGACGTATAAAAAACTTCGTATTTCGATCCCATTTATCTATCTAATTGTTTCTTGCTTTTTGATTCCAAAGGTTTTTCTCCTACGATAAAACAATATCCAATTCCTTTTTTAATTCCTCCTCTAGATCATTTAGAAAAGAGTTCGATCCACTCTCCAAAGTCCTCTCTATCCCCTTTAGTCGTGCCATCAGATTAGCTTTGTGGCGACCAATGTGGCCAAAAATATCCATGCTCCACTTGCGACTCGCTTCTTGAAACTAAGTTACATTATCATATAATGGCTTCTCATGAGACCAAATACTAGATAGCATCTCTATGAAGTTTTCATGATCATTCCACGCCACAATATAGCAAAAAAGCCTATGTCCCTGATTACCTTTGCCAACCTCAGAGTCTAGCATTATCGGTTTGTGATCGAAACCCGGTTTAAGAAGGTGAAACACCTCAGACAGCACTAAATAATCATACCACGCCTTATTGCAAAGACATCTATCTAACTGCTGGAATAAATTCCCACACCTCTAAGTAAACTGAGGCTTATTATATCCCATATCAAGTAAGCCAGAGTCGAACATAAAATCACAAAATCACTGGCAAATCTCTGACCTTTGGGAAGAACCCCATCTCCGTTCCACTATACTACCAATCACATTTAGATCACCTCCTACAACCTACGATTGCCCTTGATCCGGTTCCAAAGCTCTTAGCTCACCCCACAATCCTCACATTCGACTGGCCTCTGGATTAGCGTATACAAAGGTGACAAAATAACCCCTCTCACCATTAGAATGCAAACAGTGACCATGCACAAACTGATTAGAAACGGCAAGAACATCAAAATTAATTGAATCTCACCACAAAACCCAAATGTCGCCTGAGAACCCTTGTGCCTCCATACAGTAAGAACACTAAAAACCCGACCGTTGAATAAAATTGTCTGCCTCTCTACCACTGATGCGAGGTTCAAGCACTACCACAATATCTGGCTTCTTATTCTTAACTAACAACTTAAAAGCTCTGTTAAATTCAGGGTCAAGGGCACCCTGTACATTCAAAAAAATAATTTTAACCATTAAAAAGATAAAAAAAGAGCTCAGGTTAAACCTACATATCAGACATCCCCGGCTGCTCAAAGGTCGAGTTCGCCCTCTATTGAACATGTTTGCTATCCTTGTTCTTACGAGCTTGCTCTGTGGCCTCATGTTCCCTCTCCACTGTAGCTGCCTTATCAAGATCAATTACAAGTGACGATAAACATGCTACTAGCCCAGGATTTACATGCCTTCGTTTATCTCACTTCTTCAACTTTGTACCCATCTTCTGAACTCCCGAATTACCCACCCTCTTTTTTGATTCGACCTTCAGTGTTGTACTTCGTATAGAACTAGGTAGTACTCTACCTTTGACACCCTTGTCCCAATGCCCTCACTCGTGTCCACAACCTGTACCACCGTATGATTACCGGCCCTAAGTAATATCTTTGACGGCATCACCTCTCCCTACGAAGCTACCCTACCTTGCTTCTCCTGTAATCTTTCCATATGAGTTCCCGAACCTCCCTCACCTACAATCTCTTGACCTTGCTCAATTGATCCAACTTGCCTATCCACATGACTCACCTACCCCTGATCGACCTCTTCTTAGAACTCTTAGCACCCGTGCTCAATCGTACTCCTTCAACACCACTATGTAACACATTCTCTCCATTCTTACTTGCATTAACATCAGGAACAACTCATGTCACCACACATCCCGCTTCTTCCTCCACATCTCCCTTATCAGTATCAATGACTGCAAACCGTGAACCATTATTTTTTTGTCGGCACATCCCATCTCCTCGACCTTGCTTCTGATTAGTAGTCACCGAGTGCTGCCAACGATTAACCACTTACATCCAAGGGCCATAAAGTTTAGTAGGATCTCGTTTAACTGAATCCACCTCTCTCGCACTCTCCATTTGCCCTTCCCTACCACAATTCTCCTTTGAATGACCAAACTTGCCATATTGGTAGCAAATAGCTAGCAACCCTTCATATTCAATATCTTGTCGTTGTCCATCAATAATAATCCCTGCCACCAATGGCTTATTCAGATCCACTATTATCGCCAATCTAGCAAAATGCCCTCGCTTCCCCTCAGTCGTATTGTAATCTACCCTAACTATTTTACCAATCGTAGAGGCTATATGGCGAAACAAGCTTTTGGTATAGTATCGATAGGGAAGCTTTAGTAAACGTACCCAAATCATAATTTGTGATGGATGCACCTCATTGATTGTAAAGTACCTATTCCATGGTTGCACCGTCAAATAACTACCATAGATAACCCAATGACCACCTGCCAACACCTTATGAAAGTCCTCCTCTAGCGCAAGCCTTGCGAGATAGTACTCATTGTCTAAATCAATCAGACACATATCTCCACTTGAATTCCACATTGATTGAATCCAGCTAAGCAGCGCCCTATATCCAATTGATTTCTTTAACAGGAAAACAACCACCGAAGTCGCCAATTTTGCATCAATCGCATCAATACCGTATCCGAAAATTGAATTTTCGGCAATGTTCTATTTCCCCCAATTCGCACATCCTCCTCCCTAACTTCCACATCCAATTCACTTATGTACTACGCCTGTTTTGCTTTCCCCATATCTCCTAACAGTTTATCCTTAAAGAATAGGATCGCCGGCGGTTGACCCGCACCACCATTCACCCTCGTAGTAGATATCATTTCACCATTCAAACCACCCTTGATGTTCGCTACTTCCAACGAAGCAAGATCCACGTTGATCGAATCCTTCACGTTTTGACCCTTTTTTTGCACCGGCTGGAACTCGATCGGAACAGGCGAGCTTGGTCGTTCCAGACCATCTGGCATGTCGACGACAACCAAATCTTCCGGTGGCCGCCCGCCCTAGTTTCCGGTTGTTGGATCATTGAAAACTTGCGTCTCCGCCATGCTAGGGTTTTGGAGAGAGTTAGGCTTTTGCGTCACGGTTCCTGATTTTCTTTTTTAATTATTTGATAATGTACACACCTTACGCATACATTTATTTGAATCCGGATATCTTAAGGATAAACTTTGTCCTCTTTCTCACTAAAGCCGTCCGTTAGATTAAATTAATGAAATCTTTTATATATATATATATATATATATATATATATATATATATATATATATATATATATATATATATATATATATCACGTACGTTTCGTTTAATGTTTGGTAATTTGATTTTTCAGGCAAGGCAGGTTCAAATTAACCCGGCTTGATAAAGTTGGCATTGAAGCTATTAATTAAAGCCGTCCATTATAGACTATAGTTCCATAAATTGGGAGTTTAACAGCCTTTATTATGAGTTATCAGATGATGTAAAAAATTGGGTGCCTCCTTCCTCGTCTACTGCCTAATTCTCCAACCTCTCATGCCATTGCACCAACTTGTCTTCTTTGACAAATTCCATTTTACGTTTCTATAATTAAAACGGTCTTGTGATTTTTCTTCTTTTTTTTCATGGTAAGCAAAAAGTCTTTAAGCTCACATTCTTCAAAAATAATTGTGTTTGAGGGAAATTCAAACTCTTTCTGAAAATATATATATATATATATATATATATATATATGATATTATCTATTAGAAAGGCGGTTGATTCCTCAATAATTATATTATTAAACTTAAAATTTTATCTATCAAATTTTATTGAAAACACAAACACTTCCATCGTACAATACCGGACATAAAATACAAGATCTCATAATATTTGAATTCTTAATATAATCTGAAACGAGTTTTGGATTTCATTTCCTTTGAATTAGTCAAAACAGTGAAACCTAAATGCATTCATCAATATTATTACATGGTAGGCACGTGCGAAACGCATCCATATTTAAAGAGCCTCTTGTAAAATTATTCTCGACTTCTCTTCATTTGAATAAAAAAAAATCATTTGTTGAATTTCAAATTTTCAGAAAGCTTATTTTATTTTATAAATATGTTAAAAATTAAGGGTTTTTTGAAAAAATATTAAAAATTAACGTTTATATATTTATATTTGTGTATTTTTATTATTAAATGTAAATAAACATATTTTACTGTTTTAATTATTTATGATGTGGTTGATTTACTTTAAGCTGATGATAAAATTATACTTCAAGGATTAGGAGAAAAAAATCGCGATATGAGATTTATAAGTCTTTCCTCCAATTGAAAAAAAAAACGTGATTGGATGGAGGTTTCTAAGTATGTATCATGATGATGTGACTAGACAAATTTTAATGTGAATTAATTAATTATATTATATTAGTGTGAATAAAATACATCGATTATAGTCTCGTATGTTGAATTGAAGGGTAGTTGGAACCTCGAAGTAGGGGTGTGCATTTCGGATACCCGATCCGATTCTGTAATCACTCATTTTTATCTGGTCTGTAAATACATATTAGAATAATTATTAGTATATTAGCGTTGCATGTATACATTGTATTATATTATGCTATATGTTTATTATGTGCATGAGTGTTATTAATATATGTAAAGTGTGTCCATGTATATTATAAACTATGTATGTATACGTATTAAATACGGTGTATGTGTGTCGCACATGTATCTATATTTAATACGAGCTTATTTGTTTTTACGGATAATGTGTGTAGATGTTATGTTAATTATGTGTATGATTATATATGTATGTATGCTAGTATATTATATTAATTAATGTTTGCATAGGTATATACGTATGTATTATCGTATGTATATTATTATTACTAATTGTTGTTATAACTAATATTAATATTATTGGGCTAATATAAAATGAAATCCAAAAACATGTTAAACCCAAATGAATAAATTGCCAGTCCAAGTCCATTACAAGTCTGAGGTTATTAATATTATTACAAGGCCCGGTTGGCCCAAAGCCCTATTTAATTCTAATTATTTTTGTGCAGATAACTATGGGCCGTTGGATCAAGATCTGATCCAACGGCCACGATCAAGCAGGGATAAAATATCTAGCCAGCCACGTGCACTACACGTCTGGACGGTTCGAGTGCCACGCGCTCGTGCGGTCCTCGCGCGGACTCTTCGATATCCCACGCGTGCGTGAGTCCCACGCGCTATAACTCCTCGACTGCTGAGCCCCACGTGTCACGATCTGGAACCGTTTCACCGATCGAGGTTTCATCTGGACCGTTCATCCTTCAAGCCAGCCCGACCGTTAGATCAGATCTGATCCAACGGCCGAGAATGCCTCGGCCGAAGACAGAACCCCCCACACCGCCACCATGCTTCCACCATGCCGGTCTCCAACCACCGCGTTCAGACACATCAGAACACAAGAAAAGAAAGATTATGTCAGTATCAGTCCAGATCTGAAAATAGATATTATATTACTTGTTACCAAACCAAAAGACATGCATATATGTATGAAACAAACAATTTGTAAGAGAGAAGTTGTAATCGAAAAGAAAGAAATACAAAAAAAAAACCAGTCTTCAGTGGTAATACTCTTCTCTTTTCTTACTTTGTTGCATGCATACAAAAAATATACGTAGTAATAACAAAAAGGGGGTTTAGAGTTATTACCTTCGTTCGTCTGTGGATCTCCCCTCACCAGTGACAAGCCTCTTCGGCTTTCCCAAGCCGAATATGGTGAACTGAAGGGAGTGGGAGACCCCTCTTGGTTTCGTTTTGGGTCGAATACAAACAAAATAGGGTTTTTTTCGTTTCGTATTTCTTAGATCTAGGACGAATAGGGGCTTTTTCTCCAAATCCAAGTTCGGATTCGTGTTGAGGGTAAGGCAAGGTTCATTTTGGTGTGTTTTTTTGGCTCGCCGGCGCCGGCTAGCGGCGGCCGGCCGCCAGTTTCTGGGTTCATGGGACGAGATTTGAGAGAAAATGAAAGACGAGAGTTATTATAAAATCGGCTTCGAAACGGAAATGAGGAAAATTTGATTCCGGCCAAAAAAATGGGGTTTTATAGGTGTTATTATTTTGTGAAATGGGTAAATTCGGAAATAAATCCCCCAGCGTTTTTAATATTTTCGTTTTTGTCTCGCCGCAGGGGATATTTACAACTCTGGTCCCCCTTGTATTTCGAAATCTTGCAATCCAGTCCCTAAATTACATCGGATCAATTTTTAAATGGTAAAATTACCCCTTTAACCATCCCGCGTTTTTGGATTTTTCACTTCGGGTCTGCCCCTTGGTCCAATTACAGTTTCGGTCCTTTTAAGTTCGGTCCTGTTTTCATTTTCGTCCCTAAATTGAATATTATTGTCCTTTAATTTCTGCTACTGATGTTTATTTCTTTTCATTTCAGTCCTGTTTCCATGTAAATATTCATGTTCGTATTATAATCGTGCATGTTGATATAACCTTTTGTCTTATTATATATCCCTCGTATATGCCTTGTATTTTTATGTTTATATGTATATGTGTGTTAAGTTTATGATGATTATGTATCTTTATGTATTTGTTCGGTTATTCGTATCACGCATATTATGTTCTAGCTGGCTCGTACACAACATGTTGTATTTAGTACGTATTGTATGTTCTCTTGGCTTTTAGGTTACGTGTTAGTATATTTTCTGTTTATGTATAATATATTGTTATATATGTTGAAATGTGTTTTATTGCAAATATGTATGTCTTCTTAAAATATGTGTTTTTGTCCACACATGTATTTATTCATGCCTTGTTATTGTGACATGTTAAATTTGTTTTTATCTACCATTAAGATTGATATGTATATATGTATGTTTTAATTACGTCTTTTATTTATGATAGATTAGTATTCTATTATGTTAATATTTATTGTATTTAAATTATTTGTCCTGTTTTATATTTTGCCCACTAAGATTGCATATCGAGATATAAATTGTCAATGCGGTGCCCTTTTATCCGAGTGTAAACGGGGCCGATGATCGTCGTAGTGATAGTGGTTGGGCATTTACTCTCGGATAACGGGGCCTTTAAAATTTATTCGCAATTATAATCGAATTTTAAACTAATAGTCACTTTAATCCGGAAAATCTAATATTAATAAAGCGGTAATTATTAAAGTACCAATTTTGGGCGGTGTGGGGGTGCTAATCCTTCCCCATCCGTAACCGACTCCCGAACTCAAAGTTTTTTGAATCTCTGGTTTTATGGTGTCCGGCCTACCTAAGTGGCCGGTGGCGACTCCAATTTTTAATAAAATACGATATTTTCAAAACCCCACGGAATAAATATTTTAATACCTGAAAAATCACAAACACTTCGAAAACTCATTTTTTTTAGCGAAAAAGGACATCGCTACAGATGGCAACTCCGCTGGGGATAATTTTTTTCAAAAACAAATGAGAGTCAAGCTTTTAAAATAATTACCGCTTTATTAATATTAGAAATTCCGGGTTAAAGTGACTATTAAATTAATATTCGGTTGTAATTGCGCGTTTATTTTAACGCATTTAAAATATGGCATATAAACCCATTTTTTTAAGTGGGGAGAAAACGGTAATGCTTTCGTGGAGATATCGTTCTCCCGTATAGGCCTAGCAAGTACCTTCGGGGCTCGAGTACCTTATGCTCTCGTAAGGATATCGTTCCTTCGTACGGGCATAAGCGAATGGGTCCCCCTGAATTGAACTCGGTTGAAAGGAGCCTATAATGGGTGATGATCGGGGGCCTTGCTACTCTTAGTAGAGGACATCAAGGACAATCCGGGTACCTCCTAGAACCAAGACTGCATGTAGAGAATACATAGAAACCTACCCATTTAGAGCCATGCGGATAACCTTAGGTTTTAGACGGGATAAATAGGGTTGTTTTGTGTGTTTATTCTGTTTAATTTTGTCCTTTTATTTATATATTTATTAATTTTATCTGGTACTGACTTGTTTTCTTTTCGTTTTTGTTTTTTTCATACATCATACATTTGCATCATATAAAGGTACTGGATCAAGTGGTTTGCCCGATCAGAAAGTCTTTCACCATGGAAAAAAGGTGTCTTAGGAAAGAAGAGCTTAATTTGTCAGTCAGACATTGGTCAGAGGTCAACCAGAAGACCCAAGGGGACAGTTCACCGAACGAACGCGTAATAGCAGGGTACACCTATGTGAGTCTCCAACAGAACAACTTATGGGATCTTCGAAGCATTTGGGAAAGATGGGACCGAAGACTACAAGACTTGTTCTGCGATAGTTATGGCGACATTGCACAGCTGTTATATGTTCAGGTTAATCAGCCCCTGCTCCGAGCTATAGTCCAATTCTGGAATCCGGCTTTTTGCTGCTTCACCTTCAATGGGCAGGACATGATGCCTACAGTAGAAGAATACACTGCTTTACTTAACCAGAAGAACATTCAGGAAGATTGGATCTACGCGAAGCCTCCGAGGAATCAGAATTACACTGCGAAACTCAAAACCTTTGCGGGAATGAGTGACGATTGGGTTAATGGCCTGCTTGAGATCCGAGGAGACAATACAGTTTTTGCATGGGAAAGTATTCGGGAGATCATACCGACACATCCAGACGAGGCAAAGAAAATAGACCTATTCGCCTTAGGAATATATGGCTTGGTGATCTTTCCAAGAGTACTCTGGAACATTGACATAGCCATTCTGGACTTGTTTGAGTGGGTAAAACGGAAAGCAAACCCAGTACCAGCAATCTTGGCCGAGACTTTCATTTCCTTAAATGCTAGCCGGAAACATAAAGAATGACGTTTTTGAGGATGTGCACAGCTGTTACAGGTATGGATTCAGAGTCACATGTGGAAGACACCGATGAGGGTCCTGCCGGAGATATCCTTCCAAGGTTTTTCGCCTTTACGGGAGTACTTAGCAAAGGAATGGCGAGAGGATTTGAAAACAAAAATGTGGACTAGTTTCTTCAAGAACATTCAAGACGAAGACGTAGTATGGAGGGTCTCATAGCTCAGTAAAGTTAATTATTTTCTATACAGTTGTGGTGATTTCAACTAACTGATGATGTTGGGATTGCACGGAGGGATCGTCTGTGCTCCGCTTTTAGTGTCTCGACAGTTCGGATCACGACAGTTTATTCTCAATACCGCCGGGTTAAGCCAAACTGAATTTCTTTTCAAAGGGGAGTTCAAAGGAAAAATTCAGACCATCATGAGGGCCTGGGACCATTGTTACCGGATCAGGGTGGAAGGAGATATCGAGCACATGACTACCACAGACTATGATTTTTGGAGACGTTTGAGGGTTAATAATATGATTCCTGAATCTGATCAAGGACCAGTAGTGTCACTCAAGGAGCTTACAAGGGCGGTACCGTCTGAAACTGACATCTTACGGAATGAACTCGAAGAAATTAAAAGGAAAATGGACATCCAACACACCCAACATGCGAGCGAGCTCTATAAGGCAAGCTTAGATGTTGACGAGCGGGATGTGATCATTAGGCAGTTGAAGAAATTAAATGCAGATTTGAGCGACAAGAATGCTCTTTATCAAAAAGATGCCCTTCTACTACAAGCAAAAATACAGAAGGTCGGCCGGAGTCAATTCATAGCCGTGGAAAGAGAAAGAATGAATGGTATCCGTTTGGTGGAAGAAGAACGAGAAATCAGTAAGAGAGCGATCGAGAAAGAGATAGAAAGTTGTCGGTTGGCTATGGAGGAAGAAAAATGGTCCTCTAAGAAGGCCATTGACCAAGAAAAAGAAAGATTCAGGCAAGAAATCAGCAAGGGAAAATAAGCTGTCCATCATGAGAGAGAAAGCGTCGCCGTATGAAAAAGAAAGTCCATGAGTAGCCGAAATAGACTGTTAGAGATGCAAAAATTGTACGATGACACTATTCAAAGTCATGAGCAAAGCCAAAGTCAGAATGGCGAATTAAAAGGAAAGGTGGCGGAAGTTGAACACTCCCTTCGAATGTACTGCCAGAGAAATGGTTTGACTGAGCTACAAGAAAGAGAGCGCGAAGTAAACATGTTACGAGCACGAATTAAGTCCCTCGAAGCAACTATTGAGGATTATAAGGAAAGAATTAGTGTGATCGAGGAGGCTGCAGCCAGAGGGGACACCTATTGGCAAAAGAGACTGCGTGACGCTGCCCGGATGGTACAAGATAGGGACCAGTATTATGCAAACTTGATGGTGGACATACAGCGAGTAGCCAGGCATGTGAATGATTTGGCTATTGAGGCCGAAACACTCCGACCTTTCATAGTCCCGGAAATGGAAGAAGCTCCTAGGTTCCTCAAGTTGCTCAGGGCAATTGGAAAATTAGGAGATAGAGCTAGGGTTTATATATAGGGCTTTGTGTTGTATTTAGCTCTTTTGTATTAGGAATCTTCATTTTGTAATACGAACTCTGTTGTTATTTAGACCCTTTAATTCCTGTGGAAGTAGTTCAAAAGGGTGATTACCAAATGAATCGATACCTTATCTCGCATACATTCTCGCATTTGCATCATGACATTCGCATCATTATACATGCATTTATCTTTCTTGCAACCATATTAATGTTGTGAATATTGTTTCAGAGTGTGTGTATGAAAATAGAAGCTAACCCGCAATCATTCATCACCCATACCTTACCCGGTTACAAAGCAAGCTCATGGAAGACAGGATAATCAGTTTAGAAAAAGGGCAAAAAGAGCTCAAGGCGAGGCTTGAAGAGACTCAAAGAAGCCTCGAAGACCAGATTAAGCGAATGCAAGCATCTATAGTATCCGACATAACCGTATTGTTGGCTAAGAGTCTTGGAAAAAGAGTGGAAGGAGAAACCGTTCAAGAGCCAGAGGGTACCCCAGCTCACTACAAGGTTCAACCAACTGCACCGAATCCGGCTAGAAAGATGTATATCGACCCTGTAGGAATGTCATCTAGTTTTCAAATAGGGGTACCTGAAACTCAACCCTTGACGCTGAAGCACTCTATGAAGAGGAGGTGCGGACTGAACATGGTTGAAAGGATCGGGACCGAGGTAGAGAAAAAGTGGGAGGAGAGGTTTACGCCTCATGGAGGAAAAATTTAAAACGTTACAATCTATGGAAGAATCGGAAATGACGCTAGCGACTTAGGTCAGTGTCCGATCTTGTCCTACCGCCAAAATTTAAAACGCCAGAGTTCGACAAATACGATGGAACCACGTGTCCTTCCGTACACATAACAATGTACTGTCGAAAGATGACGGCCTACCTTAAGGACGAAAATCTACTGATCCATTGTTTCGGGACAGCCTAACTGGAGCGGCGTTACGGTGGTACACCCAGTTGAGCAAGGCAAATGTTAAGACATGGAAGGATCACAAGAGCATTTATTGAGCAATATAAGCATGTAATGAGATATGACCCCGAGAGAATTATGTTGGAAAATATGGGGCGTAAGTCCAACGAAAGTCTACGGCAATACGCGCAAAGGTGGCGGGAAGTGGCCGCCAAATTCAGCCACCCCTCCGAACATGAAATTACGCGTTATTTGTTAATACTCGAAAGGGCACTCTTTGATCGCCTCATTAATAATACAACGCAGTGCTTTGTCGACTTAATCGGACTGGGAGTCCCTTGAATTGGCAATTAAGAGTGGTAGAATTGATGGCGGGGAAGGGTCTCGGAAATATAGCAAGAGGAATGAAGTAAACGCCACCAGCACTTATACCACCCCGAAGAACTTCACAGTCTCACAGCCACAAGCACCTGTGGGAAAAACACAAAACTCGAATCAAAGAGAAGAGAGAATCTCCAGAAAAGAGAAAGAGATGAGAGCTTTCACTCCCCTACTTGTTTCGTACTCAGAACTTTAATCCCAGTTGTATGAAGTAGACCTGGTCCGTCCATACATCGCTACTCATGTCAATCCCCCTTTCCTTCTTGGTATAATCCGAACGCGCATTGTGACTATCACGGCGGTGCCCCTGGACATCCCACCGAGAACTACCTTGCTTTCAAAAAACTTGTGCAGAATTTAATCGATTCTGGGATATTGAAGTTTGAAGAACCGAGTGTAGCCAATAACCCGCTGCCTAATCATGAGAGCAGGGGAGTAAATGTTATTGAAGAATACTTTACCAGGAGAATTAATGATGATGTGTGGGAAATCAAATCTCATTTACGGTGGGTATTTCAACAGTTATGCATGGCTCATGTGATCGACAAAGGCATGATAATAAGGCAGAAGGGATGTGGAGTGTATTGCGAATTCCACCAGAATGAAGGACATGACATCCAAGAGTGCGATGAGTTCAAGAGGTTGGTACAACAATTGATGAATGAAAAGCAAATAGAATTCTTCGAGGAGCCCATAGGGAAGAAGGGGTCGGATGTACATATGACGGATAGCCCCAAATCTAAATACGGGAATGATAGACCTTTTATCATCTCTCCCAGGCCAGGGAATGCAGGTGCCTCCCAAGGAGAAACCAGCAAGATAAGTCTCAGGATCATCATTTCAGCACCATTCCCATTCCCATTCAAGGATATGTGGCAAACCCCCTTGAATTATGCTATAAATGTGACCACGCCAGAAAAACTAGAACATGGTCAGGTAAAAGAGCCTACGCTAAAAGACCAACAAAGTCAGAGCGATGTAAACGTTGGTGAGGCAGGCCATTTCACAATGAGCAGTAGATGTTATTCCTCTGAGGCTTTGAAAGCAGCTGAAAAAGATAAGGGGAAGAATACAACAGTTAGCCCCACGCAGATATTTAGAGAAGAACCTCCCCCAAAGATGAATGAGCCGGTAACTAAGGCCCAGGACAAAGAATTTCTGAAGTTCTTGAGACATAGCGAGTACAACGTAGTGGGAAAACTACGAAAGCAACCGGCCAGGATCACAGTACTGGAATTACTCTTGAGTTCAGAAAAACACCGGGAGACGCTATTAAAAGTACTAAATCAAACTTTTTGTGCCCCATGATATTTCTATGACAAATCTGGACAGGATAGTGGGGCATATCACTGCCTATAATCATATAACGTTCAGTGATGATGAGATCCCTGATGGAGGAATAGGGTCCACCAAAGCCCTTAACATCACAACCCACTGCAAAGGGTATGTAGTACCTGGCGTACTGATTGACAACGGGTCAGAATTAAACGTCCTGCCAATGGTGACCCTGCAAAAACTACCAATAGATGGTTCTCACCTAAAGCCATGCCACAATTCGGTAAGAGCCTTTGATGGTACGCAAAGAGGAACAATGGGGAAAATTGAGGTGCCCCTATTGATCGAACCGACTGAATATGTGATCGATTTTGTGGTGATGGACATAAAACCATCTTACAGCTGCTTATTGGGAAGACCATGGATCCACTCCGCAGGAGTTGCCCCCTCATCGTTGCATCAAAAATTAAAATTTGTAGTCGAAGGTAAATTGGTCACAGTAGAGGCTGAGCAGGAAATTGTTGCTTCCGTGACATCAGACGCCCCCTACATTCAAAATGATGAAGATGCTGCAGAATGCTCGTTTCGAGCATTAGAACTAGTGAATGCCACGTTTGTTTCGGAGGGAAGTCGGATCCCCTATCCCAGGTTATCTAATTGTACCAAGATGACCGTCGCAGAAACTTTGGGCTGAGGAGCCAAAATAGGAAAGGGGCTGGGGAAGAAATTACAAGGAAACCTAAGAGCCAAGAATATGATAACCAAGAATGATCTTTTGGGCTGGGTTACCAACCAAGTGTCCAACAGAGAAAAGAGGAATACAAGAGAAAGGAAGAGCAAAGAAAAGCCAGATTTAAAGGAGAAGACATTCCGTGGAGACCAATGTCATTTCCTAGTTTAAAAACCACTTTTGTCTCTGGAGGATTCTACCAGCCAGGTCAAGAGGTTGAAGAGGCAATGAAGGAAAGTGACGTACTCAACCAGGAAGAGATACTCAATGAATCATTTGAAGGGATGTACATCAACATGATAGCTGGAAAAGACCGAGGCAGCAAAATGTTGACCAACATCCGCCCCTGTCGTCCCGGGGAAACACTCGATAACTGGAGCTGCATTGATCTACCTGTGGTTTTTAGGAATAGATCAGAGTAATGCTCCGAATCAACCTTTTGTTTTGCCCGTAAACAATGGGGATCTCTTGTATAGGGCACCTATGTTAACTTTTTGATTGAAATGAAAATATCCCCACTTTCCTGAATGACCAAAGTTTCATTTGTTTCATTTATTTCATTCATGCATTCTTCATGTTCATTCCCTTCATATAAAGCCGTCTCCTTCCCAATACAATTCATTCTCATTTAATGCAGGTCGCTCATGATTGACGATATGAATGATACCGGATCCAATCCTGGAGTGAATTTTGAATGCCCTGAGGTCTCAAAGGGAATTGAGGAAGGATATGATGAGATAGAATGTGAGGTCCTAGAAGAGTTAAAGAGAATGGTGGCCAACGAAGAAAGGCAGATCATGCCCCACCAAGAAGAAACAGAAGTTGTAAACTTGGGGACTGAAGAAGAGAGAAAAGAAATAAAAGTAGGAATGACGATTTCCTCAAAAACCAAGCACGAACTGATAACCCTACTTCAGGAATTCAAGGATGTCTTCGGCTGGACTTATCAAGATATGCCAGGGTTGAATACCGACATAGTGGTGCACAAATTGCCAACAAATCGGAGTGCAAACCAATACAGCAAAAACATCGGAGAATGAGACCAGATATGTTGTTAAAAATCCGAGATGAAGTAAAAAAACAGTTTGATGCTGGTTTCTTGGAGGTAGCCAAATACCCTGAATGGGTTGTAAACATTGTACCGGTACCAAAGAAGGACGAAAAAGTTCGTATGTGTGTAGATTATAGGGATCTAAACCGAGCTAGCCCTAAAGACAACTTCCCCTTACCACGTATTGACACACTGGTTGACAACACTGCAGGACACTCATGGTTTTCATTCATGGACGACTTCTCAGGGTACAACCAGATAAAGATGGACTCTAACAACATGGAGAAAACTGCGTTCATAACCATGTGGGGCACTTTTTGTTATGGAGTGATGCCGTTTGGGCTAAAGAACGCAGGGGCAACATACCAGAGAGCAATGGTGACTCTTTTCCATGACATGATGTACAAAGAAATAGAAGTATATGTCGACGACATGATTGCCAAATCCCGAATAGAGGAAGAACACCTACAGAACTTGAGGAAACTATTCCAAAGACTACGGAAGTACCAACTGAGGCTCAATCCTGCCAAGTGTACCTTCGCCGTTACTTCTGGAAAACTCCTAGGGTTCATGGTAAGCAGAAGAGGGATTGAGATCGATCCAGATAAAGTGAAAGCCATCCAGGATCTCTCACCACCCCACACTCAGAATGAAGTTCGCGGTTTCCTGGGGAGGTTGAATTATATCTCTCGTTTCATTTCCCAATTAACCGACCGATGTGACCCGGTCTTCAGACTTCTTAGAAAGAATAATCCTGGTGTGTGGGATGAGGAATGTCAAAGAGCCCTAGAAAAGATCAAAAGGTACCTGACAAATGCTCCAATTTTAGTCGCACTAGTACCAGATCGACCATTAATTCTCTACCTGACAGTTTTTGAGAATTCAATGGGATGCGTATTGTGGCAACACGATGAGTCAAGAAAAAGGGAGTAAGCCATCTATTACCTAAGCAGGAAATTCAATGATTGCGAAACGCGGTACCCGCTAGTGTAGAAGCTGTGTTGTGCTCTAGTTTGGGCTACCAAGCGGCTTAGACAGTATATGATGTACCATACTACTTGGTTGATATCCAAGCTAGACCCATTGAAGTTCTTAATGGAAGCGCCATCACTAACAGGAAGGATGGCCCGATGGCAGATGCTCTTATCCGAATTCGATATTGTATACGTTAACCAGAAAGCCGTAAAGGGGAGTGTCGTAGCAGACTTCCTCGCTAGTCGTGCTTCGGACGACTATGAGGCATTGAACTTTAATTTCCTAGACGAAGACTTGATGTGCATTACAACCGAGGAAGAGGTTTCAGATGATAAATCATGGAAGCTTTACTTCGATGGAGCCTCTAACGCCCTCGGACATGGGATAGGAGCAGTGCTAATTTCTCCTGAGGACGTCTATTATCCTTTCACCAGCAGATTGGAATTCTTCTGCACTAACAATATAGCTGAATACGAAGCTTGCGTTATGGGACTGAACTCAGCTATTGAGAGAAAGGTTAAGGAACTTCGAGTATTCAGAGATTCATCCTTAGTAATTTACCAATTGCGCGGGGAATGGGAAACCAGGGACCCGAAGTTGGTCAAATATTATGAATTGATTCAAGAGCTCACCAAAGAGTTTGAAAAGGTCAGCTTCAATTACCTGCCCCGAGAAGAAAATCAGATGGCAGACGCCTTGGCATCCATGTTTAAAACAAACACCGGGGCAGAAATGAAGCCCATTGAGATGCAGACGTTTGAAAAGCCTGCTCATTGTTGTAATGTACAGGAAGAGATTGATGGAAACCCATCGTACTATGACATCTTGCAATATGTCAAACTCCGAAAGTATCCAGAAGGGGCAAATGACAATGACAGAAAGACACTCAGAAAAATGGCAACAAGATATGTCCTAGATGGGGAAATCCTATATAGGAGAAGTCATGATCATACATTGCTGAGATGTGTGGATGCCCGGGAGGCGAAGGAGATTTTAGCCGAAGTACATGACGGGCTCTGTGGAACGCACGCCAACGGACTGTCTATAGCCCAGAAAATTATGAGATGTGGTTATTTCTAGTTGACCATGGAGGGAGATTGCATCGATTACGCCAGGAAATGCCACAAATGCCAAATTTATGCTGACAAGATTCACGCACCCCCATCGCCTTTACACACCATGAATTCTCCGTGGCCTTTTTCAGCGTGGGGCATGGACGTCATCGGGCAAATTCATCCGAAAGCTTCCAATGGACACCGTTTCATTTTGGTCGCCATAGACTATTTCACTAAATGGGTAGAGGCAGCGTCTTACGCCAACATCACAAGGACTACAGTATGTAAGTTCTTAAAGAAGAAGATTATTTGTCGATACGGATTGCCAGAAAGGGTCGTCACCGACAACGCTTCCAATCTGAATAACAAAATGATGACGGACGTGTGCACTCAATTCAAGATAACACACCATAATTCCACAGTCTATCGCTCTAAAATGAATGGGGCAGTGGAAGCAGCAAACAAGAACATAAAGAAGATCATAGCAAAGACGACGGATACCTACAGGGATTGGCATGAGAAGCTGCCATTTGCCCTTTTCGCCTATAGGACGTCCGTTCGCACATCAACAGGGGCAACACCCTACTCCTTGGTGTATGGTACCGAAGCAGTACTCCCCATTGAGGTAGAGATCTCGTCTCTCCGGTCTTAAATGAAGTAAAATTGGAAGAAGCCGAATGGGTGCAGGCCAGACTCGACCAGCTAAATCTCATTGATGAAAAGAGACTAAAGGCTATTTTTCATGGTCAGATGTACCAAAAGCGGATGATGCAGGCATACAACAAAAAGGTGGGCCCAAGAGAATTCAGAGAAGGGGATCTGGTGCTCAAGAAAATTCTCCCGATCCAGAAAGATTCTCGAGGAAAGTGGATGCCCAACTGGGAAGGGTCGTACGTGGTAAAAAATGCCTTCTCAGGAGGAGCCCTAATCCTAACAGAAATGGATGGAGACGAGCTGAAAAACCTTGTAAATTCTGATGCTGTTAAGAAATACTATCTTTGAAAAAAATAAAAAAAATAATAAAAAAAGAACAAAAATGGAGAGTGATAAGTGTTCAAAAGTACTATTTTTATTACCCTTTTTACTCATATTATTGTTAGACTTAAGCTCATAATAGTTGCATAATTAGTCATTCATGCATTAATTCATGTTTCTTTCCACCGTTGAGCTTGATTACATAACTTGGTGATTTTTGTGGAAAAAGATGCTGCTTTGGTGTGTTTTTGTGTGTGTATGTGCAGGATCACTTGCCAAAGCAATGTTGAGCTAGTTGCCAGGGCAATGCATGAAGGAGACGCCGAGCCAGTTGCCATGGCATTTGTCGACAAAGACAAAATGCAATAGGGATGTCGAAATTAATGACTTTACAAGCCCAAGATGACATGGAGCAAGGCCCAAGCCCAAAGGAATTTGATTGCCATGCAGAGATTAAAGAAGAATTAAATTCCAAGAAGATAGCGAGAGTTCTAATAGGAATAAAATTATAATAAAGAATTATATTCTTTAAAGATAATTTAATTCCAACTCAAACTCCTCCTCAAAGAAGGACTTTGGCCTAGCCCTATAAATAGCAAGGAGATTTCGACAATCCATAGAGAGAGCAAGGGGGAAATTTCGACAAGAGAGCATTAGGGGAATTTCGACTTTCTTCTTCTTCTTTGCTTCTATTAGATTCATGGTTTGGGGATTATTCTTTGTATATCTTTTGAACCCAACCATGAACTAACTTGATCGGCTATGGTTATTGTGTTTTGTGGTTGTGAGAAACTATTGGTTTTTGTTTAGGTAATAAGAGTTTGTACTTTTCTATTTCAAGGTTTATTCATTCTTGATTCTTATTATTGTTTTACAGTGTGAATTGGGAGAGGATCTCGTGATTTCATCCATTTATCTAATATCGGGAGAGTTAGATTCAAGAAACGAATGAATATGATCTTTATTCAATCCAATGATGGTGAAGATTAATCCGCTTAGGAATAAGTTAAGGATTTCAACGGCTAAGAGGAGTGCAAGATTGGTTGTTGTTCACCCTTGATTCACGCAGGATGTATTATCAAGGCATGCACAAGTAGCTAGAGTTTCGACTTAGGGATAAGAAGAAACCATTGAAGAACGCTCCGCCGAACCTTGAAGTTGCTGCCCGATCGCCCAAGTAGTTGCCCAACTAGTCGCCCGTGCAACCATCAATTAGTTGCCAAGGCAACCCCGTTGTAAAGTCGCCACGGCAACCGAGTTGCCCGTGCACTCTTTTACCAAGACAATCCAATCGGCTATCACACCTCAACTCACGATAACCTAGCCTATCTCTCTCAATCGATCTCATCTTTTTCTTTTACTTTATTGCTTTCTAGTTTAGTTATTAGTTAAACTCCTTTAATCCTTTAATTGTGTTTTTACTTTTCACAAAGTCAAAGAACTTAAGCAAAGTGGCCCAAACCAATCCTCGTGGAGACGATACTCGATACTCATATCACTTTATTACTTGCGACGTGTATACTTGCACAATTGCGTAACACTTATCACACGCAAACAAGTTTTTGGCGCCACTGCGGGGATTGGCAATTGGTGTTAGTTGTTTTTGTTATTGCATTTTTTTCTCTCTTAATTTTACTAACTTTTCTTTTTTGTTTGTTTTATCAAAAAAAAAAGGTGCGCTACAAGTTAAGGAACATCAACATGTCGGGAAATAAAAACCAATCTATTCGAGAGATGATGTTGGAAGATATGAATCAATTCAATCAAGAGTTCCTTGCACCCTTTGATGATTACCTATACCAACCGAGAAAAGCCCAAAGAACTTATACCATGGAAAAATCTTGTGCTATGTGTGGAGAACATCATGTGTGTTTGAAAATTGCCCTCACATTTTCGGTGCATATAACTACATGGAGGACCATAGAGGGAACCAACAGCAAAATTCTTCATGGTATGGTCAAAAAGCTCAATTTTTTACCATAACAATTTTGCCGCGACAATGATATGCCATGGCAATGTAGTCCTTTTCAAGAGCATTCCAATTCCTTGGAGGAACGTTACGTTACTAGCTTCCTTGGCTAAACTTGACGAATCAATTGAAGAGATTCGAGAACTATCAAAATCTATGGATACGAGGATAGCTCGGTGGGATGCAACCTTAGGGGATTGAAAGATCAATCGGGAGATCCACATATGTCATGGATAACATGCACCAACAATTCATTCCTAGGGATACCGACGTCCCAAGGCAAGAGGATAAGGAGCAATACAAAGAAATCTCTCCGATGTGTGAGGAACAACTAGAACCTCAAAGTCAAGAGGATGCCAATGAGAGAGACGCCCAACACATGATGGGCTCGAACAACAAATTGCCTCGGCAATGATTGAGGAGCCTGAACGAGCAATGCCGCGACAACACTCGGTGAAGCCGAGAACAACAATACTACAGCAAATTCTCGAGGAACCCGATGCCCGTAAGGTTACAACGTTGATGCTGAAACAGAATCAGAGATTGCTCTCATCTACAATTGCCACGACAATTACACGACCACATGCAAGATCAACGAGATGATAATACTTTGCCAATGGAATATGAGCAGGTAATAGTTGAACCTTTTGAATTCTTTAAAAACTCACATTGTCCATTGCAGGTATGTCTTGAGGAACCGAGATTGGTAGATTTGAAGCCATCGAAATCTCTACTGATGGAGATGTTTGAGAGGCCAAAAGAAAAAGGTGTTTGGATTCATAAAGCTCTTCAAAAAATTGATTCTTCCCTTGACTTAGAGAAAAATTTGACAACTGATTGTCACGGCAATTGGCTTGAGCAAAGAATTGCCACGACAACAAAGGCTACATCCAACCATGATAGAAGTCGACAAGAATGAGGTAATTGAATGGTTGAGAATGGATATAATTTTTCCTATTAATATATTTGTGCCTTCAGGAATAGTAGCAAGGTGGAGAGTATACATGGACTACAAGCGAACAAAGAAGAAAGACACCTCCACCATGGTAACGCAAAAGGGAGTAGTGGCAAGCACATTTGCCAAACTCTTTTTGGGCAATATTATCACCCGATGGAGGGTGCGGATGGACTATAAGAAGTATCGAAAACGGCAACCTTCAACACCGCAACAACTCCTGATACGCACGCCTCTGCAACCATGGACGCGCACGCCTCGGCAACCCCTGACGCCTCGGCAACCATGGATGTGCATGCCTCGGCAACCCTCGACGCCACGACAACTACATCGATACATTTATTTTTATTTTTATTTTTTGAACTATTTTGTTCTATTATTTTTTTGTTATTTTTTTCTCTTTATTTTTTAGGATATATTTTATTTTTCTTCATTATCTTTAGTTTCCGTGTTTTCTTTATTTTCTTTTCCACAACAAGACTCACAACCACCATGATAAGGAAATTTATCGCCGACTACTCGCCACAACAACCACAACGGAAATCTGGCGATGCCTGTGCAACAACAATGGCTTCGGCAACTACTCGATGCACATGCAAGTAAACCTGCATCGGCAAACATGGACCAAATCAAGGCAATGCTATTCACGCGTACCAGCCTCAAGCATTCAACCACCGACCGAAAATTGAATCAAGCAAACGGCACGAAGAAAACTCATCAATCGAGGTGACGACCTCTCTCTCGACTAACTCATTTCATTTAGTTTCTTTTAAATTTTGTTTCACTCTTACATGCATTGAGGACAATGCTTCTCTCGAGTTTGGGGGTGTTGGTTTCTAGTTAGTTTCATGTTTAGTTGCATTCATCTTTAGCAATCACATATAGGTTGCATATGTTACTTGCCATGCCTTTAATTTGATTTAATTGCTTAAGACTTGTTGAATATCCAATGATGAATTTTTGCCACTGTATTTAATTGAAATAACCTTTAATTTTAGGATTGCATGAAAAGAACTTAGAGTTTTACTATGATGCTGAATTTTTTTACACGGTTATGGGTTGTTGATTCAAAGAAACTTAGTGAACTTAGGTTGCTTAAAATTTGGGTAAATTTAAAATTGAAAATTAAAAGTTAATTTCTTGCTAGAGGTGCCCAAAACTGCTCTAGTAGTAAATACACTTTCTTGCTAGAGGTGCCCAAACTGCTCTAGTAGTTAATGCACATTAAAGAATCGCTAGAGGTGCCCGAAATTGGCTCTAGTCGACTAAAATAAAATGAGAAATAGCTTACTTTGCTAGAGGTGCCCGAAATTGGCTCTAGTGAAAATAAAAACAAATGCCCCGATAATTAAATTGATAAAAGCCTATTGTTCACATAGAATCTTGAAAATCAACTTGTACACAACTACGCACACACATTGTCACGAGCATTATAGTTTGGTTCCGGGTAAAGTTTTGTGCTATCCGAAAAATTAAAAGGTGATCATACTTTGTGCCACGGTTCCGAGGTTTGAATTCAAGTTTGAAGCATGTCTTTGATGATTAAAGTCTTGGCGTGTAATTGTTAGTTTGCATTGCTTGAGGACAAGCAATAGTTCGAGTTTGGGGGCGTGATAAGTGTTCAAAAGTACTATTTTTATTACCCTTTTACTCATATTATTGTTAGACTTAAGCTCATAATAGTTGCATAATTAGTCATTCATGCATTAATTCATGTTTCTTTCCACCGTTGAGCTTGATTACATAACTTGGTGATTTTTGTGGAAAAAGATGCTGCTTTGGTGTGTTTTTGTGTGTGTATGTGCAGGATCACTTGCCAAAGCAATGTTGAGCTAGTTGCCAGGGCAATGCATGAAGGAGACGCCGAGCCAGTTGCCATGGCATTTGTCGACAAAGACAAAATGCAATAGGGATGTCGAAATTAATGACTTTACAAGCCCAAGATGACATGGAGCAAGGCCCAAGCCCAAAGGAATTTGATTGCCATGCAGAGATTAAAGAAGAATTAAATTCCAAGAAGATAGGAGAAGTTCTAATAGGAATAAAATTATAATAAAGAATTATATTCTTTAAAGATAATTTAATTCCAACTCAAACTCCTCCTCAAAGAAGGACTTTGGCCTAGCCCTATAAATAGCAAGGAGATTTCGACAATCCATAGAGAGAGCAAGGGGGAAATTTCGACAAGAGAGCATTAGGGGAATTTCGACTTCTTCTTCTTCTTTGCTTCTATTAGATTCATGGTTTGGGGATTATTCTTTGTATATCTTTTGAACCCAACCATGAACTAACTTGATCGGCTATGGTTATTGTGTTTTGTGGTTGTGAGAAACTATTGGTTTTTGTTTAGGTAATAAGAGTTTGTACTTTTCTATTTCAAGGTTTATTCATTCTTGATTCTTATTATTGTTTGCGAGTGAATTGGGAGAGGATCTCGTGATTTCATCCATTTATCTAATATCGGGAGAGTTAGATTCAAGAAACGAATGAATATGATCTTTATTCAATCCAATGATGGTGAAGATTAATCCGCTTAGGAATAAGTTAAGGATTTCAACGGCTAAGAGGAGTGCAAGATTGGTTGTTGTTCACCCTTGATTCACGCAGGATGTATTATCAAGGCATGCACAAGTAGCTAGAGTTTCGACTTAGGGATAAGAAGAAACCATTGAAGAACGCTCCGCCGAACCTTGAAGTTGCTGCCCGATCGCCCAAGTAGTTGCCCAACTAGTCGCCCGTGCAACCATCAATTAGTTGCCAAGGCAACCCGTTGTGCAAGTCGCCACGGCAACCGAGTTGCCCGTGCACTCTTTTACCAAGACAATCCAATCGGCTATCACACCTCAACTCACGATAACCTAGCCTATCTCTCTCAATCGATCTCATCTTTTCTTTTACTTTATTGCTTTCTAGTTTAGTTATTAGTTAAACTCCTTTAATCCTTTAATTGTGTTTTTACTTTTCACAAGGCAAAGAACTTAAGCAAAGTGGCCCAAACCAATCCCTGTGGAGACGATACTCGATACTCATATCACTTTATTACTTGCGACGTGTATACTTGCACAATTGCGTAACACTTATCACACGCAACAGAGAGCTCAGGGCAAAAACCCGAAACCGGGCGTCTTGAAGCAGAGGGAGGACCCGAGTTGCAAACCCGTAAAGGGCGGCTCGGGTAAATTGAAAAACTGAATATCCGAAGAGAAGGGCATCCCTATGAACACCGTGAAGAGGAAGCCTCAGGCAAAAAAATTCTACACCGGTTGACAGGAACATGTATCATTTATATCGAAGATAATGAGGGATCTTGTATTTCATACTTAACTTTTCTTCTTTCTCATGTGTGTCATACCTCTTTTAAGATATCCCAAGCCCTTAATCGTAATAAAATCGTGTTTTTGAGCATCCATTCCTTGCCTTCTTGTTAATTTCAGGCAAATAAATTAACATAGGCTTATAGTAAAACAAGAGATTTCTGAGCATTACTGTGATCTAACCTTAAAAATGCAGGTGATTAAAGAAAATGATGTTAACTTTGCCTTCTAGCTCCCTACATAACGGCTATTGATAGGGAAGGCGGAAAGCTTCAAACAACTGGATATGATGACCAATGGCGTACGTCCTGCTTATTCAAGGAAAGCATGAGAGATAACAAGAGAGATCTCTCGGGTGAAAACCCAGAAGGGCACCCCTAAAAAAACTCTCTAAAGCAAAAACCCGAAAGGGCACTTTAGAATTCCAAGTCGTAAATGGGGAAAAAGAAAGGTTGGAATGGTTGAACCTGACAGTGAAGTAGGGTATCGACGCCCATGAAAAAGGAGAAAGCGAATAACGAGATCGAATAAGGACCAAAACAAGCCCACCAAGATATTGACACTCATGCATCATGAATAGTCAGACATCACTAGGATTAGGAGCATGTCAATTCATTTGTCATAACATTTTGTCTTATCTTAGACAGGTATCTGTGGATTCAAAGAGACATCGATAGCCATCGTGGTGTGAATCCCAAATGTGAAAACAATGGTTCTACATACAAAAGGCCTATGTTTCCAAGCGCCTGCAGAGAGAGGTTCTATATAGGAAGAATCCTCCGCTCCGAGGCTTCAGAAGCTGGAAGTTTTGTATAGGAAGGACTTACAGCTCAAGGGTGAAGACTAGCAGTTCTATATAGGAAGAACTCCCAGTCGAAGGAATTCACCCAGGACACACAAGGTTTTATATAGGGAAAACCTGTTGTGTTGAAAGTGAAGAGTCTTATATAGGAAGGGCTCCGAGCTTCACTGTCTTAGAGTGAAAGATTCTATATAGGAAGAATCCGTAGCTCCAAGATTTCATAAGCTAAAAGTTCTATATAGGAAGGACTTACAGCTCCAGGGTAAAGACTAGCAGTTCTATATAGGAAGAACTCCCAATCGAAGGAATTCACCCATGATACACAAAGTTTTATATAGGGAAAACCTGTTGTGTCGAAAGCGAAGAGTTCTATATAGGAAGGGTTCCGAGCTTTACTGTCTTAGAGTGAAAGGTTCTAGATGCCAAAAGTTCTATATAGGAAGGACTGACGGCTCCAGGGTTTGAAGACTAGCAGTTCTATATAGGAGGAATTCCCAGTCGGAAGAATCCATCAGCGACGCAAAAGGTTTTATATAGGAGAAACCAGCGTTGAAGGCGAAGAGTTCTATATAGGAAGGACTCCAAGCTTTACTATCTCGAAGTGAAAAGTTCTATATAGGAGGGACTCATAACTCGAGGCTTCAGAGCGAAGGGTTCTATATAGGAAGAGCCTGTAGCTCCAAGATCGGAGGGGAAGAAGCTATATATAGGAATGACTTACGAGCCCGAAGATTCAGCCGAGGAAGAACGGAGAGTTCCAGAAGAACACGTGTTTCCAAAGCTACAAATAGGGAAGTCTGATAAAAATGAGTGCTTATGAATCTTTGCTTTGTTCCCATTCCACGAGAACAAGCAAAGAGGGGCAACTGTAATCACTCATTTTTATTTGGTCTGTAAATACATATTAGAATAATTATTAGTATATTAGCGTTGCATGTATACATTGTATTATATTATGCTATATGTTTATTATGTGCATGAGTGTTATTAATATATGTAAAGTGTGTGCATGTATATTATAAACTATGTATGTATACGTATTAAATACGGTGTATGTGTGTCGCGTATGTATCTATATTTAGTACGAGCTTATTTGTTTGTACGGATAATGTGTGTAGATGTTATGTTAATTATGTGTATGATTATATATGTATGTATGCTAGTATGTTATATTAATTAATGTTTGCATAGTTATATACGTATGTATTATCGTATGTATATTATTATTACTAATTGTTGTTATAACTAATATTAATATTATTGGGCTAATATAAAATGAAATCCAAAAACATGTTAAACCCAAATGAATAAATTGCCAGTACAAGTCCATTACAAGTCTGAGGTTATTAATATTATTACAAGGCCCGGTTGGCCCAAACTCAAAGCCCTATTTAATTCTAATTATTTTTTTGCAGATAACTATGGGCCGTTGGATCAAGATCTGATCCAACGGCCACGATCAAGCAAGGATAAAATAACTAGCCAGCCGCGTGCACTACACGTCTGGACGGTTCGAGTGCCACGCGCGCGAGCGGTCCACGCGCGGACTCTTCGATATCCCACGCGTGCGTGAGTCCCACGCGCTATAACTCACCGACTGCTGAGCCCCACGTGTCACGATCTGGAGCCGTTTCACCGATCGAGGTTTCATCTGGACCGTTCATCCTTCAAGCCAGCCCGACCGTTAGATCAGATCTGATCCAACGGCCGAGAACGCCTCTGGCCGAAAACAGAACCCCCCACACCGCCACCATACTGGTCTCCAACCACCGCGTTCAGACACATCAGAACACAAGAAAAGAAAGATTATGTCAGTATCGGTCCAGATCTAAAATAGATATTATATTACTTGTTACCAAACCAAAAGACAGGCATATATGTATGAAACAAACAATTTGTAAGAGAGAAGTTGTAATCGAAAAGAAAGAAATACAAAAAAAAAACAGTCTTCAGTGGTAATACTCTTCTCTTTTCTTACTTTGTTGCATGCATACAAAAAATATACGTAGTAATAACAAAAAGGGGGTTTGGAGTTATTACCTTCGTTCGTATGTGGATCTCCCCTCACCAGTGATAAGCCTCTTCGGCTTTCCCAAGCCGAATATGGTGAACTGAAGGGAGTGGGAAACCCCTCTTGGTTTTGTTTTGGGTCGAATACAAACAAAATAGGGTTTTTTCGTTTCGTATTTCTTAGATCTAGGACGAATAGGGGCTTTTTCTCCAAATCCAAGTTCGGATTCGTGTTGAGGGTAAGGCAAGGTTCATTTTGGTGTGTTTTTTGGGCTCGCCGGCCGCCGGTTTCTGGGTTCATGGGATGAGATTTGAGAGAAAATAAAAGACGAGAGTTATTATAAAATTTGCTTCGAAACGGAAATGAGGAAAATTTGATTCCGGCCAAAAAAGGGGGTTTTATAGGTGTTATTATTTTGTGAAATGGGTAAATTCGGAAATAAATCCCCCCGCGTTTTCAATATTTTCGTTTTTGTCTCACCGCAGGGGATATTTACAACTCTGGTCCCCCTTGTATTTCGAAATCTTGCAATCCAGTCCCTAAATTACATCGGACCAGTTTTTAAATGGTAAAATTACCCCTTTAACCATCCCGCGTTTTTGGATTTTTCACTTCGGGTCTGCCCCTTGGTCCAATTACAGTTTCGGTCCTTTTAAGTTCGGTCATGTTTGCATTTTCGTCCCTAAATTGAATATTATTGTCCTTTAATTTCTGCTACTGATGTTTATTTCTTTTCATTTCAGTTTTGTTTCCATGTAAATATTCATGTTCGTATTATAATTGTGCATGTTGATATAACCTTTTGTCTTATTATATATCCCTCGTATATGCCTTGTATTTTTATGTTTATATGTATATGTGTGTTAAGTTTATGATGATTATGTATCTTTATGTATTTGTTCGGTTATTCGTATCACGCATATTATGTTCTAGTTGGCTCGTACACAATATGTTGTATTTTAGTACGTATTGTATGTTCTCTTGGCTTTTAGGTTACGTGTTAGTATATTTTCTGTTTATGTATAATATATTGTTATATATGTTGAAATGTGTTTTATTGCAAATATGTATGTCTTCTTAAAATATGTGTTTTTGTCCACACATGTATTTATTCATGCCTTGTTATTGTGACATGTTAAATTTGTTTTTATCTACCATTAAGATTGATATGTATATATGTATGTTTTAATTACGTATTTTATTTATGATAGATTAGTATTCTATTATGTTAATATTTATTGTATTTAAATTATTTGTCCTGTTTTATATTTTGCCCACTAAGATTGCATATCGAGATATAAATTGTCAATGCGGTGCCCTTTTATCCGAGTGTAAACGGGGCTAGTATCAGGCGTAGTGATAGTGGTTGGGCGTTTACTCTCGGATAACGGGGCCTTTAAAATTTATTCGCAATTATAATCGAATTTTAAACTAATCGTCACTTTAATCCGGAAAATCTAATATTAATAAAGCGGTAATTATTAAAGTACCAATTTTGGGCGGTGTGGGGTGCTAATCCTTCCCCATCCGTAACCGACTCCCGAACTCAAAGTTTTTTGAATCTCTGGTTTTATGGTGTCCGGCCTACCTAAGTGGCCGGTGGCGACTCCAATTTTTAATAAAATACGATATTTTCAAAACCCCACGGAATAAATATTTTAATACCTGAAAAATCACAAACACTTCGAAAACTCGTTTTTTTTTAGCGAAAAAGGACATCGCTACAGATTCGATCCAAAATTTTTGGATAGGTAAATTAGTGATTCGTATTTGATATGAAAAATTGGATACTCGATTTTTGGATATCCGAAATTTTTGATTGGATATTCAAATATTCGAGTATCCGAATTTATGACTTAATTTAATTTTTTTTTTAAATTTGACTTTCCAATCCATGAAAATTTTAGGTTTTCGAATATAACAATCAACAAATTATTGAATATAAAAAATTTTTATCCATAAAAATTTTAATTTTTCATATATAACAAGTAAAAATATCAAATATAACAATATTTATATTTATAAAAAATTATATTTTCGGATATCGGATATCGGATAATCGGATATCCAGTTCGAATGTAAAATAACTATCCGTATCCAATTCGAATTATCAAAAAAATAAAAAATAAATTAAATATCTAAAATTTCGGATTAAATTAACGAATAAACAAATCAGATCAACCGGATCATACTTTTTTACACACTCCTACCTGGAAGGCCGTGGGACTTTGAATCCCATCAGATTTCGGTCAAATCGGAAGATATGACGGGCAGAAAACGGACTCAAAGCATGGTTTTGTTTTGTCAAAACCCTGTCCCCAACCCAAACTCAAACGTTATTGTTTTTTTTAAAGTTATATATAATATTAATAAAATTTATAAATATGAGTCTTATTAAAAAAATTCTTTAAATTTATTGAAAGAAAAAGAGTGCAATATGTTAGTGAGAAATACAGCACATAATGCAACCTGAGTACTCCTAAACCTGAGGTTGCCGCCTAGAAATAAAACCACCTTCGTTCAACTGCACTGGTCGATCCAAAGCAAAGGAAAACTCCGAGAAATGCCACTTTTTGCGAGTCTATCGGCAGTACCATTAGCATCTCTAGGAATCTCTCGTACACTCCATGAAAATGATCCACCTAGTTCAAAACATTTTGCAATGCTGCTACGAAAAGTCAATGGGGCGAGGGAAGGGGATTTAAACCACTTCACAAGCAAACTACAGTCACATTCCACTAGTAGTTTAGAACCATTTACCCAGCTTGAGGTTTCTAAACACAATTATTTATTAGTACTATTGAAATAAATATCAAAATTACATATAATTTATTATAATAATATAATATATAAATTTTGATTTAATATAATCATATAAATAAAAATTTTAATTTTAGTTTAATTATATACAAAAACTTCACTTAATTAGCCGCTTGGTTTTCTCTCTAGTTTTGGTGTGGTCATTTTTTTCTTGTCATAATCGACATTAATTTTGGTGTTCGTCGTCGATTATCGGAGATCGTTCATTTTCTTTGCTCTCATATTTCTCATTAATTGTCTTATTTTTTAGTTTTTAATAAATAACTATGTCCTTGTGGCACGCTTACTCTACCTTTTGGTACATTTTTCTCTGTCGTCTGACACGTTTTTCTTTTTCTTTATCGGTCATTTGGTCGTTCTTTTATTTGATTTTTCTATTAGGATTGGATTTAATATTGTCACGACTGATCAAGATGGCGCTCTTTTGGTTATCCTGCTGATCTCTCTGATTTAGACTCTCGAGCTGGATTTGGATACGCGATCACAATCATCTTTTCTTGTTCGCAGTTGAGTTGTGGTAATGACCATATTGTCAACATACATTTTCGTAATATGCATTTTTATGATGTTTGTTGATGGTTTTACCTTTCATCGTTGATCTTTAGCGATGTTTGTATCTATCTTTTGTTTGGAATCTTTGGGTTGGGTTTTTACCTTTTTCTTGTATGGTCCTTGTATATATGCCTTTTGGATATATCATCGTTCAATAAAATTAGCATATTTCAGTTAAAAAATAAATATTTTTAAATTTGATTCAATTGTACAAATTAATTAATGTTGAAAAAATGTGATAAATTGGAAACTTTGAGCTTTCGAAGGGTAAAGGTGGAGATTCGAATGATAAATTTATAGATTCATATCCTACTCCATGAAATCTTTACAACGGTATCTCATATGCTCAAAACGGTTGAGTGGTGAATGAAAAATTAATGCTCAAAGTAGGGTACTTGTGAATTGTGTAATGAGAAACCATATCCCACATTGATAGGATATCCTATGAAAAGTGTTTATATACATCAACTCACTTGTTAATTGAATAACTTGGGTTGAGACTATGCCTCACACGTAAATGCCTAATCATAAACGATTATCAACATTTTGTTTTGAAGTTCGATTTTCAAATACATTATCAATATGACCATCAAGATTCTTGAAATCATCCCAAATTGAACAAGATATCCATAAGTTCAATTAGTATCTTTCTCATATGCATTTTAAATGCACAATCTTTTCCTTCAATCCTCTTCCACCTTTTAAATTCTTATATTGTAAAAGTATTTGAGCTAGATTTTCCTAATGATTTCTTCAAAAAAAAAAAAAGAACAATAAACAATATCAATAGTTGATGAATACTCCAGTTAATTGATGATACTTAGACATAAACATTCGACAAAGTTCATAATTTATGAATCTCTATAAATTTTTTTAGTTTTTATAACGGATAACCACTAATTAGTTTACGCAAAGTTAGATCACACACAATAAATTATCTTATGAATTTTTATTACCATGCCATCGATGGTCTTAACTAGTAAAAATCAACTATCTCACTCCTTTTTCTTTATAATATTTTTTCAAGGATGAATTCATCTTTCATGTAAATATTGAGTTTGTGGTTACTTAGAAGGTAATTATGAGTTGATTGATGGCACAAAGTAAAAAAAGTGAGATGATTAATTTTACTGGTTAGAACTATGGTTGATATGATGAGAAGAGTTCATAAAATTAAATTTATTCACAAAAGAGTGTTATTAATATTAATGATACTTATCTCTACATGTATTTGAAGGTTTTTCATCAATAACATTAGTGGATATCTCTTGAATTGCATCAACAACCGTTTTAATGAGAGCATTAGGGTGTGCATTCTCAACATTTAATTCTGGCATGGACTTTTTAATAAATTATGGTTGGATTTTAGCTTTGGAAAATAGAAATGTATTATTTTTCTCTTCATATTTTAACTTAAGAAAAATAAGCAAGATACTCAATCATCTCTAACATCATAATTTTATCGGTTATAACTTATAACATATTAGCAGTACATCTGCATCTACTAGGACAAAAGAATTAAAAAACAACAAATAAAAAAGAATATGTAAAAAATAGTAATGAATAATCATGATTGAATAAAATAAGATACGAGGAAGTTATATTTTAGGCCTTTATTGTAATATTGAACAAAAGAATTAAATACACATAAAATAAAGGTGGGAAAGAATATGTAAAAAAATAGTAATGAATAATCATGATTGAATCAAATAAGATACGAGGAAGTTATATTTTAGGCCTTTATTGTAATATTGAACAAAAGAATTAATTAAATTTTGTGAAGGAGACGATTTTATCGTATGAGCAAATTTTTTTTGACAAATATTAATTTTAACTCTAATTCTATTTAAAGAGAGGTGGGAAAGAGTACTCATAATGGGTTTAGAACTCATGACCTAAAAGAATATAAGATAACAAATATGAGAGTCAAAATTAGATGTTTGGCTAGTCAAATCCGCTAACTTGAATGTTTGGTAAATAAAGGTATGTAATAACGGATTGAGGTGAAACCTCTCAAATCGAAAAAAAAACTCATTTTACGAGTTTTTTAAGTTAGAGGATTAGATATAAGAGTTGTCAAGACTTTTTATCCTTGAAAATTATAAAAATGTTTCTCCAAATAAACTAAATTTGAATAATTAATACAATTAAAATGAATTTTATAAATAAAAAAATTAATATATACATCTTAATTTAATAATTAGTAATATTAATTTAAAAAGTTCATAAATAATAAATTAATGTATAAATTATTCAAATATTCTCCTAATATATATCCACACACATCATTCAAATATTCTCCTAATAACTATTCAAACAAGTATTGAATATAATCATGTACTTACGGCTTTGCTTGGTATGAATGATAGAAATAAGAAATGATGAAAAATTAATTAATCAAATGGTTAAGATTCATAATCATTTTCTTACTTTGAATCTTAACCATTTGATTAACTAAATTTATATCTTTCATACCAAGTAAAACTTATACGTTTTTTTGCTTGTTTAAATAAGCAAACAACTATCAGTTATCGATTAATTTTATTAATTAACAAATACAATCAGCTAGTTAAATCAGTTAATATAATCCGCTATCAGCTAATACAATTCGCTATCAATTACAATCGATTGCCAAACAAGAACATGGTCTTAATCACTAAAAATTACCCTCATCATTCATTTTTCTACATATTTTTATCGGTGAATCTGTACTATTTTTTCAACACCATTAGAAAAATATTTATTGAAATTTAATTTTAAGTGGATTAAAAATATAATCCGCTATCAGTTACAATTAATTGCCAAACAAGAACATAGTCTTAATCACTAAAAATTAACTGCATCACTCATTGTTTTACATATTTTTATTGATGACTTTGTACTATTTTTTCAACACCATTAGAAACATATTTATTGAATTTTATTTTAAGTAGACTAAAAATATAATCCATTATCAGCTAATATAATCCGTTATATGTTACAATTAATTGCCAAATAAGAACATGGTCTTAATCACTAAAAGTTACCCGCATCACTCATTTTTTCTACATATTTTTATTGGTGAATCTGTACTATTTTTTTCAACACCATTAGAAAAATATTTATTGAAATTTAAGTCGGTCCGTGTTCCGGCCCGTTTTAGTTCAGTACTCATTATTCGGGTACCCATAAAACTCGAATACCCAAAAAATCGAATAACGAGTATTCGGTTCACATTTTTATTTTTATTTTTATTTTTATTTTTATTTTTAATTTAGAAGTTTTAAAATATCACATTGTAAACACATAAAATTTAAAAGTTCATAAGTTCAAATACAAAAATTAGTGATTTGAAGTTAGTTTTAAGATGAAATATTAGGATATATATATAAGTTTATCACAAAAAAGACATTAAAAATATTAATTTCATTTTTTCTTTCAAATCCTGGTATGAGAATGTAATATCTCTCTATTTAATCAAAAAATATATTTGAAAATTTTAAAACATTTTTTTGACAAGGAAAAAAATATTAAGGAACCTAAAATAAAAATATAATTTAAAACTAAATATATATAATTTAAAACTAAATATAATTTGCTCATACCCTGTCCAACTATCCAGAAAAATCCTGGGTCGGGTACCCGGCCCAATCGGATAATTATTTAAAAGAAATATCCTATTTTTTTAGGTTCGAGTCTTTGAGTCAATCGGCTCATGTATTTTTAAACACCCTAGTTGCCGCCATGACGAAGGACATGTCGAACATAATCTATTTTTTCTGTGTTTTAGTTTCAGTATTAGCAAAAGAAAAAGAAAAATGATAATGCAAATGGTTTTAATGATAAAGATCATAATTGATATGCTAAAAAGATTTATAAATTAATTTCTCGTTTGGTTACTGCATTGCTTCAAATCCGATAGTTTGATCTAGGGGTGGCAATCGGGTGAGAATAATCGAAAATTGTAGAGATTTGAATCAACAGGTATGGGGAATAATTGAAATCTTCACCCAGGGGACAATGACAGGGGAAGTTTTATCACCGAAGCTCAAATGGGATGGGACGAGATTGTTATATCTGAACCGTGAGGATAACCAAACCATACCTGTATAAATCACCGTGGGGATTCTCGAAAAATATCCGTATGGATCCCCGATATTTTACAATATTATAAAGTTGGATGGTCACAAGAGTAATTTATCCATTTTTAACAAAAATCTAATCTCCCATAACTTGATTATGACCGACTGAAGTAAGTTTTAAAATTCTCCATATATTTCATAAAAACATTTAGGAAAATAGTCTATACATCGTTGTAAACGTGAGTTAGTCTAGTTTTGTTTAAAATACACGGTGATCGATTTCAATATGTATTTTAAAAAATATGAATATTTGAATGTTGAAAGGTCATAAAAATTTGGCAGTAGATTTTTTAGAAAAACAATTTTATCAGTGACTTTGAAAAATCATAAAAAATTCTACAAGATAAATCAGGAATTGAGCCTTATATTCTATAACCATACGAAAGTCTAGATTCGTTTTAAAATAAAGAATTCTCGATTTTGAGTTATATATTAGGAATTATTAATTTTTGAGTGAGCAAAGGTAAAAAAACTAGCAAATTGTTTCCAAAATAACTATGACAGTGACTTCAAAAATTCGTCATCAATCGTACGTGTAAAATTAAAAGGGGTAATTTATATGGTTGGAAAGATTATCGTATCTAGTTCCTTTTAGAACAAACGGATGGTTTGGAGCTATATATTATTAGTTACATATTTTCTTTTAAAGGTAGTGTAGACTGTTATGTTCTATAGTTTTAAAATGTTTGTTTATTGTTGCTAAAATTAAATTTATCATTTATATTTGTAATTTTGGATATTTAATATTAGGTATTTATTTTAATATATTAAGTTTTATTTATTTTCTTGGGAATGTGGATTAACCAAAACATACAAAGATCCGTACGGAATGGACATGGAGACGAAATAATAACTGAAACGTTTAATGAGAATTACTAAAATTATATCCACAAACGTTAAAAACGAAATAAAAAATACAAACCTCCTCGCACTGCCCCATTATCACCCCTACCCCTAGTTTGATAAGAGGGAGGCACAGGCCTGTGTTGCGTAAAATATCAATCATTCGATATTCTAAATTATAGCCACAACTTCGTCCGTTAGGATTCTAAATGTACATGTTTGTATTCTATTGGATATATAAACTCGTAGAATTAGCCAAATGGTTCCAATTTTGGTATTCCAATATGCTTCACAATTATGACTTCTGTATTGACAGAGAATACATTACTTAATTTTAAAAATATAAAAATAATATTTATTTTAACTCAAAATAAAGAAATTTAATTTATTTAATGTTTAAATTTATAAAGACTTCAAGGACTTAAAATGTTAATAGACCAAACAAATTAAAGGCAATGTTCCGGTGCCTGAATTTGATGGTAGAGTCTCGGGGGACAGCTTAAAATTTTATAAAAACTGAGAGATTTAAATTAAAATTTTTAAAGAGTTCAATTTACATTTTTTTTCAAAAAATAGGGTCTAACTAAAATTTTTGAAATTTTGAGAGGCTTAATGAGAACTTTAAAAGTTATGGGAGAGATTTAATTAAGAACATTAAAATTTTTTAAGCTTAATCTGAATTTTTTAATTTTTGTGGGGCCAAATTAAATTTTTTAAAAAAATTAAGGAACTAAATTTTAATTTTTCAAAATTTTGCGATATACCTCATTATATTCCGCCTTGAATATTCCTCTCCATTTCTTTAGTTTCATCCCTGATTATAAGGAGGTACGTGAACAGATCACAAATGTGTAACTACAAAATCAAACAACACATAGTCTGATTGTGAATCACACGAAAATCCACACATATATACATTAGGCAATACTGAAACCAAAAACTTCTAACTTTCATGACCTCAATCTTTATTGGTGATGGCAAGACCTCATCGGAATGAATCTAAACATTTAATAATTACTATATTAAAATAATTGTAGATGAAAAAAAAACGAGTCATTAGGTTCAGTCACAGTTATCATTATTTTTTTATGCATAAATTTAACTTACCGAAATGTATAATTCTTT
This sequence comes from Hibiscus mutabilis, assembly GCA_019671005.1. Classification (NCBI taxonomy): domain Eukaryota; kingdom Viridiplantae; phylum Streptophyta; class Magnoliopsida; order Malvales; family Malvaceae; genus Hibiscus; species Hibiscus mutabilis. The sequence continues at coordinate 11,013,690 of CM033734.1, forward strand.
TTGTTTCATGAAATTTAAAAGCTTTATTTTTTTTATTTTAATAGTTAGGGTGACACATGCATGAGGTATGATCAAGAAGAAATCCCATACAAAATTCGATATTTTGTGGAACGCACGTTTGCACATCAAGAGTTACATTCAGTTAGGTGACATTAGATATTTCAAAAAAAATAAAAATAAAACTAGTAAATTGATTCAGATTTTCAGAAAAATAAAATAAAATATTTGATGTTCAGATCCTTTCTTTAAAAAGGGTCACGTTTAGCAATTCGCGGGCGGATAAGATATTCACTGAAATCTATATCCTTGGCCTTGGGTACTTGAGCTCACGGGAAACCTGCAAAATGCTTTCGTTTTTATGCATTAGATACCAAAAATGAAGCGATGGATACGCTGCTAAGGAAAAGAAAAGGGAACAGTGTCAGAACCAGCAGAGTGGACACATGTCGTTAACGGAAACAGTAAAGTCTCGTGTTAGATCAGTGTACCGTTGCTTACACTGATGCCTGATCTCAGCGTGCACCTTCAAATCAAGGGTGAGTCTTAGGTTTCATTTAGTAAGGAGTTGTGAACGTTGTTGAGGACCAAACATTCAATTATAGAAAAATTGAAAAATTTAATTGTGGTGGAATGCTCGTTTGAGTGCAAAATTTGGAGAGAGAAAATGTGGGCAAACGCATACCTATTCGATATTGTTTCTCTATTTGCGCTCCGATACCTATTGAAGAAGCATTTTCTATTGTACAATAGGTTAATTTACGATTAAAAATGACACAATTAAAATTTTAAAAAATAGAAAACTTAAAATGTTACTCACATAACTAAAATATTATACTTTTTAATAGTATTTTAGGTTAGTGGTAAATTTTAAAATTCATAGACAAATTTTGAAATTTATAAAAAATATTTTAAATAACACTTCAATTGACACGAATAATATTTTAAATTATATACTTTCTAATATTTTGATTATATCATTTTTTAGCGTTAAAATTAAGATGTGAGACCTCAAAATCATCCTCAAATCAACCAACAACAGTTCAGAAACGCGTGTGGTGTGAGGCGGTTTATCGGAGGAAACGACTATATAAAGTAGATACATCACATTCATTTTTTCGAACAACATCACATTCATTTTTATCCGCACTATTTAAGACCAATTTAATTGAAAATGATTACAATAATATTTTTTTAGTAATGATTATTGATTAGAATTCCATCACACACTATATGAGGGAAATTAATAAAAATTATTAAATATGAAATTGTATAAATAATTTAATTACAATTAATATTTTAAAAAAATTAATTATTTTTTATGATAGGTCTTAATAATAATAATAATAATAATAATAATAATAATAATAATGGAGTGGTTGAAGCTTTGTATTCAATTTTATAAGTCATGTGTTTCAAAACCAAGTAATAATTTTTATTTGTTTTGTTTAAATATTATATAAAAAATGAAAAGATAAAAATGCCACTAAAATAATATGTATTATACTTTTAAATAATTGTGTTATGTAAATAATGTTTAAAATTAATGAGTTGTTGAAACCGAAACTATAAAAAAAAAACACGTTTATTATTATTGTATAAAAGATATGTTCTTTTTATCAAATACAACAAATTAATCCGTATGAGAACTAACTGTTGAGGCCAGCGCTAGGTCTGTTTATGACATTTTGGAGGTTTAAGGGTAAATTTAAAAATTAAAACTTTAATAATAAGTATTAAAAATGTTAAAATTAAATAAAAAAATTAATTTGTAAATTGGTCCTAATAATAAGTATTAAAAAAATTAAATTTAAAAAATAGAAAAATAAACTAATTTACGTGTAAATTATGTCCCTAATAATAAGTACTTAAAAATTAATTTTAAGAGTAAACAAAATAAATTAAATTATTTGTAAATTGGACCGTTGTAAACAAATATTAAAAAATTAATAAAAATAAATTAAATTACTTATAAATTAAAACCTTAATAATAAGTATTTAAATTTCTTAGTTATAAGTCCTGAGCAGGTGTCTCTTTTGTTCATTGTTCAGGCCCGAGACAGCCCTGAGACCAGCTTCCTCATGCACTAACGTAGCAATAGCAGTAAGCGGGTCGTTAAAAGCTCAATTCTCCGATAGGCAAAGTCTGGCAAACCGCAACCTATTGATACCAAACTATCATCTGTTGTATTTTTTCTTGAGAAATATGAGTAGTTATTAAAAGGTTATTATATTTTATATATAAATAGTCATTTTGCGAAATATATTTTTGACAAAAACATATGACATTCTAATATAAAGAGAGTTTTAGAAACCATGATTTACTTGTTTAATACCATAAAAATTCATTTGAAAATAACAAATGTAAAAGTCCAAGGAAAGTGAAAAACATGAAAGCAAAATCTGTTTTTTAAATATTTAATTGCATTCATAATAATATAAATGAAAACAACATACATTAACATAACTGTTTGACATTATTATTTTTCTTTCGGCCTTTGATCGGCAATCATTTCAAACCGACTTCAGCAGGTCTTATGTTTCATGTAGGTGGGATTTCTATTCACCACTTCTAATGACATTTTAGGATTTATTTCTATTTAAACTTTAAAGAGAAACTTATCATAGTTTTATGAGACTGAACTAACAGGTACAACCTCATGTTCCGTTGTCCAATTGTAGTTTTCGTTGGGGCCAAACCAGATTCAGCCAAAAGTATCAAACCACAGCCAGAAGAGAAGGGAACCGACCATGTTTTGGACCATCACACCATCAAGGGAAGAACTAAGAAGGGGGCCCAAGTTCCATACCTCTATTATGCAAACGTGCAAGATGAAATCAAAACATTTTGGCCCTGAATCTGGATAACAGGACATTGATCAAGTTTAATAATATCAGGGCATCAGCATATATCAATGCCCCCTCGAGGGTCCACCAACGGACATGAGTAGCGGATTCAAAAATTAAAAATTGAGTGTCTAAAATAACTTTGTTTTCTTCTTTAAATGGATATATATATTCTCTCTTAACACACTAAATTAAACTCTCTTTTTTTTAAATCAACATTTAAACTACACTTGCTTCCCCCAAAATATAGGAGATGCAATTGTTACCCTTAGAATCTTAGCAGATCCACCTCTGGCACATAAACCAATATTTGTTGGCTAAGTTGAGAATAATTGTTGCATTCAAGTACACCTGTAGACTACGCTATTCGAACTCAGATTACCTAAAACCAGGGGCGGAGTCAATAATTTATTTAAGGGTGTCATTTTTTCGAATTCTATTTAAGAAAAATTAATTATTTATAAAGGAGTGCCATTTTATTTGTAATGGGTGTCAATTATATACATTTTTTATTTTTATACAAAAAATTATATAGAAAAATTCAATTTCCAAAAAAAATTGGGTGTCAACCGACACGCAAATGATCAATGTGGCTCCTCCCATGCCTAAAAGGAACAACATCACGATTTATCACTGGACCACTCAATGGATTCAATTATCAAAGGTATTTAACATTGTTTTTGAAAGACTTAAATGAAAAATCAACCCTTAGATTATGACTATTTTTGTTTTAAATACCTAAATTAATTTTGGTGAAAACAAATACATAAACATTCCTCGAAAAAGTACTTAAACTATGATTTTTTGTTTCAAGAAATTAAATTATTTTTTGTCGAAAACAAGTTAATGTCTTATTGCCCGAAATAAATTTTAAACAAGATAACAATCGAACTTAAAGCGAAAGAAAATATTTAAGAACGTGTTTTGATAAACTTATATTTAAAAAGATTTCTAACCTGAGAATTATTTATTCTATATTGTTTTTTATTTGAAAGGTATTTTTAATTTTAAAACATTTGTGAAAAACAATACTGAATAAATTCTTAGAGTTTGATTCGTTCAGCCGAAAATGACAGCCATTAAATCTATAACCAACAACACTTGGGAAAGGCCCAAAGATTGAGAGAATTAAGATTTGCAGGAGCCAGGAAAGGAAACAGCCGCCCACATTCAAAGTCCTTTTCTAGCTTAGCCAAATAACAAAGCAGCAGCCTTAAAAAATTGATAGAGAAAAGATGACCTCACTCGTTTACTCCAACACACAGTTTCTACATAAGTCTTAATCAGAAAACCCTATTCCGTGAAATCTACAAGTACTGTGTTGGTCTTCCACAATCACATAAAGTCCCTGTTCAAAACAGAACGGACTGAACAGTCTCAAACAAGATACTGTACACTAATAATATAATAAAAAATTTTAATTTTTATATAGAGTTTAAAAGTAATTTGTTAAAGAATTAGTACAAATTTAAATTTAATATAAGAAAAATGAGCAAAAATTCATATAAAAAATAACACTTGCTCAAAATAAGTAATATTTATTCTTTCACTTCATCCAAATTAAGTCATGCGATGTGAGTAATTAAAAATTACAAAACGAAATAGTTTATTGCTTACTCCTGTACTAGTACACTCAAACTTGAGTTTTTTTTATTCATGTGACATTTAAAATATTAAACACTAAAAATATATTTATCTCCTATTATTTGTCAGAATGAAACATTTACAATGTCACATAGGCGAAGACGGATTTGTCGAACATACTTTTGGAAAACACGCTATGTCACACATTCCTTCTAAAAAGACACTTCTTCAGACCTACATGAGAAAAGTTGAAAGGATGTTGAAGGACCAAATCATAAAAAGAAAAAATGGATTTTATTAAAAAATACAACGTACGCGATGTTAGAAATATAACAATTCAAGACGATAAAAAGAAAAAATAAATAATTGAATTATAACAGTAAGGAAATCAAACTTAGATTAGATTGGAAAATAGGAGGAATGTGTTAAGGCCTATAACTATGCACATGGCACAATTTCAATCTAAATCATTCAATAACTAATAAGTTGGTTGATGTATATAAACACTTCCCATGCTTGTTATCCTACTAACGTGGGATAAGGGATTTTTATTTTCCTTACACAATTCACAGTTACCTTACTTTAAGCATCAATTTCTCATTCATCACTCAACCGTTTTGAGCATATGAGATACTATTGTAAAGGTCTCATAGAGTAGAATATAAACCAATAATTTCATCATTCGAATCTCCACCTTTACCCATAGAGAATATGGCTCAAAGTTACCAATTTATTACATTTTTTTCCAACACGCGATACATGTCAAAGACACATGTTAGCACGAGCACGAGCACGAATAAGAGTTAGGTCAGACGTTATATATGTATGAATCTTATATTCAATCACTTAATGAGAATATATTAAAAGATTATATTTTAAACGTACACTCGTTCTATTCATGCACGTCATCATCTGACTTGTGCTACCATGTGTTTGAGCTTAAATTGGCATGTGACTTCGACATCTACCGTAAATGTCACATATTTTTGTTCAAATATTAAGAAACTATTCTTTTTCACTCGTTACTTTTTCCTTTCTTCGTTTCGGCAATTGACAATGCCATATTGGTTGTATAATACTTAAAATGCAACAAAACGCACTTCGTTAGTCGCAAGTTTTTTATAATCACCAGATTGCCTAATCAGATATGCCTTCTCATGATTCAAGTTAAAATGTCATTTTAATAAATAATTGTAAATGAGTGTTATTTTGATATTTAATCTTCAAAGGTGTTATATTCAAATAGAAAAAAAAACAAACACAAGTAATTAATAATACTACTACCATAACATCAAATTACAACTCCCTATAGAGGGTGATAATTTTAATTGGTTCTGTTGACGGTTTTCACTATACCGTGCAGGATTGCAGCAGGCCTGGTGAGGAAATCTGACGAGATTAGTAAATTCAGACAGATTTTTACTGGTCTTGGATTCAGAGACTAACATCCAGAGTTTCTTTTCTCACCTTTTGTTGCAGATTTGCAAAGGAGCTGAATTCAAGTCGACATTAACACGAAAATAAGATTAGAAAAGCATATCAAAATGTCCCAAATTCACATACAGAACAAAGCTACTTAACAGTTAACACCTAAAGGAAGTGTGCTTCTCCTCGGATTTTCATCTCCCATGTGTTACAACTTTTTTCATGCTGATTGCTGAAAGTTACAAACCAATTAAAAAAAAGCCCAACAAGAAGAGAAACAAAGAACTAGAATACGAAAGAAAAATCTAAGAGCAAAATCAAATATATATATATATATAATATAACCATTGCGCTTGAATTTTCACCGAGTCTTTACCGCATTAAAATCTGTTTCTCAATCCACGCTAGAGAAAAATTACCAGGTGTAAAACATTTACAACACTTAATGCCAAATACTCTCTGGAAAAGTAATCAACGCCACGAAGAAACAGTGAGTAGAGGCACCTCGTTCCAAGCTAAAGAGAGAAATCCAGGTTGGGATTCAATCAATGAATAAGAGGAGCTGTAATTATAATTCCACAGTAGAATTTTCGCTTGACTTATCGCGTAATGGCTAAGGGCTACCGTTTCGAAACCAGCACTCTCCATTAAAACCTTCCATTGCTCTTTATCTTCCATTCGTTCCCTTGGGTTCTCAGCTTCCTCCGGTCCAATAACCCCCGCGATTTTCCGACCCAGTAAGAGTCTCTCGACTTGGATTCTCTCCTGTGAATCACTAGGCAAGTTCAGTTCCAACGATTCAAACATGGCCGAGTAATACCTCAATGCGTTCTTGAACCGGTTCAAGAACCCTACTCTGTTCAAACTCGCTTCGTGCTCACCCAATGTCACGATTTTCGGGTTTAAAGATTTAGCCAAAGCTAGAGCAGTTTCCACAGCAACTGGAGTCTCAACTAACAAATTGTACAATTGAAGCATGAAATTCACGGCTAAAACCTCATCCTCTTCAACCCGGAAACTCGACATGTCAAGTTCCATAATCGGAGCTAGAATTGGTTCAAACTCAAAATTCAAATCCAGAAGCTTCGCAAAGTCACGTAGACGGTTACCAGTAGCATTAAGAGAAGGAGCTGAAGTTGATCCTAGAGCCGGAGCAGGTATACCCGAGATACGGATTCGGGTCGGTTTTCCGGCTGACCGGGTCGCTAAAGCTTGTAACAGAGCAGCCCATTGAATTCCTTGAACAATCCCAAAGTCAACTATATGAATCTTGCTCGATCGCTGCGTTGCTTCGAGAATCGCTTGGTTTGCCGTTAAATGAGCGAACTTCGAGTAAGGGCACGCCTCGTTTAATGCTTTATAAGAGAGAGTGAAGTCCTCCGAGGACGTTTCGAGCATCTTTGATCTTTTCTCAGCTTGAGGGAAGACTCTGCTGTATAGAGCTTCGGTGAAGTAAAAAGACACTCTTTCAGTTGGATCTCCACAATCTGACATCGATTCCCTGAGTCTAACCAGTGATTTAATCGCTCGTTCAGGTTCCGACTCAGCAAGTCTGGCACAGTCCAGTAAAGCTTTTAAAAGAGGAGCTAACTCGGCCTCGTGGGGACTAGAGGAGACGCCTGCGCCGTCGGTGTTGATTGGTTTTGGATTCTGGTTTTGTGGACTTCTTGTTTTTGTTTCTTTAATGGTTACTTGCGGCGGCGGCGGAGGAGGCGGGGATGGCGGCCACGCAAGTAGTTGAGTCTGAGGCTGAGCTTGAAGAGTTGTACTAGGGTTTTTCTCTGCCTCTGTTGAGAAAATCACTCGGTTCAGATTAGACGGCGGCGAACACGCCACGCTGAGTCGACTCGGGCAAGCACTAAACGGATCAGCACCGTAGAGACCGAAATCAGCATTGTTCTGCCACGCGTCACAACAAGACGGCAGATTCGAACAATCCGTTGAATGCCCAGTGTTTATTAAGCTGTCCATCCACTCATCCGATTCAAACACACCACCCGCACCACCACCGAAATCTGGGAACCGAAACCCACTCGAATGATGATGCTCCATGTTAGGGAACTGGAACCCTTCCCCGGTATCCCCCTGAAACGGGACGGCAAAACCCGGTCCCGAAAGCCCATAGCCGACATTAGAGGAGTCGGAAAGGTCATGGTGGGTGTTAGGCCAAGGATTCAAACATAAAGGATTAAGACCAAGAAGTTGTTGCTGCTGCTGATGGTGTTGCTCTTTCTTTTGTTTTATAACTTGTTCAGCGATTGCCATTAGATTCCCATTATCAGCACACATATCTGCCATCCTCCGGCCAAACTTCCCGGCGAGTTTTAGTGCACTGCACTCGGTCTCATTACCCAAAAATAAAAAAAAGAAAAGATCAGTAAAAAGTAAGCGTTTTTAAGCAATAAAAAAGAAATAAAAAAGATAAGAGAGTACATACTAAGAGACAGTAGTATCAGGAGTGACCGAACAAGCTCTACAAACTTAGATTTTGCTTAGCTAATGAGAGAGAGAAATAGGGAATGCTTTTAAAGAATGAAAGCTAAAGCAGGAGCCGAGAGTCCTCCAAATGAAAAGTGGGTCCCTCCTCCCTTTTCTTAATAAAAAATCAAATGAGAACTAGTCAAAAGTACTAGTAAAAGGAAAAATGACGTGGAAATGTTGAGAAAATTTGAAAGGGTGGAAAATCCAATGTTGGCACCTAGCATTAGCACAGTGAGCGACTGCGACTAGCCCTTACTACAGTCGGCAACGCCATAGCTCATGTAAGTGAAGATTTCGTAATAATAACTAAATTCTAATGTTTATTATATAATTTTTAAAAGTTTAAAGATTATTTTATATGTAAATATTAAACATCAGATGATGAACGTTTTCGCTCTCTAATCTATTAACGGAGTTATGGTATGACATACGATAATAAAATGACGACGTTTTAAAATATTTAAATTTATAACAAAATAATATATTTTTAGGTGAAAAAGAGGACTATTACCAAGTTGGTGTGTTTAAAAATATTCGATTCGACTGATCCGATTACCCGTTAATTAGATCCGAAATTTAGATATTCGATCTGATTTTTATTTTCGGATCGGATATTCGATCCAATTTTTAATTTTTCGAATCCGATACAGATCACAATATTTCAAGTTTCGAATTATCTGAAAATTTGAAAATTCAATTTTTTATCAATATTAATTTTGTTATTTTTAACAACTTGGTGTTTGTTATATCTGAAAATTAAAAAAAAAAACAAATTTTTATATATGTGAATCTTGTTATATTTAGCAATTTGTTGTTTGTTATATTCGAAATTCTGAAATTTTCAATAAATACGAATTTCAAATTTAAAAAAATAATTAAATCAAAATATATTTTCGAATAATCGGATATCCGTATATCCGACCCGATTATTAGATATCCGAATATCCGGATATTCATTTTTTTATCGGATACGAACCACTATATTATCGATCTAAAAAATCGAATATCTAAAAAAATTAGATCAAATCCGATTCGATATCCAACAATGAACACCAGCCCCATTAAAACCTATAAAACCTCTCTTTTTATACCAAATATGCCCAGATTTCGTTCACTGATTGGATTGACCGGTCATCACGTCAACCATTGTTGACTGTCATTAACGACGGTCAATGAGTTTTAAAATTTCTTATCAACTTCTTTCGCCCTCATAAACGTGAATTATGTGTCTGTTTAATCGAAAAACACCTCAAATGCCTCGAATCTAACTTTGAGCTCTTCAATTTTTTGTTCTCTCATTTTCATCGTCCGCCATTAAATAAAGCCCGAATAGAGGAAGCAACCTCAAGAGAATCCTCTCTGCCATTAGGATCTTCAAATTAAGGTTAAGATCTCGAATTTCCACCAAAATCGAAAGTTTTTAACGGGCTACCGCATTTAGTTGATATACAATTTATCTCGTAACTGTCAAGTTATTTCTGCTCCACCCAGAAGGAAAAAATTGACATCATCCTTCTAAAGTGTATGCAGATTTCAACAATCCATCAATGGAGCAGCCATTCATCAAATCTAAATACAATAATGGACCTTTTTTTTCTTCTATCTTTTCTTCTTTCCTCGTCAATTTCCTATCGTTATTATAGTCATAGATATGATATTTATCTTTCTACACTCTGATAGAGTAAGTTTAATAATGCATGCAGATGATTCAAGGGTAGATTATCCTATTAAGCGGTTAGTAGAGTAAGTGATCTCAAGTTGCCTTAAAGTAACCAAAGCCTAATATATATACAGGGTTAGGATTCACTTATACAGTGTAAAAGCTTTTAAATTATACATATTTTTAGATCGTTTGATGAGAAAAATGGATGACTGAGATTAACTCCTTATTTTTTTCTAAGTGATAATCTTCGCATATTCAATTGTTAATCTCAGCCATCATTTTCACCCATCCAACGATCTAAAAAACTTTTAAAACTTAAAAACTTTTACATTGTGTAAGCGGATCCTATCCCATATGTGTGCGCGCGTGCGTGTGTGTATGCTATGGCTTAAGCACAAAACAAGAAAAATGGTATTTAAAGAAAAAGTTTTGGCAGAGAGACCTATCCTTTTATAACCTAGAAATAACAAATATTGAAATGGCCCAACTAATAGTCTAACAGTTTAATCGTAAAATTACCCAGCCTTATCTATTTAACAACTTTGTTAACCTCAATATTCACCTGCTTCTTCACTTTTCTTCCTCTTCTTCAATCGAACACACGTTCAGTTTTTGTCTAAACATACTGATGGAGTTGACAAAGGCTTGGTAAGACCTTCAGCCGTTTGATAAGCATCTGGTATGTAATTCACCCTGAGACTCTTATCTGCCAATTTTTCCCTCACAAAGTGAATATCGAGCTCAACGTGTTTTGATCGTGCATGAAAAACTGGGTTGACACTCATGGTCACATCACTTGTATTGTCACTCCATAGCACATGAATCTCTTAACACTACTTCCATGTCACTTAAAAGGGTACTTAACCAAGTAATTTCTACCACAACATCTGTAACACTTTGATATTTTGTCTCTGTGGTGGATCTAGAAATAGATTTTTGCTTCTCGGAACACTATAATACTAGATTGTTTTCGAGAAACACACAATATTCAGACACAAATTTTCTGTCATCAATATTACTTCCCCAATCCGCATATGTAAATGCTGTCAAAATATTCCCCATTTTAGAAGATCTAAATATCAACCCATAATTGAGTGTCCCATTCAAGTACTTCAGAATTCGTTTCACAGCATCCCAATGAGCTTCATGCATAAAATATGCTGCTTTACTCTCAGCAAAAGCAATATCAGGCCTTGTGTGACTTAAGTATAACAAAGCTCCCACTATGCTCATGTATCCTTGAACATCCTCAACAGGGCTCCCTTGATTCTGAGTTAATCTGCTCGTGGTTGTCATGGGAGTGGCTGCAGCTTTTGCTTGACTCATCTTTGTTCTTTCTAACAACTCCAGCACATACTTTCTCTGACTTAGCTTTAGCATATTTTTAGATCTTAGGACTTCAATCCCAAGAAAATATTCTAGTTGTCCAAGGTTTTTCAATGCAAATTCCTTGCTAAGCGTTACAACAACTTTTTATACTTTTGCTTGTGATTCTCCAGTAATCAAGATATCATCCACATAGACAAGCGTATAGACACATGTACCTTTACTGTTTTGAATAAAAAGAGATAGATCTGCAGTAGTTTCTTTGAACCCAAATTGAAGTAGAACCTACTTTAGTCGAGCATGCCAATTTCTTGGAGCTTGTTTAAGTCCATACAAAACTTTTTGTAATTTGCACACAAGCTTTGCACCTCTGATTACACTTCTTTGAACCCAGACGCTGCTCCATGTAGGCATCCTCACTCAGCTCCCCATTCAAGAAAATATTATTTACATCTACTTGCCTTATCTTCCACCCATTCGACACTGTCAATGTCAAGATCACACTATCAGTTGAAGTCCTAACCACTGGACTGAAAGTGTCAGTATAGTCTTGTCCTGGTATCTGAGAAAAGTCTTAGGCAACCAGCCTAATTTTATATCTGGATATTGTCCCACCGGTATTCTTTTTTTACTTTAAATAGTAATTATTTATATACTACAGCTCGCCTGCCTTCAGGAAGATCAACCAACTTTCAAGTGCCATTTTTAATGAGAGCTTCATATTCTGTCATGACAGTTTCTTTCCAAGCAGGTTCAGTTAAAGCTAGTTGTACGGTTGTAGGTTCATCAGCACACTCGGTACGACAAGTGTAATAGATCTTAGGTTTGAACACCCATGTCTTACTTCTTGTAACCATGGGATGTTGATTTACTTGAACTAGAACACTATCAAGCCCTCCAAGTTCCTCAGCATGTGCAGGTTCGAGATTACTAGCAGGCTCATGACTAGAAGCCTCTCATTTTTTTGCTTCAGCAGACATATGACTTGTTGAAGCCTCATGAGTGACACTCTCAAATTCTTCCTCATCTCTTTGTTCAGAAAAACTACCCTGCTTATGATCACTCACATGTATTTTTTTCCTTAACATGCATATGTCTTTTCTCTTGAGCACCCATCTCACTTGCATGACTGGTTTCATTATGCTGCTGTACAAGGTCAATAGTATCTTCTCTCACTGTTGTAGCCTGTGAGATTCCTATTTTTGACTAAAAAATATGCATGTTCCTTCTTTTTCTGATGCAGTAGATTGAAACATAGTAGAAGAACCAGTTGATTTCCACTTGTGTCTGCTAGGGACAATATGCAACGAACCAGACTTGGCAATCGAACCAACGGACACACCATTAATACCAACTGTTTTCTTATGGTGATCTGAATGGATATTACTTGCAAAAAGAAATGTATTTTCATCAAATACAACATTTTTGGAGATGTAAATTCTCCCATTAGGTGCGAGGCACTGATATCCTTTATGTTGAGGATAGTAAACAAGAAATACACAAGGCAATGATCTAAACTCCAACTTATGCTTATTAAACGGTTGTAACAACGGTCCCGCCTGGTGCTTAAAGCATTTTTTACGAAAATATTTGGGATAGAGTTGCCACCAATCTTTTTGATTTAGGTGAGATTGGATCACCTGAAAACTCGACTATTTTAATAAAACATGTTTTTGTGTCATTTTATTAAAACAACGAGTTTTGGTCCGCGAAACCAGAAAAACAAGTTCGGGAGTCAATTACATGTGGAGAAGGATAAGCACCCCACAACGCCCAAAATTGGTACCTAGTCGATTATTTAGTGTCTTAATGATGGAAATTAAGAATTCAAATTTAATTTAAAATTTGTGATCCCTTTATCATATTTAAAAGAATATTTCTTGTATGAAAAGAATTTACACCTCTACACCATCGGCATAATTTCCGTTAGATTCCCGAATGAAAGGAACATGTTTTGAAAATTATAATTTAGAATTAAAAACGGTATTTTGTAATGGAGATTAATGAAAAGCGGCACTCCTTAAGTTCAAGGTACATTTTTCACGAGAATCCCTAATAAAAGGTTTTAATTTAAAATTCAATTAGAACGAATCAATATAAAGTATATGTTTATATGAAAAGATATATTTAATATACTAGGTAAAAATATAAAACAAATAGGGAATACAAAATAAATATGAAAGGTAAAAACATATTAATTAATATACATGTACAAACATAAACAAATATAGAATATATATATATATGTATATATTAGTTAACATAAATATATATGCTTTTTTAGCTATATTAGTTAACATATATATAAAACCTTTATTAGTTAAGGTATATAATAAATTTATTAGTAATAACAATAATAGTAGTATATAATAATATATAAATAGTTTGGTAATAAAATAAATAAGAAATTAAAAATAGTAACTAAAATATAAAGAATAATAACTAAAAAAACTGTAAAAGTGACGAAAATGAAAGGAAAAGGAAATTAGAGTGCAAAAGTATGAAGGATACAAAGGCTGAATGGCCTGAAATGCAATTTCCCCATCCATTCAAAAACTTGCGGATCCTTTATCCGGGTTGGGTCGCGTCGGGCACAAGAGTAAAACAACGTCATTTTGGGCCCGAACAGTGACGCTCAAAACGACGTCGTTTAGAGATGCGTATAAGTATCAAATTCGGCCCAAAAAATTCATTTCTTCCCCTTGCAATTACAAAAAAGATTCGGCTCTATCAATTCTCTCTCAAATTCCCCTCTACCCAGACTGGCCAAGCCTCCAACGTCTGTTGTGGGCCACCCCTCGTCGACGAAGGAGAACCGCCGCGAGCGGCGACCGAAGTGCATGCAAGTAGCCGGTTTGGTTCAATTTTTTGCCCTACAGTTAGATCTAAGGTTGGTTTCTCCCGAATCACCCTTTATTTTCGCAGATCTTAACAAAACCAAAAGGTTTTTTAATTGTTTTACCTTTTGCTTTTTTTGAATATTTTTTGTTTCCCTTTCGATCTTTTTTTAATTTTTGGTACAATCTTGGGTCTCTCTCTATTTTTTTGTTCGAAATCTCTCTAATCCTCATCTTTTCGTTGTTGCAAGGGCTGATTTATAGGAGTGAAGGGCTACTCTCATGACTGCCACGTTTGAAGGGTGACGAGGATGATTATGGACGGTGGCCACATCAGATGAGGATGATGGGGATAAAAAAGAGGGTAAGGGTGGTGGTGGCAGAATGGGTAATGATTTGGGTAGTTAATCTTTAAGGGTTTTGGTTATGGTGTAATTTAAGGGTTAGTTTCGGATTAGGGCTGTCGGTAGTAGCTTGGACTGTAGCGGCTTTAGATAAGCAGCGGTGGCAGCGACTGGAGGCTTGGGTGGCGACGGTGGCTGAGTGTAGCTAGGTTTTAGTTTAGGTTTAGGATATTAGGATTTTTTTTGGTAATGAGTCAAATATGGGCCCTAGTTTTAATTGGGTTTTTGGGTTATTTAAAATGGGTATGGATTGTATAATATATATATAATAGACCTGGACAGAATTGGGTTACTACAGCTGCCCCTCTTTGCTCATTGTTGTGCAACGACAATAGGGCAAAGACAAAAGGAGAACCAATTCTGTCCGAACTGGTTTGGTTATACTCTGTACGACGTCTTCTGTCTTCGATCTTCTCCTCCGCTCTTGAAAGGGTAAACCGGGTGATCCGTTCCATCGCATTTTCAAGGAGACATGATCTATTATTGTGTTTATTCCACTGCAATTTCAGGGAGATAAACTTGCTAGTGTATTTATTCCACTGCATCCTCAGGGAGATGAACTTGTTGTTATACCCATTCCGCTGTAATTTTAGGGAGATGAGTCTATCAGGGCTTTGTTTGTTCCACTACAAATTCAGGGGGACAACTCTTGGTTTTTATTCCACTGCATCCTTAGAGAGATGAACATACTAGTGTATTTATTCCACTGCATCCTCATGGAGATGAATTTGGAACGATGCTCATTCTTTTGCGTTTTCAAGGAGATGAGGTTGTTGTGGCTTTATCTGTTCCATTACAAATTTAGGAAGATAGATTTTTCATTGTGTTCATTCCACTGCGTCTTTAGGGAGACAAACTTGTGAATTCGTTTGTTCCACTGCAGATTTAAGGAGACAAATTTTTCGTCGGGTTCATTCTGTTGCAATTTCCGGGAATGAATCATGTCGTCTATTCCACTCAATTTTAGGGAGATAAGATGGTTATGGCAAGATTTGTTCTACTGCAACTTCAGGGAGACAAGCTTATTGTTTTTTACTGTTCCACCAAATGTCGAAGAGACAAGATCTATAAAACTTGTTTTGTAGGCATGTTCTGGATGCTATGATTAGTATGAATCAAACTTATTGTTTTGTAGGCATGTCTAATGAATGCACGGATAATTCTAGTATGAATGCAAAATTTCATTCAGAAATATTTGGACGTTAGAGTCAGATTGGGCATCTATATCTGCCCTAAAACTGACATTATTGGTTGTCCGAACTCTGTCTAATTTGAGTCATCAGGCCTTTTTTTAGTTCTAATCGGGTCGCTAGATAATTTTTTGCCTCACATTTCCTAGTCATCTCCTCGGTGTATGACTAAAGGCGATATTTATTTTTCCTTGAGCCTTTTACCCATGTAAATATCCTTTTTTCATCAGGATTACCTTAGGTCCCTGTACTTTTAGGAATCTTTCAAAAGCAATGTAAAAAGATATTTTCATATTTATGAGATTATTAGCTCACTGATCGTTATGTTAATGTATAATACTCGTGTAAACAAAGGCATAAGATGGAATGAAGAATTTATTGAGAGTAAGGTTCAAGGTTCATATTTTAGATAGCAAACATCGAAAGAGAATAAAGCAAAAAAATAAAGTTAGGTGCCCTAGATATCGAATGAGCGAGCCTTGCTGGATCAGCTTGCTGAGAACCTTTTTATGCCTAATATGTGTCTAGGAGACCTCAAGTGCTTTATCGATATCCCAAGATGCAAAATTCCTCCCTAGTGCCGAGTTTTTTGAGAGAACTGGCCGTCCTATGCCTTAGCCCGTTTTGATCAAAATTAGAGCCGCCCTTTTCGAGTTTTCAACTTAAAATCTCCTTTGGTCTCAAGATGCCCTTTGCGGGTTTCATCTTGAACCCTCTTTTTTCTTTTCTTCTATCTTTCTTTTAAAGTGCCCTTTCAGGTTTTCACTTTGTTGTGTTTTTTCTTTTTTTTGTTTTGTTTTTGTTTTTTTATTTTTTTATTCAAGTAAAATACTTTTTGACTGAATCAAAATTTACAGGGCTTAACAGATCTTCACCATCCATTTTAGCCAAGATTAAAGCTCCTCTAGAAAAGGTCTTTTTCACTACGTAAGGTCCTTCCCAATTTGGCATCTATTTCCCCCGAGAATCATTCTAGGTTGGTAGGATGGAATTCTCTTGGGCGAACTTTGTTGTTATAAGCTCGCATCATTATTTTTTGGTATATTTGACCATGTTAGATGGCTTTCAGTCTTTTTTCCTCAATCAAAGCCAGTTGGTCATATCTGGCTTGGATCCATTATGCTTCATCTAATTTCAATTCTGACAAAATTTGAAGGGAAGGAATCTCGACCTCGATGGGTAGTACTACTTCTATCCCGTAAATAATGAAAAAGGTGCTGCCCTAGTAGAGGTTCTGACTGATGTACGATAAGCTTGTAGAGTAAATGCAGCTTCTCATGCCAGTCTCTATAAGTTTTTGTCATCTTTCCAACAATCCTTTTAATGTTCTTGTTGGCCGCTTCTACCGCTCTATTCATTTGAGGGCAGTATGGTGATGAATTGTGATGTCGTATCTTGAACTCTCTGGCATCCCATATCGACATATGATCTTTTTCTTCAGAAATCAGCTAACTGCGGATTTGGTGACATTAGTATAAATGGTTGCTTCTACCCATTTGGTGAAGTAGTCAACAACCATAAAGATAAACCGATGTCCATTAGAAGCCTTCGGTGATATAGGCCTGATAACATTCATGCCCCATGTAGAAAATGGCCATGGGGAATTCATGACATGTAACAGGGATGGAGGAACATGAATCTTATTTGCGTAAATCTGACACTTGTGGCATTTCTTGGCATAGCTGATACAGTCTCCTTCTATTGTGGACCAGTAGTAGCTGAATCTCATGATTTACCTCACCATAGTAAAGCCATTGGCATGTGTTCCGCATACACCCTCATGGACTTCTTCAAGGATCTTTTTGGCTTTGACCACACATCGCAGTAGCACTTGATCTTTTCTTTTTTTGTACAAAATCTCTCCGTCTAGGACATACTCGCTTGCTAGCCTCCGTAGCGTCATCTTTTCATTTTTAGTGGCCTACTATGGGTATTCACGACTTTTTATGTATTGTAAAATATCGTGATACCAAGGATGTTCATCTTTTTCACATTCTTCAATGGTATAGCAATAGGCTAGAGACTGGTATATAATCATTTGTATGAGCCTCGAATCAGACTGCTTGTTGACTTTAATAAATAAAGATAGAGTAGCCAAGGCGTCTGCCATTTGGTTGTCGTCTCGTGAGAGATAGTGGAAGGTTATCTCATAGAACTCATTATTTAAGTCTAGTGTGGGATTTCGACAATCCATCAACTTGGAATCTCTAGCCCCTCATTCTCATCGAAGTTGATAAATCACGAGCACGTAGTCCCCATATACTTTTAACAATTTAATCTTCTGATCAATGGTAGCTCGAATGCCCATAACGCATGCTTCATATTCTGTTATGTTGTTTGTGCAATCAAAATCAAGCTTACTGGCAAAAGGGTAGTGATCGCCCTCTAGAGAGACCAATACTGCCTCAATTCCTTTGCCTACGACATTGGAGACGCCATCAAAGTTCAGTCTCCAATACCTATTTTATGAGGTAACTTCCTCAATACACATCAGATCTTCATTCGAGAAGTCAAAGTTTAGAGGTTCATAGTCCTTTAGGGATAGGCTTGCTAGAAAGTCTGGTATTGCACTCCTTTTCATAGCTTTTTGGCTTACGTAAACTAAGTCGAATTCATACAATAGAATCTACCATCTGGCCATTCTTCCTGTGGTACAACATGTACTGCCTTAGTCTTCTAGTGGTCCAGATCAAGGCACAACACAAATTTTTGATTGGCGAATATCTCGCTTCATATTCTATAAACTTCTTACTGAGATAATAAATCACCCTCTCTTTCTTTCTTGAGTCATCGTGTTGATCTAGTACACATCCCATAGAATTCTTAAAAGTAGTTAAGTATAGTATTAACAGCCTATTCGAGATTGACAACATTAAAATTGGGGCATTTATCAGGTAGTGCTTGATTTTATCAAAAGCTTCCTAGAATTCATTATTTTATTCCATTGGGTTGTACTTTTTGAGAAGTCGAAAGATAGGATCACATTTTTTGGTCAATTATAGACGAACTGAACGAAGTAATTTAATCTTCCCAAGAAGCCTCTTACTTCTTTTTGAGTGCGCGGGGGTGGTAAGTCTTGAATGGCTTTGACATTGTCTGGATCAACTTCAATGCCTTTTTCTCTAACTATGAAACCCAATAGCTTTCTAGATGCAACCCCGATAGTACATTTAGCGAGATTTAACTTCAAGTAGTATTTCCTTAATCTCAAGAATAATTTTCTCAAGACCTTGACATGCTTTTCTTCAGTTTGAGACTTAGCAATCATGTCATTGACATACATCTCAATTTCTTTGTGTATTATATCATGGAACAGGGTGACATGGCCCGTTGATATGTTGCCCCTGTATTTTTAAGTCCAAAAGGCATCACCTTAAAACAGAGCATTCCCCCTTATGTTACGAATATTGTTTTTCCCATGTCTTCACGGTACATTTTTTTTGGTTGTAGCCTAAAAAACCATCTATGAAGGAGAACAAAGAATATTTTGTTGTATTATCAACCAGGTTGTCGATGTGAGGCAAAAAAAATTATCTTTCGGGTTGGCTTTATTCAAATCTCGGTAATCAACACACATTCGAACTTTGCCGCCTTTCTTCAAAACATAGACTATATTGGCCACCCATTCTGAATATTTGACCTCTTGGAGAAATCGGCATCATACTATTTCTTTACCTCTTCTTTTATCTTCAGCAGTACATCGGGTCTCATTCTTTGCAGCTTCTGTTGGATTGGCTTGTAGTCGCCTTTTATGGGGAGTTTGTGTACAACCACATATGTACTCAGCCCAGGCATGTCTTGATAGGACCATGCAAAAACATCTTTGAACTCTAAGAGTAGTTTAATCAGGTCACGTCTTATTTTTGTGGTGATGCATGTCCCAATCTTTACCTCATTCTTTTCATTTTTATCTCCCAGGCTTACAGTTTCCACTGACTCTTGATGTGGTGATATTTGCTTTTCATCTTGCTCTACCATTCTCAACAGATTGGGAGACAAATCATAGTCTTGATATTCTTCAAAGTCTTGAGGTTCATCTAGACACATATCTTGCTCAAAAATTTGTTTCAGATTAGTCTTAGTGTCACTCGATACGTTGATATCAGGGGACCTGACACGAATAATGATATTCATGTAACAAATAAATTTCAGGAATGGGCAATTTATGGTATAAGTGTATATAAGGACTAATAAATAATAAAAAATATTCACTAGATAGGACATAAAAAGTATTATTTTATTGACAAAAGGACAGTAAGCATATGCCCTTTACAAAAAGATCATTGTTGCTCTCGGGCAAGAGTAACAAGTGCGTTTTGAATATTACTCTGAAACATTCTTAAACACTGCAGGGAGTTCTTCAGTAGTCTAGTTGTTTAGAACAGTTCCAGGGGTATAAGGATAAATTCCTCTTAGATATATTCTTTCGCTGTCTTCAGTAGTCACAACAGTGATGTCCAACACTCCTAACATCCTTCTCAGCTCACTTTTTTCATCTTTCTTAAGCTGTTTGGGGTGAATAAACCCTCTTGATACAAAAGTTTTAGAAAGGCATAGAAAAGCTAGAGGTTCCAGTTGACCTCTTCTCCTTTCAGACGAGCTTTCATCATCTTTTGCTTCTTCGCAATACCGTTCATTCTCTGTTTAGCGTTTGTCTTATATCCCAGGCCAAAGTGGTCTTGTTTATTGATCAGAAATGGTAAACTGACCCTGTCCTGTAGGTACTTCCCTAATCTTCTAACAACTCGGGCTCCTCTCCTCACCGTCAGTTTGACTCTTATTCTCATAGCTTTAGATAACTTTAGAGTGGGAATCCGACTCCCTTCAACAATAAAGGTTGCATTGACAAATTCAAATGACCAGAACGAACACCCCATGTCCTTCTTATATGTCTCTATGTAATGTGCATCACTAATGATAGAAGCTATGATATCTTCTTCAGCATCCACATTGACAAGTCGCCCGTCAAAAATAAACTTTAATTTCTGGTGTAGTGATGGCACTGCCCCGGCTGAATGGATTCAGGGTCTTCCCAACAGACAGATATATGTGGGTTTGATATCTATTACCAAAAAATCAACATCATAGGTGTTTGGGCTCACTAGCAACGGTACTTTAATTTTCTCACCACTTTTCTCTCAATACCGTCGAAGGCTCAAACTATAGTATTGCAAGCCTTTATATAAGAATTGTCTACTGGGACTCTGTTCAGAGTGGCCAGTGACAGTATATTCAGAGCAGATCCATTGTCAATTAGGACCCCTAGTAATGTATAACCTTTTCACCGAGTAGTTATGTGCAAGGCCTTGGTAGACCCCATACCACCTAGGGGTATATCGTTATCATTTAAATGGGTAAAATTATCAGCATTCAGATTATTTGCCAACCTATCCAACTTGTTCACCGAAATGTCATTAGGAACGAAAGTCTTGTTTAACACTTTTAGAAGCGCATTTCGATGTGATTCTAAACTCAACAGTAAAGATAATATCGATATATGAGTCGGTACTTTACAGAGGTATTCGACAACACTGTATTCACTGTGCTTCAAGAACTTCAGGAATTCTTTCACTTTCTCCTCTTTGACTGGCTCATTGTTAAGCGATTCAGGTTCAACATCATTCTTTTTCTTGATCTCAAATCAAGGTTTTTCCTTTAGGATCACTTGCTTAGCCATATCATCTTTCGCTTATGGTGCAGAGGTTGACATCTTTTACTTCTTTTGAAGCGGTCTTCGAAGCATCATTTTCTTAGATGGTTACTCCATAGTCGTACCTCAACGGAACCTTCTTGTTATCCTTGTAGGGAAAAGAACTCGATGTATGAATTGTGATCTTCGGTCCTATACCACCAACTCTTTTGAATTTCCTTGATCTTGAGATAATCACGAGTTGGAAATTGTCCCTATAGTTATTCTTAGGGGATTCTCCTTCTGCAGCACAAATGTTTGCTTCTTCGAACTTTGCTTCTTTAAAAAACTCTAATTATTTATTATCAAACAAGTTTTGGATGAGAGTTTTAAACTCCTTACAGTTCTGGATGTCATGATCTCCTTTGCCATAGTATGGATAATGGTTTTTTGAAGTTTCCTTTTTATCTCTTGAGCCTTGCTGTAACAAGCTCATTTCGACCAACTTTTGCCATACCCACTTCAATGAAGACTTCACATCTTCAATATGGGTTTTGATTCTTCTATTTCCGTTGTCAACGATTACATTTACTCCTAGCTTGGTATGATTGGGGAATGGGTTCCCAGCTGTACCCTGTCCCGTGGAGTCATCAAATCTTACAATCTTTATTTTTATAAATTTTTCAACAAGCTTCTTGAAAGTGATACAGCTATCAATAAAGTGCCTCACGATCCCTGTGTGATAATCACACTAAGCGTTGGGGTCGTACCATTTTGGGTAAGGGGGTTGTATTGGTTTTGTATAAAATAGAGACACCACATGTGAATCGTAAAAATTCATGTATAACTCCTCGTACGTTACAGGGATAGGAGTAAATTCCATATGCTCCACATTTCTCTCTTACTGGATCCTTGCTTCGAGAAAGTTTGGGTATTTGAGGTCACAGCTTTGGGTTGTCTGACTGTCAGCAATTTTGAATAGCCAACATTATAGACACCTGTATTGCTGGCCTCACCCTCTTTTATTTCATAGTTTAGTTTCTTCAAGTTTTTATCGTCTTCAATCTTTTCACTTCGAATTATATTTTCAATCTTTTCTCCATTCATTATTATGTTGGAGAAGTCTTTCGTCGCACCTCCTATCATACGACCGAGGAATGTTTTTTTAGTGTACCGACAAAAACCATCACTATCTCTTTTTCTAATAGTGGCGGCTATAGTTGGGCTGCTACATCTCTCCATCGTTGTACATATTGCCTGAAACTTTCGTTATGTTTCTTTTTCATTTGTTGCAATATAACCCGATCAGGAGTTATATCGATAACATGGTTGTACTATTTAACGAATGCTTGTGCTAGATCTTTCCAAGAGTTAATTTTGGCATGACTCAGCTAGTTGTACCATTTTGCAGCGGACCCCGTCAGAATATCTTGAAAACAGTAAATTAAGAGGGGGTCATTGTCAATATATCTCGCCATCCTCCTGATGATCATTGTAATGTGAGCTTTGGGACAAGTGGTCCTGATAAATGTTCAAAATTACTATTTTTCTTACCCTTTTTACTCATATTATTGTTAGACTTAGGCTCATATTAGTTACATAATTAGTCATTCATCATTAATCTATGTTTCCTTCTATCGTTGAGCTTGATTGCATAACTTGGTTGTTTTTTTAGGAAAAGATGTTGCTTTGGTGTGTTTTATGTGTATGTGCAGGATCACATACCAAAGCAAGGATAGAGCTAGTTGCCAGGGCAATGCATGAAGGAGATGCCGAGCTAGTTGTCAGGGCAATGCATGAACCGAGCCAGTTGCCAGGGCAATTTTCGATAAAGAATAAGGTGATATGGTAGTCAAAATTAATGACTAGACAAGCCAAGATGACGTGGAGCAAAGCTAAATCCCAAAGGAGTTTGATTTTCATGAAGAGGTTAAAGAAGAATTAAATTCCAAGAAGATAGGAGAAGTTCTAGAAGGAATATAATTATAACAAATAATTATATTCTTTAAAGATAATTTAATTCCAACTTAACTTCCTCCTCAAAGGAGGACTTTGACCTAGCCCCATAAATAGATCACCAAGCCGTCAACTCCAAAGGAGAGAGAAGAGATAATTTTCGACAAGCATCAAGGGCAAGGAGGATTTCGACAAAGCTTCATCCATCCTTCACCTTTTTTCTTTCTTGTTCAATTAGGTTCATGCTAGGAATTCTTTGTCTTGTGTTTCTTTGAAACCTAGCCATGAACTAAATCTATTTGGCTAAGGTTATTGTGTCTTGTGGTTGTGAGAAACAATTGGA
Source organism: Hibiscus mutabilis (assembly GCA_019671005.1). Lineage (NCBI taxonomy): Eukaryota > Viridiplantae > Streptophyta > Magnoliopsida > Malvales > Malvaceae > Hibiscus > Hibiscus mutabilis. Next base: position 11,037,372 of record CM033734.1, read on the forward strand.
TTTTGTTTAGATAATAAGAGTTTGCACTTTTCTATTCAAGGTTTATTCATTCTTGGTTCTTATTATTGTTTGCGAGTGAATTGGGAGAGGATCTCGTAACTTCATCGATTTATCTAATATTGGGAGAGTTAGATTCAAGAAACGAATGAATATGATCTTTATTCAATCTATTGATGGTGAAGATTAATCCGGCTTAGGAATAAGTTAAGGATTTCAACGGTTAAGAAGAATGCAAGATTGGTTGTTGTCCACCCTTGATTCACGCAGGGATGTATTATCAAGGCATGCACAAGTAGCTAGCGTTTCGACTTAGGGATAAGAAGAAACCATTGAAGAACGCTCTACCGAACCTTGAAGTTGCTGCCCAGATGCCCAAGTAGTTGCCCAGCTAGTCGCCCAGGCAACCATCGATTAGTTGCCAAGGCAACCCCGTTGTGCAAGTTGCCACGGCAACTGAGTTGCCCTTGCACTCTTTTACCAAAACGATCCAATCGGCTATCACACCTCAACTCACAATAACCTGGCCTATTCTCTCTCATTTGATCTCATCTATTCTTTTACTTTATTGCTTTCTAGTTTAGTTATTAGTTAAACTCTTATAATCTTCTATTTGTGTTTTTACTTTTTGTAGTGGAAGAGATTAGATTCTTGAAGTGGCACCAATCCCTGTGGAGACGATATCTTTTATACTATAACTTGCGACGTGTATACTTGCACAATTGCGTAGCACTTATTACGCGCAACAAGTTTTTGGCGCCGTTGCCGGGGATTGGCAATTGGTGTTAGTTGTTTTTGTTATTGCATTTTTTTCTTAGTTTTACTAAGTTTTCTTTTTGTTTGTTTTATAAAAAAAATTAGGTGCGCTACAAGTTAAGGGACACCAACATGTCAGGAAATAAAAGCCGATCTATTCGAGAGTTGATGTTGGAAGATATGAATCAATCCAATCAAGAGTTTCTTGCACCCTTTGATGATTACCTATACCAACCGAGAAAAGCTCAAAGAGCCTATACCGTGGAAAAATCTTGTGCTATGTGTGGAGAACATCATGTGTTTGAAAATTGCCCTCACATTTTCGGTGCATATGACTACATGGAGGACCATAGAGGGAACCAGCAACAAAATTCTTCATGGTATGGTAAAAAAGCTTAAAATATTTTTTACCATAACAATTTTGCCGCAACAACAGATATGCCACAGCAATGTAGTCCTTTTCAAGGGCATTGCAATTCCTTGGAGGAAACGTTGCTAGCTTCCTTGGGTAGACTTGACGGATCAATTGAAGAGATTCAAGAGCTATCAAATTCCATGGATACGACGATAGCTCAGTGGGATGCAACCTTGGGGATTCAGAAGATCAATTGGGGAGATCTACATATGTCATGTATAACATGCACCAACAATTCATTCCTAGGGATACTAACGTCCCAAGGCAAGAGGATAAGGAGCAATGCAAAGAAAGCTCTCCGATGTGCGGGGAACAACTAGAGCCTCCAAGTCAAGAGGATGCCAATGAGAGAGACTGCCCAACACATGATGAGCCTGAGCAACAAATTGCCTCGGCAAAGATTGAGGAGCCTAAACAGAGCAATGACGCGACAACACTCAATGAAGCTGAGAACAACAATACTACAACAAAGTCTGAGGAACCTGATGCTTAGAAGGTTACAACGTTGATGTTGAAGCAAGAATCTGTAGATTGCTCTCATCTACAGTTGCCACAGCAATTACACGACCACATGCAAGATCAACAAGATGATAATACTTTGCTAATGGAATATGAGCAGGTAATGGTTGAACCTTTTGAATTCTTTAAAAACTCAACTCATCCATTGCAGGTATGTCTTGAAGAACCGATGTTGGTAGATTTGAAGCCATCGAAATCTCTACTGATGGAGACGTTTGAGAGGCCAAAAGAAAAAAGGTGTTTGGATTCATAAAGCTTTTCAAAAGATTGGTTCTTCTCTTGACTTAAAGCAAATGTTGACAACTGATTGCCACGACAATTGGCTCGAGCAGCAATTGCCACGACAATAAAGGCTACATCCAACCATGATAAAAGTCGACAAGAATGAGGTAATTGAATGGTTGGGAATGGATATAATTTTTCCTATTAATATATTTGTGCCTTCAGGAATAGTAGCAAGGTGGATGGCATACATGGACTACAAGGGAACACGAAAGAAAGATACATCCACCATGGTAATGCAAAAAGGAGTAGCTGCGAGCACACTGGCCCAATTCTTTTTGGGCAATATTGTCACTCGATGGAGGGTGCGGATAGACTATAAGAAGTATCGGAAACGACTCTCCTCAAGTTTTCTCAGATATGCAGTAACATTAGAAGATGCATGATGGCACTCTTTTCAGACATGGTCGAAGACTTCCTTGAGATCTTCATGGATGATTTTTCTGTTTTTGGTAATGACTTTGACAATTGCCTCGGTAATTTAGAGAATGTGTTGGCAAGATGTGAAGAAACCGATTTAGTCCTTAATTGGTTAAAGGAATAGTGTTTGGCCACAAGATTTCATCCAAGGGAATTGAAGTAGACAAAGCCAAGGTGGACGTGATCGAGAGATTACCCCCACCAAGTTTGGTTAAAGGAATTCGAAGCTTTCTTGGACATGCACGTTTTTATAGGAGGTTCATTCATAATTTTTCTAAAATTACTAAACCCTTGTGCAATTTGCTTGAATAGGATAAAGTCTTCAATTTTGATGATTCTTGCACCCAAGCATTCGAAACACTAAAGGAAAAGATTGCCTCGGCACCCATTATCGTTCCACCAGATTGGACGCCACCTTTTGAGCTCATGTGTGATGCAAGTGATTTTGCGGTAGGAGCAGTCCTAGGCCAACTTACAGGGAGGAGGACGCGGATTTAGAGATATGTGATGCATTCCCGGATGAGCAACTTTTAGTTGCCTCGGCAACCATGGATGTGCACGCCTCAGCAACCCTTGACGCCTCGGCAACCATGGATGTTCATGCTTCGGTAACCCTCGACGACGACACAGCTCTTGACGTGCACGCCTCGACAACTCCAGACGTGCACGCCTTGGCAACCTTCGATGCCGCAGCAACCCTTGACGCCTTGGCAACCATAGATGCACATGCCTCGGCAACCCTCGAATCTGCAGCAGCTCTTGACGCGCACGCCTCGGCAAACTCCAGACGCGCACGCCTCGATAACCCTCGATGCCGCAGTAACCCTTGACGCTTCGGCAGCCATGGATACGCATGCCTCGGCAACCCTCGACGCCGCAGCAGCTCTTGACGCGCACGCATCGGCAACTCTAGATGCGTACGCCTCGGTAACCACTGATACGCACTCCTCGGCAACCATGGACGCGTATTCCTTGGCAAATCTAGACACACACGACTCGGCAATCTTAGGAGCAGTCGCCACGACAGCACATGCCTCGGCAATACCCTGGTACGCAGATTTAGTTAATTTCCTTGTTTGTGGTATTTTACCTTATGGCCTTACTCACCAAGGTAAGAAGCGGTTCCGCCATGATGCTAAGCATTACTTTTGGGATGAGCCTCTTTTGTTTAAACAATATGCAGATCAGGTCATACGCCGATGTGTCCCTGAAGAAGAGCAGCAGAATGTACTCTGGTAATGCCATTCTTCACCCTATGGAGGACATTTTGGAAGAACTCGTACCGCGGCCAAAGTTTTTCAATCCGGTTTGTATTGGCCAACACTGTACAAAGATGCCCAAGAGTTTTACAAGCAATGTGATCGTTGCCAGAGGACGGGCAATATCACCCACAAACCAATGGGCAAGCAAAAATTTCCAACCGGGAATTAAAGGGTATACTCGAGAAAGTTGTAAATCCCTCTAGAAAAGATTGGTCAGTAAGACTAGATGACGCACTTTGGGCATATCGCACTGCATTCAAAACACCCTTAGGTATGTCCCCCTTCTGACTTGTCTATGGCAAAACATGTCATCTACCGGTGGAAATCGAACACAAGACATATTGGGCAATCAAGACCGTGAATATGGATTGAGAAAGTGCCGGGAAAAAGCGTTTGTTGGACCTCAACGAGATAGAAAAATTTCGTGCACTCACCTATAACAATGCACGAATCTAAAAGGAGAAAACAAAGCAATGACAGGACAAGAAACTATTGTCGCGGCAATTCATGCCAGGGCAACTAGTTCTCTTATTCAATTATCGGCTAAAACTTTTCCCGGGAAAGCTAAAATCAAGATGGTCAGGGCCATTCAAAGTTGTCAAACCATTCTCTCATGGTGCTGTGATAACCAAGTTCATCACTAACGAACATGAATTCAAAGTTAACGGACAAAGATTGAAGCACTACAATGGTGCCCATGTGGAACATAACAAAGAAGTGGTCACCTTAGGAGATGCATGAGCATGCCCTCCTTTCAATATTTTCTTTTTCTTTTTATTTTCATTTTTATTTTTAGAAGATATTTTATTTTATTTTTCTTCATTATCTTTAGTTTCCAGGTTTTCTTTATTTTCTTTTCTATTCCACAACAAGACTCACAACCACCATGCTAAGGAAATTCACTGCCGACTAATTGCCAAAACAACCACTACAGAAACTGGCGATGCCCAGGAAACAACAATGGCTTCGGCAACTACTGATGCCCAGGCAAGTGAACCTGCATCGGCAAACATGGATCAAATCAAAGCAATGTTATTCACGTGATACCAACATTCAACCACCGACTGGAATATGAATCAAGAAAACGGCACAAAAGAAACTTATCACTCGATGTGCCGACCTCTCCGACTAACTCATTTCATTTAGTTTCTTTTAAATTTTGTTTCACTTTTACATGCATTGAGGACAATGCTTCTCTCGAGTTTGGGGGGTGTTGGTTTCTAGTTAGTTTCATGTTTAGTTGCATTCATCTTTAGCAATCACATATAGGTTGCATATGTTACTTGCCATGCCTTTAATTGGATTTAATTGCTTAAGGCTTGTTGAATATCCAATGATGAATTTTTGCCACTGCACTTAATTGAAAGAACCTTTAATTTTAGGATTGCATGAAAAGAACTTAGAATTTTACTATGATGCTAAATTTTTTTACACGGTTGTGGCCTGCTGATTGAAAGAGACTTAGTGAACTTAGGTTGCTTAAAATTTGGGTAAATTGAAAATTAAAAGTTAATTTCTTGCTAGAGGTGCCCGAAACTGGCTCTAGTAGTAAATGCACTTTCTTGCTAGAGGTGCTCGAAACTGGCTCTAGTAGTTAATGCACACTAAAGAATCGCTAGAGGTGCCCGAAATTGGCTCTAGTAGACTAAAATAAAATGAGAAATTGCTTACTTTGCTAGAGGTGCCCGAAATTGGCTCTAGTAAAAATGAAAATAAATGCCTCAGTAATTAAATTGATAAAAGCCTATTGTTCACATAGAGTCTTGAAAATCAACTTGTACACAACTATGCACACACATTATCACGAGCATTATAGTTTGGTTCTGGGTAATTTTTGTGCTATCCGAAAAATTAAAAGGTGATCATACTTTGTGCCATGGTTCCGAGGTTTGAATTCAAGTTTGAAGCATGTCTTTGATAATTAAAGTCTTGGCAGGTAATTGTTAGTTTGCATTGCTTGAGGACAAGCAATAGTTTGAGTTTGGGGGTGTGATAAGTGTTCAAAAGTACTATTTTTCTTACCATTTTTACTTATATTATTGTTAGACTTAGGCTCATATTAGTTACATAGTTAGTCATTCATGCATTAATCCATGTTTCCTTCCATCATTGAGCTTGATTGCATAACTTGGTTGTTTTTGTGGGAAAAGATGCTGCTTTGGTGTGTTTTATGTGTATGTGCAAGATCACTTACCAAAGCAAGGCTAGAGCTAGTTGCCAGGGCAATGCATGAAGGAGATGCCAAGCTAGTTGCCAGGGCAATGCATGAAGAAGACGCCGAGCCAGTTGCCAGGGCAATTGTCGACAAAGAATAAGGTGATATGGTAGTCGAAATTGATGACTAGACAAGCCCAAGATGACATAGAGCAAAGCTAAATCCCAAAGGAGTTTGATTTCCATGAAGAGGTTAAAGAATAATTAAATTCCAAGAAGATAGGAGATGTTCTAGAAGGAATATAATTATAATAAATAATTATATTCTTTAAAGATAATTTAATTCCAACTTAACTTCCTCCTCAAATGAGGACTTTGACCTAGCCCTATAAATAGATCACCAAGCCGTCAACTCCAAGGGAGAGAGAAGAGATAATTTTCGACAAGCATCAAGGGCAAGGAGGATTTCGACAAAACTTCATCCATCCTTCATCTTTTTCTTTCTTGTTCAATTAGGTTCATGCTAGGAATTATTTGTCTTGTGTTTCTTTGGAACCTAGCCATGAATTAAATCTATTTGGCTAAGGTTATTGTGTCTTGTGGTTGTGAGAAACAATTGGATTTTATTTAGGTAATAAGAGTTTGCACTTTTCTATTCAAGGTTTATTCATTCTTGGTTTTTATTCTTGTTTGCGAGTGAATTGGGAGAGGATCTCGTAACTTCATCTATTTATCTAATATCGGGAGAGTTAGATTCAAGAAACGAATAAATATGATCTTTATTCAATCTATTGATGGTGGAGATTAATTTGGCTTAGGAATAAGTTAAGGATTTCAACGGCTAAGAAGAGCACAAGATTGGTTGCTGTTCACCCTTGATTCACGCAGGGATGTATTATCAAGGTATGCACAAGTAGCTAGAGTTTTGACTTAGGGATAAGAAGAAACCATTGAAGAACGCTCTGCCGAACCTTGAAGTTGCTACCCAGACGCCCAAGTAGTTGCCCAGAGGCAACCATCGATTAGTTTCCAAGGCAACCCCGTTGTGCAAGTTGCCACGGCAACTGAGTTGCCCTTGCACTCTTTTACCAAGACGATCCAATCGGCTATCACACCTCAACTCATGATAACCTGGCCTATTCTCTCTCATTTGATCTCATCTATTCTTTTACTTTATTTCTTTCTAGTTTAGTTATTAGTTAAACTCCTATAATCTTCTATTTGTGTTTTTACTTTTTATAGTGTAAGAGATTAGATTCTTGAAGTGGCACCAATCCCTGTGGAGACGATATCTTTTATACTATAACTTGCGACGTGTATACTTGCACAATTGCGTAGCACTTATTATGTGCAACAGGTCCCGTTGTATTTTTTGAAATCGGGCATCTTGAACTTGAGAGGTAGTACCAAATCCGGAACCAAGCTTAATTATCTTGCATCTACCCCTGAACTTGGTCTACACTTTTCTATAGCCTTGAATTTTTCTTCCATTGATCCTTGAACTGTTTGGGTAGCTCGACCTTTAGTTTATCAATTTCATTAAAATCAAGAACGCTATACTCGTTAGGATCATCATGAATTGTCATTCCCCCTTGCAGTGAAGATTCAGCTTAAACAAGCTATTGTCTTGGTATATGAGTCTCTATTGGCAGATAAGCCTTGCCGAGAGGATTACCCGAGTCATCTATCAGTGCACTAGGGTTTATAACAACTACTTTGTTCTTCTCATGGTTCTTTTCGGCTAATATTACGGCTATCTTTGCTAACATGACTTCCTGTGACTACGAGATATGATCATGTGTTTCATGCTACGTTTTCTCTAACTTACTTTCAATGTCCTTCTTGGTATCTTCACAAGCTTGTTCAACTTTCGCCAATATTTCTTCCATGCCTTTGGCTTTGCTTCTTGTAAAGTAACGGTGTTGGATATGTGGTTTTGTATGTCCTAGAACTACTGCGATAATAATTCTTTAAGAAATTAAAATCGTAGTAAAAATGACGTGATATGATGCAACACGATGTGAATGCAAATGAGAAAATATGATATACATGCAAAACACGTATTATATTAATACCACAATATATTTTACACAAAAGGTGCTGATTTCAGTACAACTTTCAAAAGAAAACTTGCATTAGACAAGTTTCTTTACATAAGGTGGGTCTATTTCAGATTTACTGCTTGGCCTTAACACCAGAGTCTTGATCTTCCTGAAGAGCCATGCCAACTTCTTGTCCCGATTAGATTCCGACTCAGTTTGCAAGCTCAAAGCTTCGACTTGAATGGCTAGAGTCTGCAAGTGTTCTGCTACTTCTCTTACTTGGACGATGGCTTCTGTCATAACATGGTCTCTATCCTGGACTTGATCCTAAGATTGTTACAACCGTGCCTCCCAACGATGATCGTTCCACTTTTAAACTTCTTCAAAATTGTTAATTTGGCAAGTCTGCAACGCTACTTCTAATTCTTCAACTTGTTTTTTCAGAGTCTCGTTCTTCTCCCTACTTGCTTTTAATTCAGCTACGGAGTCTCGATTACGGTGCCTCTGTAGAGATTCTTCTAGCTCAACAATTCGGCCTCTCAGATTTATATTTTCGATTCTACTATAGGACAATTCTTCCTCCATGGCTATTTGCCGTGTCTGAACATATTTGAATCGTCTTTTCCAGAGATCAACTATCTCCTTCTCCTCTTGAATTTCAAGCTTCTATTTCATAGATGTCTTTTTGAGATCGATATACCTTGCTGGTGCACAGAGCTTTTTGTAATTACTACGTAAGCCACTCAAATCTGTTTTAGCTTTGCTCTTTCCCTTCCTCAGCCTTTCGATCTCTTGTTCCTGGGACTGAATACTAAACTTCAATTGGTTTCTTTCGTCTTTTAATCTTGATAGTTGCATTTTCATCACAAAGTACTTCTTTTCAAAATCATGTTTCACGATTTCTATTTTCGAGGGATCGACCTGTAAATGCTCCTCTATTGGTATATTATTTTCTAGATTTGGTAAAGGAACATCGTCATTAATTCTTATGCTTCTCTATCTTCGATACTCTGGTGTAACTCTAGGTTTTTCATCAAACGTCTCTATCTTGCAAATATGCTTCCATGCCTTAGTGATCATGGAAATAGTTTTCTTGTAGTCATTACCCTTGTATAGAAATTCGCAGGTAGCCAGCCCTCTTGTTGCCGGGATGAACTGCCTCGACCTATATTACCTGGATACTAGCAACATAGCATATCCAGTTCCACCCCAAATTCTAAGTAGAGGGACCCAGTCACAGTCTCCGTATTTGTATATAATACTCTCAGGGAATAACCAGCGTGTTTTCCAAATGACGTCTTTCTCATCAAGGTTTCGAAAAATAGCCATCCATTTGTCATGAGAGATGTTCTCCTGCCTTTGTTTGGACGCCGGATCTTATAACGGTGACTACTTTTCAAGGCATACTCGGTAAGAAACTTTCTTCAGCTTCCAAAAGTGGCTATAAAACTAGACCAACAAAAGCTGAGCACAACTGATGAACTTCCCCTATCCGCTTCTTCTTCAAGCACCGAGAGACCTGAAAGTTTCAGCTAGAATTGCTATGACATGGGTAATACCTTTGTTAAGGTGATCGAACAGTTCTATAACAACATCATCAATATATCCCAATGATTTGGGAAAGATAACCAAACCATAAATGGCCAGGGTAAACATTTTGACATGTTTTTCTTGCTTGGGTTGAACTTGGATCAAGTCTCGTATGAATCCCCAAGAGATGCACTTGGTTTTGCCTTTTTCTTTAATCCTGGCTTTAGCCCATTGTTCGTCCATGCCGTTCATTTTGAGCAATTTTTTCTGAAACGCTAGAGAATTAGGAGACTTGAAGTAGGCTTTATCAACCTGGATTTTTGGGCAACGGATCAAAGCAGTGTATTCCTTAATCATTGGTACCAAATCGACATCGCCTAGAGTAAAGCAACTGTAGGAAGGATTCTAGAACTGGACAAGGGCTCAGAATAAAACTTTATCAATACTGACGTCTAGCAGATAAGGCAGATCACCGAAGTTGTTGTAGAACAACTGCTTGTTTTCATCATCCCATTGGTACCAGATTTATTTTAATTGCTGCAGTTGGTTCTGAGTCGATTTAATATTGGTGAAATCTTAGAGCTCTGACTTTTCACCTTCTACCAGACTATCCCCTTTTTGGTGTCGAGTCTCCCCTGACTGCCTCCGCATGCCTAGGTTTCCTTCCACCCTATCAAGAAATCGATTCTCCATAGCAAATCCTTTATAACGGTTGGACTTGCCTCAACACCTTTTTAATAATAAAAATAAAGAATGCAATGGAAGGGCAAAGAAAATCAAAAAAACAAAACAAAGCTCGTTAGTCTCAGTGCAAATAATAAAATAATGAATAAAAGCTAAATTAAATATTTCTAGAACATGCTTTTCTACCTGACATGTTTTTTTGAAAAACATTCTATCCCATCATGCTACCTACTCGTATTCTTTTTCACGTAAAATAGAATATAGACATGGTATCTAATTATTGCGAAATAAATAAATAATACTGAAATTAAATGGCATAACTGAAATAAATTAAAACCCCCAAACAATCTCTACTATGCTCTTATAGGGTGACTCTCTAAACGGGCAGAGATTTGATATGGCTCTATACAAGGTGGGCTGCTATGATTTACTATATGTGGTTCGATTCTAACAAAGGTACCTGAATTGTACTTACAATCCTACTAAGGCTGGTAGGCACAATTCAGGGGGATATATTTCCCTAGGTCTGCATGGAGACAAGAATCTCACGAAGACAAAGGGAAATATATCCCAGAAGCGATCCATTATCCAGCACAAAGATGCTACCTTACGAAGGAGTAGCTTCTCACTTCCACTTAAAAGGGACGAAGCTCGGGTGCAAAGCTCATGATATGCGAATCTAGGGAAACAAAATTTTAGAAAACCATTTTTTATAAAATTTAAAAAAGAAAAAGGGATCACGAAATAAATTAAACCGAATTTATAGTTCCCACTCATCGGGCAAGAAATAATCGATCAGTGGCTCGACTCTAAAAAAAAGGTAATCCCCAACGGAGTTGCCAAGCTGAAACAATGGTCCCGCCTACGGTGGTGCTTGACGTATTTTTTACAAAAATATTTGGGATAGAGTCGCCACCAATCTTTTTTGATTTAGGTGAGATTGGATCACCTGAAAACTCGACTATTTTAATAAAACCTATTTTTGTGTCATTTTATTAAAACAACGAGTTTTGGTCTGCTAGAAAAACAGGTTCGGGAGTCAGTTACGTGTGGGGAAGGATGAGCACCCCCACAATGCCCAGTACCTGGTCAATTATTTAGTGCCTTAATGATGGAAATTAAGAATTCAAATTTAATTTAAAATTTGTGATCCCCTTATCATATTTAAAAGAATATTTCTTGTATGAAAAGAACTTACACCTCTACACCATGGGCATAATTTCTGTTAGATTTCCGAATGAAAGGAACATGTTTTGAAAATTATAATTTAGAATTAAAATGGTATTTTGTAATAGAGATTGGAAAGCGGTACCCCTTACGTTCAAGGTACGTTTTTCATGAGAATCCCTAATAAAAGGCTTTAATTTAAAATTCAGTTAGAACGAATAAATATAAAGTATATGTGTATATGAAAAGATATATTTAATATACTAGGTAAAAATATAAAAAAATAGGGAATATAAAATAAGTATGAAAGGTAAAAACGTATTAATTAATATACATGTATAAAACTTAAACAATTATAGAATATATATATATGTATATATTAGTTAACATAAATATATATGCCTTTTTAGCTATATTAGTTAACATATATAAAAACATTTATTAGTTAAGGTATATAATACATTTATTAGTAGTAATAATAGTAGTATATAATAATATATAAATAGTATGGCAATAAAATAAAAAAGAAATTAAAAATAGTGACTAAAATATAAATAATAATAACTAAAAAACTGTAAAAGTTACAAAAATGAAAGGAAAAGGAAATTGGAGTGCAAAAGTATAAAGGATACAAAGGCTAAATGGCCTGAAATGTAATTTCCCATCCATTCGGAAATGCGCGGATCCTTTATCTGGGTCAGATCACGCGTCGGGTACAAGAGTAAAACAACGTCATTTTGGGCCTAAACAGTGACGCCCAAAACGACGTCATTTAGTGATGTATATAAGTATCAAATTCAGCCCAAAAAAATTATTTCTTCCCCTTGCACTTACAAAAAAAAAGATTCGGCTCTTTCAATTCTCTCTCAACCTCTCATCTACCCAGACCGGCCAAGCCTCCAATATCCGTCGTGGGCCGCCGCTTGTCGGCAACAAAGAACTGCCGCGAGTGGCGATCAGAGTGCATGCAAGTAGTCGGTTTGGTTCGATTTTTACCCTACAATTGGATCTAAGGTTGGCTTCTCCCGAATAACCTTTTGTTTTCACAAATCTTTACAAAATCGAAAGGTTATTTAATTGTTTTACCTTTTTCTTTTTTTAATCTATTTTTGGTCCCCCTTTTGATCTTTTTTTTAAAATTTTGGTTCGATCTTGGGTCTTTCTCCATTTTTTAGTTCAAAATCTCTCTAATCATTCTCTTTTCATTGTTCCAAGGGCCGATTTATATGAGTGAAGGGCTACTCTCATGACGACCACATTTGAAGGGTGACGAAGATGATTATGGGTGGTGGCCGCATCAAATGAGGATGAGGGGGATAAAAAAAGGGTAAGGGCGGTGGTGGCAGAGTGGGTAATGATTTGGGGTAGTTAATCTTTATGTGTTTTGGTTATGGTGTAATTTAAGGGTTAATTTTGGATTGGGGTTCAGTTAGGGTTGTTGGTAGTGGTTGGATGGTGGCAGCTTCGGGCAAACAACGACGGCGGCGGCTGGAGGCTTGGGTGGCTGCGACGGCGGCTGAGGTTTAGTTTAGGTTTAGGTTATTAGGTTTTTTTGGTAATGGGTCAAATATGGGCCCATGTTTTAATTGGGTTTTTGTATTATTTAAAATGGGCATGGATTGTATAATATATATGTAATGGGTTGGACAGAATTAGGTCACTACAGCTGCCCCTCTTTGCTCATTGTTGTGTAACGACAATAGGGCAAAGACAAAAGGAGAACCAATTCTATCCGAACTGGTTTGGTTATACTCTGCGCGACGTCTTCTGTCTTTGATCTTCTCCTCCGCTCTTGAAAGGGTAAACCAGGTAATTAATTCCATCGCATTTTCAAGGAGACATGATCTGTTATTGTGTTTATTCTGCTGTAATTTTAGGGATATAAACTTGCTAGTGTATTCATTCCACTGCATCCTCAAGGAGATGAACTTGTTGTTATACCTAATCTGTTGTAACTTTAGGGAGATGATTCTATCAGGGCTTTGTTTATTCCGCTACAAATTTAGGGAGACGACTCTTGGTGACCATTCCGTTGCATCCTCTGAGAGATGAACTTACTAGTGTATTCATTCCACTGCATCCTCAAGTAGATGAATTTGGAACATTGCTCATTCCTCTGTGTTTTCATGGAGATGAGGTTGTCGTGGCTTTATTTGTTCCTTTACAAATTCAGGAAGATAGATTTGTTGTCGTGTTTATTCTACTGCATTCTCAGGGAGGTGAACTTGTAATTTCGTTTGTTCCACTGCAGATTCAAGGAGACGTATTTGTCGTCAGGTTTATTTCGCTGTAATTTCAGGGAATGAATTATATCGTCTATTCCACCGAAATTTTAGGGAGATAAGAAGGTTATGGCGAGATTTGTTCCACTACAACTTCAGGGAGACAAACTGACATTATTGGCTGTCCGAACTCTATCTAATTTGAGTCATCAGGCCTTCTTCAAAGCTCCTCCGAAAAAAGCCTTTTCACTACGTAAGATCATTCTCAATTTGACATCTATTTCCCTCGAGAATCTCTCTGGGTTGGTAGGATGGAATTCTCTTGGGCGAACTTTTTTGTTATAAGCTCGCATCATTCTCTTATGGTATATTTACCCATGTTGGATGTCTTTCAGTCTTTTTTCCTCAATCAAAGTCTATTGGTCATATCTGGCTTGGATCCATTCTGCTTCATCTAATTTTAATTCTGACAAAATTTGAAGGAAAGAAATCTCGACCTCAATGGGTAGTAACGCTTCTATCCTGTAAACCAATGAAAAGGTATTACCTCGGTAGAGGTTCTGACTGATGTACGATAAGCATATAGAGAAAATGGTAGCTTCTCGTGCCAGTCTCTGTAACTTTCTGTCATCTTTCCAACAATCATTTTAATTTTCTTGTTGACCGTTTCTACCGCTCCGTTCATCTGAGGGCGGAATGGTGACGAATTGTGATGTCGTATCTTGAACTGTTTACACACTTCGTCTATGGTCTTATTGTTCAGGTTCAATGCATTTTCAGATATGATACTCTCTGGCATCTCATACTGACATATGATCTCTTTCTTCATAAATTGGCTAACTATGGATTTGGTGACATTAGTATAAGTGGCTGCTTCTACCCATTTGGTGAAGTAGTCAATAACCATAAAGATAAACCGATGTCCATTGGAAGCCTTCGGTGATATACGCCCGATAACATCCATGCTCCATATAGAAAATGGTCATGGTGAATGCATGACATGTAACGGGGATGGAGGAACATGAATCTTATCTGTGTAAATTTGACACTTGTGGCATCTCTTGGCGTAACTGATACAATCTCCTTCCATTGTGGACCAGTAGTAGCCGAATCTCATAATTTTCCTCGCCATAGTAAGGCCATTGGCGTGTGTTCCGCATACACCCTCATGGACTTCTTCAGGGATCTTTTTGGCTTCGACAGCATCCACACATCACAGTAGCACTTGGTCTTTTCTTCTTTTGTACAAAATCTCTCTGTCTAGGACATACTCGCTTGCTAGCCTCCGTAGCATCCTCTTTTCATTTTTAGTAGAATGCTTTGTACAAAATATATTCAAGGAGAGAAAGTTCGACAAAAGATATTCAAGTAGATAAACTTACACCTAAAGTGATTCTACCCCTTAGGAGTAAAGATTGAAACTTCACCAAGTTAATTGTTTGAATACTCGCTATAGACATATAGGTGTTGAGAGTAGTTAACTTAGGTTATTGGCATCGACAGTAACCAGAGTTTAATGTTACTAATTGTTGTTTTTACAGCGTGAAATCCAAACCCCCTTGCCAATCTTTCCAATCATTACTACACCAGTTATTTACCAATCTATCTCGATCTTCACTTTAGTTTCTTTATCATTTTTACCTTTTTTACTTCTTTTATTTTACTCATTCTCTCAATAAATTGCCATTACTTTTATTTTTCAGTTAACAAGTATTAATCGTGGCTATTAATTCCTAGACAATACCAATGGAGACGGTACTCAACTCACTGCTTTATTACTTGCTGGCCGTGTATACTTGCACGTAAAAGACATATCCTTGGCATTATTTCCCAAATTGACAAATAGAATACTTAATCTTTTGCCAAGCGATATTTCATTGATAATTTTTTGGTGACGTTGTCGGGGATTGCAACGGAATTGATTGTTTTAATTTTTACTTTTCTTTGTTTTTTATTATTTTTATTTAGTTTTTGACCATGAGCAACACTACGAGGGAAGATTTTGGATACGATCCTGAAATCAAGAGAACCCTACGTAGGTTAAGAAAAAAATGCCAAGAGATGGCGTAGAATGAGAATAAGGAGTTAGAGATAACTGACCCATCACAGAACATATAACACCCATCATAGATAATTTGATGCTAGGACTGATCTATCCAGAGGCAAGTATAGCTAACTTTAAGCTTAAACTGATAATGATTCAAATGCTAATGAATGTAGGTCAATTTGATGGATCACCTATTGGAGACAATAAAGCTGAGGCCATTATAATTTATTCTAATTCTTTGAGAGATGGAGCAAAATTTTGGCTAAATTCTTTGCCGCCTAGTTCAGTCACTTCGTGGGCAGATTTAGGCCAGAAGTTTCTACTGAGATTCCAGCCACCTACATTAAATGCCAAGCTTCTAAGTGAAATCATTACCTTCGGGCAAGCTGGTGATGAGACTTTGTATGATACTTGAGAGCGATTCAAAGACCTATTTAGAAGGTGTCCCATGCATGAATTCCCCATCTGGATCCAGATGAAGATTTTTTATACCGGACTCAGTGCTTATGCCAATACCATTGTTGACGCCGTGACAAATGGTTCGTTGCTGGATAAAAATTGTAATGATGCATATGACATCCTAAAAAGAATTACCACCAATGATCTCTAATACCCTACCACTAGACTAAGAGCCAAGACGAGAGTAGCTATGAAGTTTGAACTTGATGTACTTTTATCAATCAATGCTTAAATTGCAATCTTACTAATATATTAAAAACAATGCAAAAGCCTACTGAAGTTCGAGAAGTAAAAACATTTGGACCATTTTGCACTATTTGCGATGATAACCATATTGTGGAAGAATACCCAGCAAAACTAGAGTCAGTGTTTTATGTTGGCAATTACAACTGCAATAACAACCTGTACTCTAATACATATAATGTGGGGTAGAAGCAACATCCAAACTTTTCATGGTCGAACTAGGGAGGTAACCAATTTAATACCTAGTGTTAGATCACCAATGCACCACCAGGTTTCAACCAGGATGTGATGAAACAAAAAACCCAGAATCATCCCCCTCAAGTGCAAAGATCTTTTAATGAGAACACCCTAAAAGATTATATGAAGCGTAACGATACGACTGTCTAGAGTCTAGTTGCATCCGTGAGGAACTTGAAAGTTCATATAGGACAGATTGCCAACGCGGTTAAAGCCAAACCTTCAGGGACTCTGCCAAGTGATATAGAGGATGCTCGACAAAAAGGGAAAGAACAGTGCAAAGCTTTCACTCTCTTAAGTGGCAAACAAGTCGGGATTTCAATGCATAAAAAGAGACAATTGTTTGCCATGAGAATGAATCAGTGCCAGCAGTAGAAACCAATGAAGCTGAGAAAAGAGAAGCAAGCACCAGTAATGCCAGATCATAACCTGTTGCCAACCCTACCTGGGTAAAACAAGCAGAGCCAACACATATAACTGACATTCGAGGGATTAGACTTACAACTTGTTCGCATAAGATCATACTAGAAGACACTGATGGCAAAACAATTGAGAGGCAAAGAAGATCGATTCTAATCAGGCCAGATATCATGAAGCGAGGCATGATCGGGCCAAAGATGCTGCGGTTAGAACTAGAAGATTTAATGAAGATTGCTACAATAATTCTGGAACATGATGAGGATGACTATGCCTCAACATCAAAAGAGAAATGAGCAACAAAGCCTAAGTACTACTGGGGTGCTGAGTTCAATCCAAGGCTCTCTAGACTTAAAGTAAAGAGATTCTTCAGTTTTCTAATGTGGTCGTTCAAAGCCATCATGGCAAAATATTCTCTTTTATTGTGTAATTGAGAGTTTAGTATGCTCAAATAAAAGCAATTATTTGACTTTCTAAGTAGGTTATTCAAGCAACAAATTGCTACAACCTACCATCCACCAACCAAGGGCCAGAGATTGAAGCATTACTGGGAAAGAAGTCAGAATAGTGCTAAGGAGACCATTCTCCTTACAGAGATTCAGTAAACTTTTGCCAACTCAATATGATCATTGTAAATAGTTTAGGAGAGTTATTTTCCTTTTAGCACTTAGAAAATTTTAGTTTTAATGTTTAGTTTTTTTTGTTTATTTCCTTTTCCAGTTTGAAGAGTTTTTTTTTTGAGCACAAAAAATTGCCAAGAGACTATGCCAGCTCCGGTTGGCATTCGCGCATTTATTATAACCAGGCTAGACTCTGTCCTAGGCATTTTGTATCTCATACCCTTCACCAAAAAGACTCGATCTACTCGGCAAGATCATTCCTTAAGGTAGTCCTCATCCCCTTAAATCCTTAAATTCATGTTTTTTTAGTTTAGAATGCATTGTAATTGTATATATATATATATATATATATATATATGTGTGTTCTCATACATTGAGGACAATGCACACCTTAGGTTTGAGGGGGTGTTGCCTCGCATTTATTGCCATGCCTATGTTTCTGTTTGCATTATGCCATTTGGATAAGAGTATAACCATGCATATCAGACCATTAATTTTTTTTTGACAATGCTTGATTTTAACTAATAATTTTGCCAAGCACATTGCTAGCATAGTTAGATTTCGTCCTAGTATGCCCATGTTCGATGAGGAATTTAGAATCTCTAGACTTAGTAAGAGCCATCAAACTTAGTAAGGGCGATTTGCTTGGAAATTGATCTCTAACTTAGGAAATTTTAGTTCCACTTAAACATGCAATAAGCATCTAGTTCCCAAGACAAACTTAGGAATTTTGAAACTGAACTTAGAAAAAAAAGAGAAAAAATGCCATGGTAAAAGTAAAGAATAAGGCAACAATGTTTTGCCAAAGGCTAAAAAAAATAGAATATTTCTTTGCCTTAGAGATAATACGTAACTTGGGGCTTCGTGGTTTGCTCCATCTTAGTTCTCAGGCCAACAAAAACTTCAAGGTATGAGTGTAATGGATAAGCTTAGTGATGTAGTCTGGATTAACGTGAGGGTTCATGGTATGCTTCCTCTTACTTCTTATGCCAAACAACATTATAACGCGAACCTAAAAAAATAATGCCAAAAGAAAAGAAAAACCTTGGTGAAAAAAACTAAGTTTGGGAAGTAAAATTGACTAAAGAAGTTGAGGGATACTGGATACAAACCACCTGCACTTCATGCACGCTTCATGACCTTAGGTTAAAGTTATATTTTTGCACTTGAAGTTGCTGAGAGTTCTATTGGCATTGCTATTGCGAGATAACTGGGAATAGAACTCGGGCCAGATCTTGCTTGCTAGCTGATCGGTGAAATGACATCACACGATTTGTGCAAGCGAACACACGTCAATGCAAGTATAGTTGACGTATAGTTTATGTCGGATATCGATCCCACAAGGACGGTTGTTTGGACGTCTACCAATGTCAACACAATAAGTAAGAAAAATAAGGTAAATGCAATAGGTAATGTCGAAGCAATGAACTAAAATTAAAACAAAAACAATATAATGATAGTATTGGGGTTCCCTCAGTGATTCATCAACAGAATAATGAATGCTAGCAAGAAACTAATGAAAATATGATTTTTGATGCAATAAAGCACATAAATATCTTACCAATCTCAACGTCTACCCTTAATAAAAGACTTATATGAGCTCACTCACCACACCTCTCAGTGATGCATAATAAGGAAATACAAGAATAATTGAGTCAACTTTCGTTGTACTCCTATGCAACTTTTATTATCATGATTGTTAACTTGAATTATCATTAAGGATGGCAAAAATACCCGCACCCAACCCGACCCGACCTAAACAGGTATTTTGGTGAGAATTTTGAGTATCATGGCGGGATAGGGCGGGTTTTGAGATAAAAAAAAATTAAGGCGAGGCAGGTTTGGTTTTAGGGTGAAAAATCCCTAACTTGACCCGACCCAGTATATTTTTAATTATATATATTTATAATATATATAAAATATTTATTATTATTATTTTTGGGTCAGGTCATGGTTAGGTTTGGATTCTTATGTTTTTGGGCCAGGGCAGGGATAGATATGTAAATTTTTAGGGCAGGTCGGGGTCGGGTATAGTATCTTACTTTTCGGGTCAGGGTCGGGGCTGCAAAAAACCTGACCCGCCATGTTGCCATCCTTAACTGTCATTGCAACTCTCATTGACAGTGGATGCAACAGACACTTTCATGCATAAAGATATCTAAATCCAATGATCAAAAGATAGAAGAAAAGCTTAATAAGATAAATATTTTGTTAACATTCATAATGTATTTTCATACAAAATGAAATTAAACCATAATCATCAACGTTTAAACAAAAGAAACATTAAGAACCGAATGGGGAAAGCTATCTCTAGCTAAGTCGATTGCTCCTCGATGCTTCCTCTTGCCTCACACTCGTTGTGGCTACTTAATTCTGCATCGCATTCACCTCGATTGCCCCATAAAAGCTTTAAACCGCCATAGCCATCAAGAGAAAGCTCTGAAACCAAGGAAAATATGATAAAATATGAGCCTCTTCACTTAGGGTGAGAAAATGTGTGAATATATATCATTTTCATCCTCCAACTGGGTGTTTACAAGTGTCCTTTACATATTTACAGCTATGAATTTCGTACAGGATAGTTGTATTAATGGATAACTCATCGTCTTTTTAATCTTATCCTGACAGCTGTCATTGCGGCGACAATGACTATTTTATTGTGCCCACATCAGGTATGAAAAAAAGTTGTTGTAACTAATTGCCAGTGTAACCCCCTTAGCCCGGCCTAGCCGAAACTGGACTAAAAGAGTCACATTAGGTTTGCTGAAGCAAACCCGAACTAATAACCTAAACCGAGTCCATTTTTTCATTTTTATCTTGTCTAAATACATTTATATATAATTCTACATGTTCATGATTCAGCAAAAACATCGTAATTAAATCAGATTGCAAAACGGAGACTAATTGCTCAACAACTCACATTAGGGACCAAAACATAATTTCTGTAAAATTATAAGGTCCGTGTTTCAATTAAGATTACCTTACCTTAATTAAGTTCATTTCATGCTCTCAGGTTAAATATCAACTCAAAGCAATCACTAGAATTCATTTAATTCATAATCAACATGCAGTGATCAAATTGCAAGATTCCAAACTTTAGCAAAACAAGATTGCATAAAAACAGCGTAGCGTACCGATACAGGCAAGCCCGTACTGATACGAATTAATAGACATAACGGCTTAGCATATCAATACACCAAGCCTGTACCGATATGGTATATTGACCAACCCATACCGATCCTCTTCATATTTTTTCAAAACTTAGGATTTCAATAACCAAATTGCGTACCGGTACGGTATGTTAAAATTAAAGGGGTCGTACCGATTCTCAAACCCGTATACCAAAACAAGCATGCTTTTTCCTTAAGGCGTACCGATACGTTGGCTTGGCGTATCGGTACCCGTAACTTTAATTTGACAAATTGAGCTCCAATAAGACCCCGCGTACCGATCCTGAGGTACCCATACCGGTACGTAGAGGCCTATAATAACCTCTAGGTCCAACAAATGACACTTTGGCTCATTCCAAACAACATTAACACATATCTAAACATCATATAAGATCATTGGCATACTTAAAGATTATCATATCAGTAATTTGAACCTAATTAGCAAATCTAGCACATTCAAGCACAAAGACTATAGACATGCTTCCTAGTCCAAAACACAAAACCATCCACATCTCAACTACTGAAAGCATATTACAAGTTCAAAATAACAATTGAAACTTGCACCAATAGGGAGTTCTTCAAAAACCCTCCTAAAACCTCATTTGACACATTGCCTTTATTACTACGATATACGGTTAAACCATACTTTGAAAATGAGTCCTCAGAAATCCTTTATTGCTTTCTAGTTGTCCGAAAACTCTAATGGTCTGCATTGATGAAAAACAAGAGCGTAAACACACTAGGCTTAGTGATGAATGCTCAAAACCTACAACTACCAATGCATTTAAAATCGTTTTACCATCATTTGATAAACATTTTCCAAGTTACTTTTAAAACATCATTTCAACATCATGCCTTATCAAAACCATGCACTTAACATTTCCAAAATAGCATATTAAACTATATGCAACATGTATCATGGATTCCAAAGCAAAATCTTACTTGCTACCCTCAATTTAAGCTTTCCTATGCATACTACCAATGCAAGGCTTAAAGAGTAAAACATGATTAACCACATTAAACAACTTATTCCACTCATGATACATCCTCAATTATATTGGCTTACAAGTGATCATTACCAAGTTCCACTTTACAAAACATAACATCAGATACACGGATTCAATAAGTGTTCCCTCGAAACTTAACATACAATCTATCGGCATCACAAGGTTCACACACGGGAGTTTTCAGTACTCATCAACCCATCCACCGTTGTGACACCCATGGTGGAGTCTTCGGTACACATAAACCCTCAGCACCACTCATCGATTTGATGTATAATCCACTAACAGGAGTCTTTGGTACAATTAAATCTCTCAATCGTTAGGGTACTTGGATGGAGTATTCAGTACAATTAAACCTCTCAACCGTTAGGGTACTTGGATGGAGTATTCGGTATACATAAACCCTTCCACATCCAAGTTGACTTTTTATAGTGCACTATCAATCCTATGGTCGGCCAACTATATCCGATAATATTTCCAAACTTTTTTATCTCATCACTTGTCAATATAATCCATTTAATTGTCAACAACTCACTGTTTTCATATGCATCATTAAAATTATTGAACCAATGCAACAAACCTTACATTAACCAATGTTCGTAAACATTAACAAAACATGTATTACTTCCAAATGCATCAACATCATTATGTAATTAATTTCCAGCATTAAACCATGCTCAAAACATGCATATACAGTGACTAATCAAACCATTTAAAACAAGTTCATAAAACCAATTGCCAAACTGAGTTCGAGAGAGAATTCATCATTTACTTACTTTCAAGCTTAGACCAGCCTTTCAAGCTTGATCTAAACTCCCAAACACAACTTTCAAACCTTTGAAAAGCTATTAAACACGTTCTCACTCACTGACACGCAAAGCTTCGCTTGCCGATACGGTAATCTCGCCTCCAAAGCTTCAAAAACTATAACTCAAGCTTGAGGACCAACTTCCCCTGCTTTATCCACACAAAACAGAGGTATATTGCACTAAAATACAATCAACAACACAGCCACGCAAAATCCTCAACATTCCTTCAACACAAAACACTCTACAACAACCAAAACTAACCTCTAACATCCTCCAAACTTAACCCAACCATAACCTAACATTTCAAATCATCAATTAACATCAAACAACATCTAAAAACACATCACAATCATCCTTATACCTCCAGCATACATAAAATCTTCACAACTCTTAAAAAATACATAACTAGCAACCTAGAAAATTAGGAATTCAGTTAGTTTCGGGAGTCCTATGATTAAGTCATCTTATTAACATTATTCAAAATTAAAATAATGATCTATATCAATCAAAAACATGAGAAAATAGAACAATTACGAGGCTAAATCAATTTCATCAATTAAACCTTGATTTAACCATTTTCTTTTAATTAAATCTCCAAAACAAGTTCAAAATCATAAATAAAGGATCAAGAACTTAGGAATTTCAATAAAGTACCTTGTATTAGAGGAGAAGAATGAACCTCACCTCTAATGGCTGCTTTTCCCCTTAATTAGATGAATTCTTAAGCCAAAACAATGAGAAATCAAGTTTATTTTGTTAGACAACCATTATAACCTTAATTGAAATCAAAAGATTGATTAAAATAAGATTTTACCTGAAGATTTTGAAGAAAAAAAGGTGTTTGATTGGAGAGAATTGGAGAGAAAATACTTTTGTAAAAAGTTAGTTACTTAGATTTTTATTTCAAAGCTTTTGATTAATCAATTATTTCTCCAACCCATTTATAATATTTTAAAACACTTAAAAATAGCTAATTAAGGGGGGAAAGTCTGATATTAGACTTTAGGGTAAATAGCTCCTTAAAGATTCAAAGTTTTGACCCTTTTACAAAACAGTCACTAAAAAGTTTTAAAACTTTACATTTTGGTCACCACCCAAAATGTCTAATTTCGAGACCCCTTTTTGAAAAATTGATTCCACCAAAATCATTTTCATATTAAATGATGATTTTAGATAATTTTTTCATATTTTTAACCATTCCAAAAATATTTTATCCAATTTAAATCCCGAAACTAACTCGAATTCCCTAGTCCGATCCAATAGATCGTCTAAACCACTTAGCAAATTCCTAGGCCCAAAATCGGGGCGTTACAGCTAGCTCATTATCCTTTGATCTTATCTTCTTGTTGGCGTCATTTGATCTTATCTTTTTAATAGTTGTCATTGTGGCGACAGCCTTGGACGCAATATAAACGACGTCTATACAGTGACATCAATATTATAGTAGTATCCCAATGCGGCGACAACCCTGGTTGCAGTTCTTGAAGAACTCATATAGAGCCATTAGCATTAAAATGTGTTAAATTCAAGGATAATTCAAGAAAGAGCCACTGAATTAAGAAAATGTAAATACAAAGATGAAAATGCTAAAATGTATGCAAAAGATAAAATGATGAGGACAAATTAATCAATAAATACGACAAAAACACATGTCTTTTAAAGTACCATAACTAGCATGTGTTGCTAATCAAAAATTTTTTGCCAAGGCACCTTACTTTGTTTATAGTTTTTAGTTTTGCATTACTTGAGGACAAGCAATGAGCTATGTTTGAGCTGTGTTAACTCCTCAAAAGGTGTACTTTCCATGCATATATTACAATGATATTTCTTGAATTTAGTTTTTCATTACTTGAGGACAAGCAATGAGCTTGGCATAGGATTGGCAGGACTGAAGCAAGTAGACGCAGGAATGAAATGCCAAGCACAGTTGGCAAAAGTAAGAGGAGAATGCCAAGCTTGGTTGGCAAAACAAAGGAGAAGAATGTCAATCTCGGTTGGCAAAACAATGGAGAAGAATGCGAAGCTCAGTTGGTAAAAGAATAAAGAACGATGCTTAGAAAAATTGCACTAAGTCAAAGCCACGTCAGCCCTAGTTTCTATAACGCGTAGATGTCGCGTCCAAGGATTGTGGCACCAAAAATTTGAGACTCAACCCAAACCCTAATTAGGGATTTGCTTGCACCTATATAAAGGAGTTCAAGGATGAGCCAAAAGGAGAGCTAGAGCCGCGAGGAGAAAAGAATGGTAGAAGCAACCTGGGCAATTTTGTTGAGAGCTCTAGATCCATTGAGGGTTGCATCGAAATAACTTCTTCTTTTGTTCATCTCTCTTGATTTATTTCTGGTTTTTGTGATAATGAATGAAAACGATGATTTGTTTTTGGTTTCCCTAGCCATGAACTAATCTTTTAAATTGGCTAGGGGTGTTTGCGATAAACGCTTAGTATTTTCAGTTTTTAATAATTACATGCTTTGGCATTATTGTCTATTTCGCATATGCTTACATTTCATATATTTTATGCCATACGATGGTTGGTAAAATGCTTATTATCCCCTAATGTCTTAACGAACTTAGGAGATAAGGATTAATTGTCTAATACTAAGGAGAAAAACTTCGACAGAAGATATTCAAGTAGATGAACTTACACCTGAAGTGATTCTACCCCTTAGGAGTAAATATTGAAACTTCACCAAGTTAACTGTTTGAATACTCGCTATAGACATATAGGTGTTGAGAGTAGTTAACTTGGGTTATTGCCATCGACAGAGGCAATACTAACTTAAAATTTGCCCGACAATAAAATCGGAGTTTAATGTTACTAATTGTTGTCTTTACTAGCATGAAATTCGAACATCCCTTGCCAAGCTTTCCAATCATTATTACACTAGTTATTTGCCAATCTACCTCGATCTTCACTTTAGTTTCTTTATCATTTTTACTTCTTTACTTATTTTATTTTACTCATTCCCTCAATCAATTTTCATTACCTTTATTTTCCAATTTACAAGTATTAATCGTGGCAATTAATTCCTAGACAATCCCTATGGAAACGATACTCAACTCACTATTTTATTACTTGCTGACTGTGTATACTTGCACGTAAAAGATATATACTTGGAATTATTTCTCGAATTGAAAAACATAATACTTAACCTTTTGCCAAGAGATATTCAATCGACAATGGCTGAAAAATCATTTGAATAAGTCAGATCATCGGATAATAACATGCTTTTAGGTACGCATGGGCCTGTAATGTCACTTTTAGCTGGTTTAACATGCTTTTAACCATACCAAAACATCCTAACACACAACCAACACAATTTAGAATCAAACCACAACATAACATCACAAATTCAATATCCAGTCGTGGCATCTTGCATCAAATGTAAATCTACAGGCATGCAACCTAGAAAACCATTCAAGTAAAACATGGAACTCCAAACCATCACCAAAATCAAACCATAAAGGCCTTTACAACTCAAGAACAACTAGACAAACTTTCTCAAACAGGGAATTTAACAAAACACCTCCCAAAATAACAACAGAACCCTCATTTCCCTTATTACTTATAGTCTAATTCAAAACATGCTTTGGTTACCAAGTCTTGTACCGACCCTTTGCTTCCCGCTGCCTTCCAAGCTTTTATTTCTCTGCATTGATGGACAAAAAAAGCGTAAGCACACTAGGCTTAGTGAGGGGTGCTCAAAAACAACACACCATCAATGCATTAAACCATTTCTCAACATTACATTGAAATCTCATTTCAAACATCCTTTAAAACATTATCATGCCTTTAAAACATACAATTAACATCCTTAAAACTAGCATATTAAACCATATGCAACATGTATCATTAACCAACAACAAGTTCCATTGCTAAACTCAATTTAAGCCTTCCCATGCATAACAACCATATGCAAAGCTTAAAGAGTAAACATGTATAAATCACATTATACAACGTAAACCTTTCGATGATACAACAACAATTATATTGGCTCACAAGTGATAACTAACCATTTTCATTTACCAAAATAGTTCATCGGATACACGGATTCAACAAGTGTTTACCCAACACTTCAAGCCATCTCAACGTAAAAATAGTGATACAATCACAATTGAGGTACCTAACAACCGGGTACACTTTTAACCCACGGGGCCACCAACCCCTTACCTCGGTTAGATGCTTAATCCACTAACAGAATTATACGGTACTGTAAAACCCCTCTATCGTTAGGGTACTTGGATGGAGTTTTCAGTACACGGATCTAAACCCCCTCAACATCCAAGGCGACTTATTATAGTACACTACAATCATCGGATGTTTTGGTATGGTTAAAAGCATGTTAAACCAGCTAAAAATCATTTGAATAAGTCAGATCATCAGATAATTAAAATATTTAGGTGAGCCTTATTAGATTTGTTTGTATTTTTTTTGAAATTTTACTTATGATGAAAGCTTTTTTATATTATTTATCCAAAAAAGAAAGCTTTTATATTATTTTATTATTAACCGGAAATATAAAACATTTTTTCTCATTATAGAGAAGCTTTGCTAGTTTTTTTTTAAATATGGGAGAGATTTTTTATGTTCTTTTAATTGAAGATGGGAGTTGAATGGTAATAATTGGTGTTTTTGTTTCATTTAAAAAATCACAAATTAGTGGAAAGGGTTTAAAAATTCTTCATATGATTATTTATTAACACATTGTTATCGTTAAGATGCTTTTATAGGGATTTGATGGTTTTAGTTTATGCATTTTCTCTATTATTTTCTTTTTTATAGTATAATTATTGTATATATGTTCTCCAATGTAAAAATACTTTCCACTTCAATTAAAAATATAAAAAAGTATACTATACAATATTAGCTCTAAAAATAATTTAAATAAATGACGTAACATAATTTTCGTTACTCGTGTATCATAATAATATTTGTGATTAGTACAACATAACCTATATGGATAAAATATAAAATATAATATAATAATACATTGTAACATTTCCAACTCGGACATCACTAATTGGGCCTCAAGCCCAAACCTAAAGTATAAAAATTCGCAATTAGATTTAGCCCAACACATTCATTTCATGAAATCCAATAAGGTTGAATAATTCAAAGTTGATAAACCAATTTAAAATGTTACATGGGAGCTCAATTTAAAATACATAATAAAAAGCATTCGACACATAAATTAAAATCCAAAATAAGAGTTACAGTACAACATAGGGTCCTACGAATACATAGCCCAAAAATCTAAGTAATGTACTCGGACACAAGTCGATACTGAGATCCTACTCTGATAGTGCTCCAACAATGCACGCCATACCTACTAACCTGTGAACGAAAACAACAATTCTGAATGTTGAGCTAACGAAGCTCGGTGGATACACTTCCACTCAACTATGTTTCATGCAAATCATAAATATGAGCAAGTTGCTAAGAATGACATCATGGCATAAAATAACAACATTTGCGCTACCTCTAGCCGCTTAAACACATAGCAACCACAAGAAATAGGGCTTCTCAAGCATAGGCCCTTAACCATAATATATATATATATATATGAGTGAGTCCCGCGTCCATAATGCATTGGGATCGTACACTTGTGGGGTGGGGCCCACGTCTACAAAGCATCGAGATCCTACACCCATGCTCGGGATCTCTCATCAAGCATCTTCGAATAAGGCCCGCGTCCACAAAGCATTAGGATCCTCCATTCAAAAATCTTCAACTATGGTGTTGCAACGCTCTTTAACGCTCACTGGGTATCTGAATCTCACCAAACAAGGTACTCAATCATACAATGCCCTTACGTGGCATACAACAACTATTCGATCTACCAAGGATCCTTATTGCCCAATACACATAAGCCATCAAGGTTTTAATTACATTATTACTCAATATGCACGTATATGAGGTTAGATTCTCGGTTTCTCAGTTTTACTATTCATTTTACCATATTAGAGGCCCATTGGGCCCTTGTTCTCGAATTATAGGTCCCTCGAACTCAAAATAAAATTTTTGGGCAGAATGCTTAGTGAGTACTGATACTTACCTAAGAGTAACGATACATTCCAGTGGGTACCGATACCCACTTACGCGTATCGATACCTGGCTGGCCATCAGAAGGGGTTTAATTCAAGCATGTACCGATACACGAGGTTGTGTACCGATACCCCAGGTGTACCGATACGCTCATGAGCGTATCGATATCGATTTTGGCTACTGGAATTTGATGGAACATGGGGTACCGATACTCCCATGGGCATATCGATAAGCCTTTTTAATTTGTCTTGATTTCAGCCATTTTAACACTGGGTACCGGTACGTGTTTAACTCGTATCGGTACCCAAACCCAGAATTCATTTTCTGAACTTCAAAAATCACCCCCCAAAACCCAAAGGCAAGACCCTAAAATTTATGGATGATAGTTTAAGTGGTTTCCTACCATTTTTAAGCCATATTAACACCAATTTTAAGATTTGCCATTTATGAAGTCTCAAGCATTCAACCAACCAATTAATCACTCTAGCAACAAGGCAAATACATTGGTGATTTCCAGGAATATAGGGGAGTTAGTAGTGTACTAACCTTGATGTTAAACAGCAAATGAAGCTTCAAGCCAACACCTCAAGTCCTCATCTTCTCTCGAGCTTTGAAAGCTTCTCCAACCTCTTTCACTAAAAAGAGATGTTGTAAAACAAGATACAACGTTGCTGGAACTTAATATATGAAGGAAAGATTTTACAACAATAAACGGAGTCAAAACCCCCTATTCCCTTTCTTCCCCTTCAACCCCCACCAAATACCTATTTTTCAACCTCCACCAAACTCAACCATTCTTATCTTGATAGATAGATAGATACTTGAATGATGATTAACCTTTCCTCAACCACAAAACCGAGATTCATACTTCCTAAATTAAATATTCAACCTTTGCATTGGGTATGAGAGTTGGGGAATAAAATAGTTGAGGGAGATAGACAAGGGAGACAAAAGGATGAGATCATCTATTCTTTTATGCAGAGAAACATAAAAGACCCTCAACTTTTCCTTTCAAAACAAGGTGAATTACCCCTTTGTCCCTCATTCTCCATCTTAAACATATGTCCAAGCCCACAACTCAAGCCCATCAACCAAGAACAAGCCCTCAAGGCTCACAAAGGCCCAAACTTTCAGCCCAAATGCGAAGCCCACTCTTCGGGTTAATCCGACCATCGAATTTCGAAATTTGGGTCATTACATACATAATATAATAATACACATTCAAATATTATATAATATACATTAATAGTAAATAATACATATAATTTAATTCGATAAATGATTGTATGATTGAGTGAAATTGATTATTAATCTTAAATGGAGGGTAACAAATTCATTGTCATTACTTCCATACTATCATCGATTCAATTCGATCAATAATTATATAATTAGTTGAATAATTTATTTGATTAAGTTCCTAATTACATTAATTGAAACTTTATAAACTTGTTGTCATTACTTTCTTATAATTCATACGACCACATCTTACATACCTTCTTTTTCCATTACAAATGACATGAAATATGATATCAGTTGTCGTTAAACACGTGGACATGTCACATCAATTGTTAATAATCGTGGCTAAAATGCAAACAAATTAAAAGTTTAATGACATTAGTAAAAAATTTAGAAGTTTAGTGACAAATAAAAGCATCCTAAAATTTTAGTGACAGCCACAAAAACATTTGATAGTAATAAAGGGGAAAAAAACACTTAAGGTGTCTTAGAAAGTGATCGAATATTTTTTTGACAAATCTTAATTCTACCTAGATGGTAGGGGTATTAGGGACTTTAGGGGAAGGAAGGGGGTATTCTTAGTAGGTCTAGAACTCATGACCTAAGAGAAATGAGAGAACAAAAATGAACAGTTTGGCTAACCGGATAAATATGTTTGCTTGAAATTCATCGAATAATTGGATTGTACTATAATTGTGTGTACTTATAAAGGTATGGAATGTGTGACATATTTGAATAATTATTATAATCGATGAATCTTGTTGAATTAATAATTCTTTTAGTTTTTTATAACTATGTGCTATCCAAATACAACATTAATTAATGGATTGTCCTGAAAATGATGCTTACAAAACTAATACCTTAATGCAAAAAAGCAACAGTTCTGCTCGTTTTTTTTTTTTCATTTTTTATCGGTGGGGTAGTTCCACATGTTAAATAAGTAGCTAAAGTATATTTTTTTGTCAAAATAAGTACTTAAAATATATTTTTTTATTTAAGTATTTAAATTATTTTTTGGTCAAATTAAGTATCTAAAGTAAATATTTTGGTCAAATTAAGTACCTAAAATATATTTTTTTTTGTCAAAATAGGTACCTAAAATATTTCTTTGTCAAAGTAGGTACATAAAGTATATTTCTTGTCAACATATGTATTTAAAATATTTTTTGTCAAAATAGGTACCTAATGTATTTTTTAATCAATGTCACATGAAAATTTTTAAGAACCTAGATGAAAAATATAAATATTTACTTTAGGTACCTATTTTGACAAAAAAAATACTTAAGGTACCTATTTTGACAAAAAAATACTTTAAATACCTATTTTGACCAAAATAATAATAATTTAGATACCCTATTTTGACCAAAAATAATTTAGGTGCTTATTTTGACCAAAAAACATACTTTAAGTACCAATTTCAAATATATATACATTTTAAATACTTATTTTGACAAAAATTACTTTATGTACCTAAATAAAAAAGTTGATATACTTTAGGTACTCATTTGTAATATAAGCCTAAATAAATCATTGCTTTTGCACCTCTCTAGACATACGCGGATTTATATTATAATTTGCGGGGTCAATTAACCCCACTTAATTTGTTATGATATGAAATTTTTAAAGGATTTATACAAAATTTTTAAAATTTTATATAGAAATTATTAGAATTGACCCTACTTAATTTGTTGATGAATGGGTCAACCATAGTTATAGTAGTGGTATGAAAATCCGTCATATCTTATACTCTAAATTAACCCCACTATATGAAAATTCGGACTCCGCCAGTATCTCTAGATCCCACCCCTCTCGAGTGTTGGCTGCTCGAAGATTCCTGGCCTGATAACGCTGGTTGCTTCAACTTCATGTCAGCCCCGTATGAAGCGTTGCTGCTATCTAAGCTTGCGAGCGAGCTGTTGCTTGCATTTAGCCCCACACTCAGCTCATCCAGGGACGCGTCTCCTAGCAGGGCCCGCACTATCTGCTTTCAATATTGTTCATATTACATGAGAAATACTGAATAAGAAATGTATCATCATATGATTAAAGGTTAAGCTGAAATCATTGAAAACCTGGCTCGTTTTGGGTCGCCTTCTGGCTGAGTGCCTGACTCTGGCTGAAGCACAGGCTATCTTGCGTTGCATCTCGATATGGTCGTAGTTACGCTCCAAGCGTGGATCAACGAGCTGCACATGGTTCCCTGTCTCTAAGGCAAGTCCCAAAAGTGGCCGAGCCTGTTACGTTAAGTACATCATTAGATGGCTTGGAAACAACAGCTGAGGCAATTAATGGAACATATTTAAACTCTTACAAGCCCAATCTACTAAAGTGTCTTCCATTTTATCATCAACAGGAGGTTTTCCAGTTACGAGTTCTAAAAGCATAATCCCGAATGAGTAAACATCTGATTTCTCTGTCAACTTGCCTTGAGGCATACTCTGGAGCCAAGTACCTACATTACAACCAAAATCATTAGAGGATTTCGAATTTCCATTTACTAACTGCGGTAAATAGTTCTTTCACTTTTGTTTGTAGAATCCGAGTGCCTTACCCGAATGTTCCCATCACATGAGTCGAAACATGTGCGTGGTTGTCACCGGACAGCCTAGCCAACCCAAAATCAGCCACCTACCGGAAATACGAACTCGGTACTTTTGATATCATTTCTTTCAAGAGTATTAAAACAATAGATTCAATTCTAAGAGAAGATACCATAGCTTCAAAGTTGTCGTCAAGGAGTATATTGGCCGCTTTGATATTGTGATGAATAATGCGAGGATTGCCTGCATGTATGGTTCAACAGAGAAATGGGAACCATAGAGAGAAATGTAGTCCCAGAGACGGGAAAAAAAGTGAGATACTCGGAAATCCTTACAATCTTCATGGAGATAAGCAAGCCCTTTAGCAGCACCTAATGCAATACGAAGTCTAGAGGCAAAATCCATGACCGTATCACCCTTTACCACAATATGCAATTGTAATGGTTTTCAGCACTGCATAATTCATATCAAAAACCATAAAAATGCTAACATCTTCTCCCCAAAAGGCCAAAACGGATGACAAATCAAGCAAGGAATTAAACTTTACCGTGGAAATAATATTCCAACGCCTTGTTCGGAACGAAGTCATAGACCAACATCCGCTGCGCACCGGCGACACAATAACCGACAAGTGATGGAAGGCGGCGATGATGGACTCGGCTAATTATTTCAACTTCAGCCTGGAATTCTCTTTCTCCTTGCCCACTACCAACTTTTAAGCTCTTGATTGTAACCTCTTTTCCATTTGGTAGCACACCCTTGTGAACGTATCCAAACCCGCCTTGGCCATTCAGATTCGACTGAGAAAATCCATTTGTCGCAATCGACAGCTCCTCGTAAGTGAAACTGTTCTTATTGAATCCAATAGGAATGCCCGGGGGAGGAGGTGGCAAAGCATGTTGGTAAAGGCCTGAGAAATTGGAGCTTGCCTCACCTCTGTAAATTAGTCCTGTCGTTTGGGATGATGGATTCCATCCATTTCCACCGCCACCACCAGTTGGTGGCATTTGGAATGATGAACCAGTAGGCGAAGGTACTCCGATAGCATGCTCTGCACCTTGAAAACCATTGCCCCACTGAGGATGATTGTTTGAGTTATTATAACGTGTGTCACCACCATCTGCAGCTAAAACCACACAATACAAATTATTCATAAGCCATAATAAAATTTCCATCAGTTCTCAGCTCGTAAAGTTGATCTATATTCATTGGATTTATAAGAGAAATTCGAAGGTTTATCACCTAGAGGATCAAATTGTGGATTTTGCTGGCATTTCTTCTTCTTTGGAAGAACGCATTTGCCTACAAAAAAGATAGCAACAACGACCAATAATCCAGCACCCGCAGATACTCCTATAATCATTTTCCCATCCCTGTCGGTCTTACCGGATGAACTTTTGGTTGGTGAAGCATTACCGCCATTTTTGCGATGAAGTGACGGAGAGTTGTGGTGGCCGCGGCCCGTGGCTACTATGACTATGTGAAGGAGGAGGAGGATTATATTTATTTTTCGGTGCTCTGTTATTTGGTGTTGATTTGGAGTTACCTTGTGATGAGTTTGACGGTGCTCGGGAGATGTTTTTACCAGCTGGGGACCTTTGAGGAGAAGAGGATGGGCCATTTTGCGTTAGCTATGCCAAAGTTCGAACCAAGAAAAGCAAGGTTACCACGAACCCCCTAAAGAACTCTGATGAACCCAGAAGGGTACGGGGAAACCCTCTTTTCTCTTCATTGGCTCAAGCAAAACATTTGAAGAACCCTGAAGAAAACTGCAAGGTTAAAAAAGGAAAGGAAAATTCGGATATCACATATTTTACACATGCAAGTACGGGTCTCCCGAAGAAACTTCAACAATTTATAAAAATGGTGATATTCATGAAATGATCTTTATGTTAACCAATAGAGCAATGTCTCTTGTGATAAATGAGTGAAATGAAAAACATGGGAAGTATGAAGAGAAAAAAAGGTTCCATTGAAGAAGAAAGGGTTCTCAAGGGAAAGTGAGAAAATTGTGCATGTTAAAATTTCCATGGGAGAAAGGAGACGCTCTCTCCTTCTCCGGTGGTTTCCGACAAAGCAGGACTTTTTTAGTTGCTTTTTCTCAACCTCCTGTTGTTTTCAGCCACCCTTGATTATTTTGGAATTAGTTATTCTTCTTTAGTTTTTTTTTTTTACTATTTCCTGCTGTGCTGCCTAGTTTTTGTTCGAAATCAGGTTTTCATAAACAAAGCACGCCTCACAAATTAGAAGTTAGAACATAACTAGTTGGTTTATGCAACCTAGAAGTTTTAAGTTTGAAAATCAAACATACGTGCATATATTCGGTGAATTCAGTAGGTTGTTGGAAGATTTTCATTACCTGGTGAAGCTGTACGATTGGGTTATCTTATCAGTTGATTTTTGTGAAAAACTGAAGGAGAAGCTGAGAGCACTCTAAATTAAAGATTATATACAGTAATTTCTTGAGTCCAGAACCAGTAAAACATTTGCCATTCACATGAAAAAACCCTGACTTTGGCAGTAGCTCCTATCAACTTTAGAATAGGACTTTTTTTTTTACCAAGAAGAACACGCCAGCATTTTATTGAAATAAAAACAGTGAACAAAACACAAGAAATTAACTGGAAACAAGCTCCAGATAAGAACAATAGAAACAAGGGGAAAGAACCAGGAAGACACAAACATAACAACCGCCATGGGAACATCACCCAAGAGAAACAACAAAACAACAGAACAGAAGCACATACACAACGACAACACAATAAAGAACAACAACAGGGGAGATCCCAACAGGCAAGCACGAACGGCAAGGAACACCAAGACAAGAACAAGCCAGCACATTCAAACTCCCGCTGCATGTCTTTCCCGGGGTCACGGGAGGATAAGGGCAGTTGCAGGAATGCAGAGAGGGGGCCATATCTGAAACACCGCGTGAAGATCGCAAATCGTCGGTGACTGGGCCGAGAAAAAGAATCGGAGCTGAAACATCAAGCCTTCGATCTTCCGTCAGAGAAAACCAAGTTCTCTGACCAAAACCACCGTAGAGAGATGCTGGGAGTCGCCGCCGTTTCCACCATAACCGCCTTCGTCAAAGACAGGTACCCTATCCGACCGTTAGGTGGCTTTCTCGGAGGGGAATCTTGGGCCGGGGAGAACAACTCCCAACGAGCAGCCAAGAAATAAAAACAGAGAAAACGGCACCAAAATCGAGAGGGAGAAGGTACAACCGAACGCGGAGGAGGAAAGGGAAGAAAAGCAAGTCGGACGGCTCCCGGCGGACCTTCCTCGGACTTACAAAATGAGAAAGAAAAACGTTTAGGGAAAGTTGGACACTTTGAAAGAAAAGAGTAGCTCTACTACCACACTTCAAAGCCTCTTAGAATAGGACTTGATTGCAGTGGAAAACAGAGAGAATTGTGATGACAAAAGCAAAAATATGAACCTATTTTGGACAAAATAATATGTAATGTTAATGACATTGAGTTGCAGATATCATAATGAACCATGAAAAAATTAAAAAAAAAGTCCATTGTTGAATAAAATTCTTTACAATAATACAATCCTTAGGCTAGCCACAAGCACAAGATAGACTGCCAGTGTCCCATGCCACATTATCTCGTCACCCGAAGCACTGGTCACTTGGAAGGGGTCCAGGAATGGAACCGTTCTGCAAGAACTGCAACCCGAAAACAACCAAAATGGCTAGCAAAGACAGGAAAGATAAACCTTCGACGGCTCCCAGCAACCCGAAAGGCCCATTTGGTAGACCCGAACCGGTCTTGGCTTTGGTGTACAAAGACCAACCCACAATCCCAACAACAACCAGGTAACTAACACCTTCCAGTGCACCTATGGAGCCACCCGGTCCAGGGGGCAAACCACACCCAGTTGTCTTGAGCGTGTACAGGGACCAAGCAATCACCGGATTGGCAACCAGGCCAGCCGGTATTGCTGCTTTGGCTGCGACTCCATCGCCGCTTTCGCTGGTCTCCTTTGCCATGGCTAGCACTTTCAGTGGAGGCTGCAACTTTTGTCTTTTATATGTGAGAATGAAACTATGGGGTTTTAGTGAAGATAGAGAGGCTGATGGTGGTGATAGTAGCAGCATCTTGGCGGCATCCATGGCCAGAGGAGAGAGTAGAAGAGAGAGAGTTGTATTGATAGGGCGGTGCTGCTGATTTTGCTAGTATTTTAGGACCTTATCCGTCCCAGCAAAACAGATAAGCCATTCGCCACTTACTACTTATCTTCCTAATTTTAATTTTCTATATTTCAATTAATATGAGATAGCAATCAAGACTCAAGGGGATCACATTTCTGTTTATTTAGCACAAGTTAATTGGACACGGCAAAGGTTGAGAATGTGGATAGTAAAAATATCTTAATCGAGTGAGTTTGGATTTATTTCGAATATTTTTGGAGTCAGATTTAGAGTGAATCACTTCATTCCGAAATATTTACAAAGGGTTGATGTGGTTCAAACTTTGAACACTTTGGGGGAACAACCTGACTAGGCTTTGTCATTTTTCAACCAATTGTAAGAAGATGGGTTTTCTCATGATGTTTGGACTTATACACCCATCAAAAGAATATCGTGTTGGTGCGGTTGGAAAAGGAAATTGGATTCGGTGTTGTTGGGAATCATTAGATTTTTGAAGTCGCGGAGTTGTTTGAAAATCTTCAACAAGGGCTCTAGGCAGAAGACTCGATCCGTTGGCGAAGTGGAAAAGAGAAGAGCCTAGTGGGTTGTGAGAAATGCGAAAAAGTGGCATACAACCAAGAATGTTTTTCACCATGGTAAAAAAGAATGAAAAAGAAAAGAGCCTAGTGGGTTGTGAGAAGGGAAGACCTTTTGAGATTCAAGTGGTTGATTTATCTGTGCACTGAAATATTTAGAGGTACATTGAATTGTACGATGCCACTAAACGCACTTCATTGCATTTTGTCTTGCAGAGTAACAATAACCTCTTAAATTTAAGATAATTTCTTAAGTTGAATCTTAAAAAGTTAAGTTTGAAAATCTTATCTTTCAAGAAAGTTGTTAAGTTTAATAATTCAAAATTACAACTTAATTATACATATCAAAATCGTAAAATTATATTAATTAAATAAAACGTAGACGTTTAGCAAAATTTCAAGTCATTATAAATCTTAAAGAAATTGAAAAATTAAATGCATGTCAAACCAATAAGTCTCAAATAAATATAATGTCCCAAGTCTCAAATACAAAATATCCGAAATAATGATAGTAGATAAACTCAAATGTCTGTAAAACCATAATGTATAATAAAATAAAGTCTGATGATACGAAATCCTCCAAGTATCGTACGCCTAAGCCTGAGTATCTAAAAGAGGAACTAAGGGGGAGTAAGCTATAAAGCTCAGTGTGTCTCTAAAGTGCAGGAACAACAAGCATAGTTCAACAGTCAACTCAATATACATTTGCATACAATCTGAAACATAAAATGTAATGTCATGCACCCATCTCCATACACCGTCTGAAGAGTAAGGTTCCCCAGAACCACTCTAACTACATCGTCACCATCCGAAGTGGAACGACCCGAAGGTGAAACCACTGATCCGAAGTGGAATTCAGCCCAAAAGGTGAACCCACTGAACTTCTCCGTACAATATCCCAACCCAAATGATATGACATGTTCTGATTTATATTTTCTGAATCCGAGAGTATATCCGATCTATTAATTTAATCCGAGTGCATACGATATATGTCTGATATTATTTTAGTCCGATTCTGATATCCGATGCGTGTCATGACATCATACAAAACATACCATAAATCAAAGATCATTCAATCACATATACAACATGCACGCATAACATAGAACACAAAAGATATAGCACAAGAAGAGACACCTTAGGCAGTTAATAACTCAAAGTCGAGAATGACGTCTCACGCTCAGCTTTAATATTCGGTCGGAAAGAGTCAACACCTACGAGGTCAACAAAACATAATTATTACCACTACTATGCCACACTAACTTAATCAGTAAACGAGACCATACTCACATGCAGAACTCGCAGACTGATCAGAAGGAGGCCGAACGTGTGGGAAAGAAGGAAGGTTCTCGGCCTCCGAGTCAACGTCATCTGGACACATTAATATTCTAATCAAATTTTAACATATATAATTTCTAAAATACTAAATACGTTTAATTGCAAAAAGATAAACGGTCAAAGGTTTACTCGGTCAAAGGCAATTATCGAGCCGGTTGAACAAGTAAGATCCGATCAATGAGTCATATGATCAAAACCCAGTTCGGTCAATTGATTCTGTCAGTTCGATTCAAAACACTGATTAAAATTCGAACGCTGGTTAGATCGGTCGGTTCACAGATACGGATTCACAAGGTTGGATTTACCAAACAAATTAATTTGGCTCACTGCCAGAATCAAAATAAAATGCAAGGCACATGGGCCCCACAACAAATTCACTTCCAACCTAAAATTCAAATCACGTGGGTTCCAATAAATTTGAGCACTCCCTCCACTGTTCAACACACTCATTCACCGCCAAAACTCACGATCCAAGTCAAGTGGGTTCAAAACAATTTTAAACAGTCCCACCACTGTCCCACACGCAACTTACAGCCAATGTTGCAAAAACCCAAGGGTTTTCAGAATTCGAATGGTAGTCACTATGGATGACCAAAGGTGATAGATATGGTGAACGCCGGCGGTTCAACAACGCGGCAGCAACGCAAGGACGGCAACGGCACGGTTTGCCGCAGACGGCGACGCAGTTCACCGGTGGCGCACCACAAAGGTCACAAAGGGTCATCTCCGGCCCGATCAAAGAAGCAAACGAACAAAACCATAAATCCGAAATTGGAATAAAAGAAATTGAGTTCCAAAAGCTTACCCAACACACCCGAACAACGAACAACAATAATGGCGAGAAAGACGGTCGACAAGGGTGATTTGAGGCTTGGGTTAAATCGCGCGGGGAATTCGGTCGCAAGAAACAAATAAACGGCAACAAAGCTCAAGGGACTTGATCAACCAAGGGAGGAAGGCCGGTTCTGTTCGAGAGAGAAAGGGGAAAAGTGGCCGCCGCAAACCACACATGAGAAAAGAAGAGTCGGCTAGAAAACAACTAATAGGGTTAAAAGCCTAAAAATTTGGGTAAATTACCTCATAAGGGCTGTTAAAACGCTTTACAAAATAGACACCAACTTCCAAATTAAATCAATTAGGTCACTAAAATAACTAACATTCAATTAAATTTCCAATTCTCAATTAGGGTTACGAATTAGGGATCTTCCTCTAAGTAGGGCTTTTAATTTAGGGGAAAAATTGGGGTGTGACAAACACTCCACACGCACTTGAGTTTATCATATTCCACTTTGAATGGTTTTTGTATATCGGATCTTCACTTGGGTTTCGTTGTTTACCTGTCGGGAATTATAAAATTTGAAAGGAAAAAAAGTATTTTTTTTATGTTGATGCAGTGTTAAAATTAGCTAAAGCAAGGAATACATAATCCTTTCTTTTTTTATCTTGTTTAATTCCAATCTGAACCACTTGATTATTCAAAATGCGCACTTATGGCTTTGCCGCCCAATCCATAGAACAAAACATTGACAGCAACAACTTAAAAGGGACCTAACTAAGATAAATACATAGTTTGCCCCTGTGATAACAAATGTGAAGAACTATATGGTTTTGCAGACAGCGATCTCTTACAAACTTGGGCAGCTCACCGGCAAAATGAGAAGTATAAAAGTGGTGAAGAAATTTTCAACTCCTCAGATCCAGCAACCATCTTCACATCATTGATCACTTCCGCTTGAAGTTACCCTGTATCCACCTTTCAGTGCCTGTTTTAGACCCTTGCTCAGTTCCCGTACACTCTGCCGACATATATGGTAAATACCCCAAGGCCGATGTGAATTAAATTATATGCACAGTCAAACTCCAAGCTAACGAAACAAAACTACAGCAAACAGCATGTAGTAAAGAATTTACATTTTCAATTGTTGCTAACTACAATTTTGCTAGTTGCATAATCAAATCCACCTTAAAAGTTAGAATGGATATGTTATTTTTACACTTTGGACCATTCGTTAAGACATTGAATACATTATCGTTGAACTGGGAGCAGTCACTACCATCAAAGAATGACGCGCCCTGACTCTACAATCTTTTAGATAAACAGGTTCTGAGATCTAGAAAACCCTATGATTCATTAACTTAAAGTGCAACTGCAAACAATAAGAAAACTAACTGAAAGAATGAAATGACTCAATGTAACTTGATCAGTTGTACGTGTTGCGTAAATCCATCAAGTTAAAAACTGAGATTCCAAGCAGATATATAGAATTGAGAGCACTTCAACTGATTCAATTACATGACATCTCACAGTAAAAGTAACCATATAACCACGGGGTAGCAATGGGAGACAGTTATTAAAAGACGGGGAAGTGCAAATTACGATGAGAGTAAACATGCTAAAATCATGTCCATAACAGTTAATATGACAGCACAAAGCATGCTTAGGTAATTCAATTGATCAGATTTATCTGCCTTTCAGCGTGAAAGTTTACGAACAATGGAACATCTGGTCTCATTCATTTGACCTAAGTTTATACCTTTTTCTCCTTATGTACTATAGCACTAAATAACAGAAAATCTCAATCCCCTTCCAAAATTTTGTGGAATAGACATTCCAACCTCATTGAAACACCTTACTTAATTGGACCTTCAAACACTAGTGGGGAGAAAGATCCAGAATAAGATTAACAGCTTAGTCATAACTGAATTCTCCACCTAATGAGAGGAAGTGGTACTTTGCTTTCATCAAGGTCTATTTTGGATTTTTTTGGTGGGGGATTTAATATTTTATAATACTGTAAAAGAATGATAAGATCATAGAACAAATGAGGAGAGAACCTTAACGAGAAATGGCAACAAAATTGACTCCTTTCTTGGAACAAACTGATGATAAAAACAACCTAGACTGCTAGTTTCCAATTATGGATTTCATTCAATTAATGCTATTTCCCCCAAATAGATGATAGCATTAAAAATAATCTAATATGTGTGCATACATAAATATACACATTGGAGGATCAAAGGACAACACTTATGTTTGAATGAGATGGAAATTGCATACAAAATTAAACATTGCCTGAAGTAGCAAATGAAATAGCAATGAGGGGGAAATCCAGTAAACTACTAACCAATCGTAATAGCAAGGGAAATCTAGTTACTTTTTAGTCATGTACAATAGAAATCAAATTGCATGCAAAACGAAACCATATTGAAAGTAGCAAACAAGTATTCGGTTTCAATTAATTCTAATGAATGGTGAAAAAAATCCAGTTAAGCTAACAGCCAATAGTGATTAGAGGAAAACCTAGTTGTTGCTTTTTTGGCCACTACGTGTAAAATTGGACAAACTATTCATGCGTTTGATGAGCTGCTTAAGTGCATGAATAGCGAGAATTGCTCCATATCACCAAACAGCTAAGCTCAAATGACAAATATAAATTACACCATGAAGCAAATCAGCTATGATTCGGAAAGAGAATGGAACACTAAATCCTCACCGTTGATTGGATAGGAGGAGGATCAAGATCCACGTAGTGCACGGACATCTTAGCGATCTCAGTAATTGCGGCATCTCTAACTCCAGGCACGTCACTGGTTAACTCCTCGTAGGCAGCTTCAAACGCCTCTTGCCAAAACCTCGGTAATCTAATGCGACGGCTGTTAGTATACACATCCCACGTATGCTTCACGGTCTTCTCTCTCTCTCTTCCATTTCCTACCAAACGAAGAAAAAAGAACATTAAAACAAACTGAAAAAAAACAATATTTATATATTTTCATAGAAAATGCAAAATTAAAAAGGAGGAAAAAACTGGGGAATGGGGCTACCAATATCATCAGAAAGACGGTTGAGATTACCGGCGGACCAACGGAGGGTAACGGTTCCGGTGAACATCGACCAGAATGCCAGTAACAGAATCGCCAAGAATGCCCAAAACTTGTAGCGGCCTCTGCCAAACAAGCACGAATCTACGCTATCCTTTTTCACATTCACTGTCGTCATCGTCGTCATCCTTCATTTCGATTTAGAAAGAAAAAAAAAGAAAGTTTTACTTTATTTTAAAGA
The DNA here is from genome assembly GCA_019671005.1 of Hibiscus mutabilis. Lineage (NCBI taxonomy): Eukaryota > Viridiplantae > Streptophyta > Magnoliopsida > Malvales > Malvaceae > Hibiscus > Hibiscus mutabilis. The sequence continues at coordinate 11,079,788 of CM033734.1, forward strand.
ATTTTCTTAAAAAAAATTCGTTCCGAATTAATTAGTTTATTTATTAGGTGTTGTTTTTTAGTAGTGATACTGGATTTGCCTTTTTAATGGAGGGAAAAGAAAATATTATTGTATGTTGTTATTAGCGGGGCACCACACTTGGTTTGTAACACCCTTTTTCGTATTCGTATACCGAATACAAGTTAAAAATATTACAAAAATTTTAAGATTTTCTTATAGTAAAAATTAGAACTATTTAAAATTTTCAATAACTTAAAAGTAATTATATCAACATATTAAGATTACTAACATAACACGTAATAATTATACATATCATGTATCATAAAAAAAACAAAACTATTATAAGGCAGGCCGGTTTAGTAGCATAACAAAACAGACAAATTATCTCGTACATGTCACTATTCATAAACAAAACAATGATGCCATAGATACCGAAATAACTTGTCAATAGGATATCTCTTTCGATAGAGATGTTGATGCAACTGCTCCGCTTCTACTTTCAATTACCTACGTGTATAACCAAAATACACGCTAAGTATAACTTAGTGAGGCATAAGATGAGTAACATAAAAAATAATACTTAATAAAACTTGATACTTTCACAAGCATGATATTCTTTGAATCATACATTATGTAATGCAAGAAAACATAACATAATCATTCTTTGACTTAAAAGCATACTTCATTTCATGAAATCATATAGCCCAAGGTAAATATCAAGTGATTAAGGTACGAATCGTGTACTATAATATACTATCCATTACGGGCGACACAAAGTGTCGAATACATGTGCCACAATAAAGTGACGAATACGGGCGACACGAAGTGTTAAAATATAGGTGCCACAATAAAGTGACGAATACGGGCGACACGAAGTGTTAAAATACATGTGCCACAATAAAGTGACGAATACGGGCGACACGAAGTGTCGAATACATCTTAAACTCATAATAGTATACCAAAATATAATCCAACTCAATATTCTATCACCAAGTGCAAACTTTAAACAATTATTGCAGTAATGGTAGGTAACTCAAATTCCATACATACATACATTTATCATATAAAACATCTTCATAATATAGCAGTTCATACTCCAATATGTTCAATCACTTTTCATGGTATACTTCCATTTAAAACTATATCGAATAACTTGTCATGAAGATATCATGCTATAAAATATGTGTAAGCATAAAGAATATGCCACAATCTTTAAATCGTCAAAATAAAGTATCATGCTAAAAACATGTTTTGCTTTTATAAAATCTTTACCTGTTAGGTCGACTTATCACAAGTCTTCCTATAATATGTATGTTAACTAACATATAATTTATAAACATGTATGCACTCACCTTAGCATTGCAATATGATTTCCTATTCGATATTAGTCTCGAATTATATCCTTTCCCGGTCTGCTGATACGATCTTGATTTTTATCAGAATCTACATTAAAAAATAACATATACCATTTCAAAGTATATGTTAGAACATACTTAATTTATTTATAAAAATGGAAAGTAAATAAAATAACTATCCATTATTTACAAAAATTGATCCAATAAAACTTTCCATATTCGAATCAAAATTTATCATACTTTTCTTTAAGTCTCCAACTTTTCTCAATATTCATATTTTAGTTCCTAAAGACTCTTTTAAGCTTCCAAACACCATTTTCAAGCCAAATCCTTATATTTCTCATCATTTACAGTTTAAGACCTAAACTTTAAAATTTTACAACTTAGTCCTTAAATTTCCAAAATTCACAAATTGGTCCCAAAGTTAGTATAAACTTCAAAATCAACCTTCCAACCAGTTAACTTGATTTTCTAGCATAACATAATTCAACTATAAGCTTGAAAATCAAGTCCCTAAACTTTCCAATATTTACAATTTGGTCCCTAATGTCAATTAATTAGGGATTTTCATTCTAAACAACTTATATCATCATATTAAACATTTCTTCCTTTAATCACACCTTAAAATTCCCAACTTAACACAAACCCTAATTTTTCATAATTCAAGAACATGAGTATTTCTTCATCCTAACAATAAATCCAAGCTTAAATAACATCATTCTCATCATTTCCATCATCAAAATAATTTTTGCAAGAAATTCCCCTATTTCTTCATCATAGCCGAACGGTCACCTAGGCTTTTTTTTCATGGGATTTTCAACATTTGAACCATAGAAACAACATCATAATTAACAAGAACAATCTTTAAAACTCAAGTTTCCATCATGCTCTTCATCCACCAAAACACCAAACTACATCTTAGAGACATGGAAACTTAACAAAATTATACCAAAAGATAGAGAATTTCACGAAGACTAAATTTATATTTCATGTCTCAAGTCTAAAACCAACCATGGAAGCTTAAAAATTGAATTGAAAGCCTTACCCCTTGAGCTTGGAAGTTTTCGGCAGCCTTGTAGGTTGAAGAAGAAATTTTTGTTCAACTTTGTTTCTTTAATTATGCCAAATGGCATATTATACACCAAACTTAATAATATAAATCTTTAATAGTCGATAGACCATTATACCCTTGAGTTATAACCAATCACATATCAACACATGTTTTTTCTTATCCAAAATAATCAAAAAGTAAGGGTGAAATGACCTTTTTTACTCTTAATGAACCAACTTATCTTCAAAAATGTCATTTTCACCTATTTCACCAATTATTGCATAGAATCAAATTTAAATCGAATAAAAACGATTCGAAAATTATACTATCATATTCTTCAAGTCTTTCTAAGGCTTCCATAAAATTTTCATAATTTTCTGAGTTCGAATAACAATTCGAATAAATTTTTGAAACTTATTCCCTTTATAGCTTTTTCACACAAATCTTGTACCAAAAATATGATTCCCACCAAAATTCTTATACTGGGATAAACTATTCATTTTTGCCATAAAAATTTTATTGGGAAAATTACCATGTTGGTCCCTTAACTTTTTCCAACTTTTCACTTTAGCCATCAAACTTTAAAATTTTACGTTTTAGTCACTGAACTAAAACCACTAACTTTTGATTCTTTGCAATTTAGTCACTATGCAAATATTGGGGTATTACAATTCTCCTCTTTAAGAAAATTTGTCCTCGAATTTTCAAAACGTACCTGTAAAAATATTGGGTTCTTCTCTGTCATTTCTATCATCACGTGTCCGAATGTGATGGACTCTAGCTGAAGCTCGATCATCTCGACCTACAGTAGCTTCAGTTTCCCTTCTAGAACCCACTTTGGATGATCTTGCAGATCCTTAGCCTCGACCTCTCTGCATACCAACCGATCTCTCGGTCTGGACTAATTTGTCATCTTGAACCGGGCAGTCACGTACAAAATGTCCCGTTTCACCACAGCGAAAATAGCTCTTGTAATCCTCCAACATTCTCCACGATGATATCGATTACAATACTTACAAATATGAGGTCCAGGTTTATTTGCATAACTCTTTGTTGTTGTCGAAGTATTTTTGAATTTTCCAATTTGTTTCGCTTGTTCCCAGGGTGCTGAAAATTAAGATTTTTCCTGTTGTGAATATCCTTTACCACGCTTTGATGATTGCGAAGTAAAAGATGTCGCAGCTAGGGATTTAAATAGCGTTCGCGGTCGCGTCGCGTTTATCGCGGTTGCGGACATAACAGATGCCATCGCGGTCTCTGCGGATGTCACAGTCGTGAATTTTTATAAATTTTGCACAACTTATCCTAAAATAAAATAATTATAATTATAAAGATTCATTTTAATGATTTTTAGAATGATTTCTAAACAAAAATGGACATATATATAATATAGTTTAACCAAATAAAAGACTTTAAAAACCCGGTGATAGGATAGGAGAATTAATTAATTAATGATGGTGACATTCTAAATTATATATATATATATAATTTCTCAACGATGTAAGCAAGAACATAAAAGTATAATGTAAAATAATTAAAGCAACACATACCTCAGTCGGGCATGGTGCAACTTCACCGATTTTATGAGCATGGTGCTTTTTTAACTGTGTTATTCCTCTGTCGTAACTTTGCCACAAAGTTTGCATACAACATTTCCTTTCGAATTTGGAACTGGATCACCAAAATGCCAACCTATATCTCTACCCGGTGCACCTTCTAATCCTTTAGTCGGGAACTTTTCAATAGGTGGTGGCATGCTTCAATTTCAATAAAAACTGAAATTCGTATATTTATAAATCATAATCATAAAGTTAAATAAAAATCTAATATATTTTTATACTTGATTAAATTAGGACTAAATTGAATGAAAATTAAAACTAAATTTAAATTGCATAAAGTCTGAAAGTTTAATTAAATAATTTAAATTAGGATATATGATTAAATTGAATGAAAGATAAAATTTACACTAATTTGAGAATTTAGGATAACATTAAGGACCAAAGACCAAACTCAACAAATCTATAAAAATTACATAATACCTAATTTACCATTTTTACCTTGTTCTTCTTAGTTCTTCTTCTCAAAAGTCAAATAGAAAAATGCAAAGTTGCAAACCGCTCGGCCGCTCAACTCAACGTTCTCTTCAGTCTACCACCGGCGGCGGCAACGAAGCTCAAGACAGAGAGTGTCGACTGACGATGGAAATTGGAAAGATCTTGAATCTTGATTGGAACTGGAAGGCTATGGAAAACTTCTCGAGTCTTCTATTCTCTACGTCTCTGCTCCGCTCTCTGTTTTTTTTTTAATTTTCAGGTTTTTTAGCTCTTTGCCTCTTTGCACTACAGTTTGCAATTTGGTGATTTTGGTCTATGAATCTGTGATACACGTTTATTGTATTTTAAATTTGCAATTCAAAATCTCAGATTTCATATTACTTTTTATTTTTTTCAATTACTTTTGCATGTTTTCATCTCTTTTGCAGAGTAGGGGAATATATTCTCCTTGTTTTATCTGGCTTTTGAAGTACAATTTCACACTTTTTTCCAATCACGGCTTGATAATGGGGATAGCGTCCCGTTATCGCCGCGATGAACGTTATAGTGTTATTTCCCATCCGCGACAGACCGATATGGTCGTGAATTCGTTACCCACCTTTATTTCCTCTGATTACAGTATCGGACGGCGGCGCGACCGCAATTTCGCGGCCACAATTGCGTTAGCGTCTCGCGATTTAAAACCCTGGTCGCAGCACTTCTTTTTTGACCTTGGGATTCTTTCTCAGCTTTCTCTTTGACATTCTCCATCGCTTTTGCTCCGTTGACAACATCCTGGAAATCTCTAGGAGTAAAAGCTACCAATACTTCTTGATATCGTACATTCAACACATTTATAAAGTTGTCCATGATGGTTTTCTCGTTCGGTAGCAGTTCAGAAGCAAATCTGCTCAATCTGTTAAATTCCCATTCATACTCATATACTGAACGATTCCTCTGCCTCAGATTTAGGAATTGTTGTCTCATTTCTCGAACAAAAATATCTCTAATGTATTTCCTCCTAAACTCTCAGAGGAAGAACTGCCAGTTTACTTCTTCATGAACACGGGCAGTGACGTTATTCCACCAAACCAAAGCTTGTTCCCTCAATAAGGAAACTACACCTTCTAATTTTCCTCGGTCATCACAGTCGATCCGATTCAACATAGTCTGTATATCATTTAACTAGAAATCTGCAGACATCAGATCTGCATCAGTATCACCTTTAAAATCGGGAGCTTGCAGCTTTTTTAACTCTTTAGGTACAGAAATTCGATGAGGTCTATTTATAATCGCATCCAGAGCTTGTAAAAATGTGCCTCGATCTTGTACTGGCACCTCCTGTTGTGCAGGCTGTTGTACCTCTTCACCGACTTTTGGGGGCATTCTCAGGCCACATCTGCTAATTAACATGTCGGGATCCTTCTCACTCCGACATCTGTACTCATAACATTCACTTAAACTAATAAGCAATCGCATCTATTAAACAAGTATCATTTTCAAGTAAATACAACATCCTAGTGGCATGTACTCTTTAAAACACTTTCTTTGAGTTCAAATTTATCCAGAACCAGCTAAACCTTTGCTCTGATACCAATAAATGTAACACTTCTTTCCCGTATCCGTACACCAAACACGAATCAGAAATGTCACAGAAATTTTAAGATTTTCTCACAGTAAAAACCGAAACTATTTAAAATTTTCAATAACTTATAAGTAATTATATCAACATATTAAGATTACTAACATAACATGTAATAATTATACATATCATGTATCATAAAAAAACTATTATAAGGCAGGCCGATTTAGTAGTTTAACAAAACAGACAAATTATCTCGTACATGCCACTATTCATAAACAAAACAATGATGCCATAGATACCGAAATAACCTGTCGATAGAATATCTCTTTCAATAGAGATGTTGATGCAACTGCTCCGCTTCTACTTTCAATTACCTACGTGTATAACCAAAGTACACACTAAGTATAACTTAGTGAGGCATAAGATGAGTAACATACAAAATAATACTTAATAAAACATGATACTTTCACAAGCATGATATTCTTTGAATCATACATTATGTAATGCAAGAAAACATAACATAATCATTCTTTGACTTAAAAGCATACTTCATTTCATGAAATCATATAGCCCAAGGTGAACATCAAGTGATTAAGGTATGAGTCGTGTACTATAATGTACTATCCTTTACGGGCGACACGAAGTGTCGAATACAGGCGCCAAAATAAAGTGACGAATACGGGCGACACGAAGTGTTAAAATACAGGTGCCACAATAAAGTGATGAATATGGGCGACACGAAATGTCGAATACATCTTAAACTCATAATAGTATACCACAATATAATCCAACTCAATATTCTATCATCAATATTCTATCACCAAGGGCAAACTTTAAACAATTCTTGCAGTAATGGTAGGTAACCCAAATTCCATACATACATACATTTATCATATAAAACATCTTCATAATAGAGCAGTTCATACTCCAATATGTTCAATCACTTTTCATAGTATACTTCCATTTAAAACTATATCGAATAACTTGTCATGAAGATATCATGCTATAAAATATGTGTAAGCATAAAGAATACGCCACAATCTTTAAATCATTAAAATAAAGTATCATGCTAAAAACATGTTTTGTTTTATAAAATCTTTACATTTTAGGTCGACTTATCACAAGTCTTCCTATAATATGTATGTTAACTAACATATAATTTATAAACATGTATGCACTCACTTTAGCCTTGCAATATGATTTCCTATTCGATATTAGTCTCGAATTATATCCTTTCTCGGTCTGCTGATACGATCTTGATTTTTATCAGAATCTACATTAAAAAATAACATATATATCATTTCAAAGTATATGTTAGAACATACGTAATTCATATATAATAATGGAAAGTAAATAAAATAACTATCCATTATTTACAAAAAATGATCCGATAAAACTTTCCATATTCGAATCAAAATTTCTCGATATTCATATTTTAGTCCCTAAAGACTCTTTTAAGCTTCCAAACACCATTTTCAAGCCATATATTTCTCATCATTTACACTTTAAGACCCAAACTTTAAAAATTTACAACTTAGTCCTTAAATTTCTAAAATTCACAAATTGGTCCCAAAGTTAGTATAAACTTCAAAATCAACCTTTCAACCATTTAACTTGATTTTCTAACATAACATACTTCAACTATAAGCTTGACAATCAAGTCCCTAAACTTTTCAATATTTACAATTTGGCCCCTAATGTCAATTAATTAGGGATTTTCATTCTAAACAACTTATATCATCATATTAAACTTTTCTTCCTTCATTCACACCTTAAAATTCCCAACTTAACACAAACCCAAATTTTTCATAATTCAAGAACATGAGTATTTCTTCATCCTAACAATAAATCCAAGCTTAAATAACACCATTCTCATCATTTCCATCATCAAAATAATTTTTGCAAGAAATTCCCCTATTTCTTCATCATAGCCGAATGGTCACCTAAGCCTTTTTCATGGGATTTTCAACATTTGAACCATAGAAACAACATCATAATTAACAAGAACAACCTTTAAAACTCAAGTTTCCATCATGCTCTTCATCCACCAAAACACCAAACTACATCTTAGAGACATAGAAACTTAACAAAAATTATACCAAAAGATAGAGAATTTCATGGAGACTAAATTTCTATTTCACGTCTCAAGTCTAAAACCAACCATGGAAGCTTAAAAATTGAATTGAAAGCCTTGCCCCTTGAGCTTAGAAGTTTTCGGCAGCCTTGTAGGTTGAAGAATAAATTTTTGTTCAACTTTGTTTCTTTAATTATGCCAAACTTAATAGTATAAATCTTTAATAGTCAAAATAACATTATACCCTTGAGTTATAACCAATCCTATGCCAACACATGTCTTTTCTTATCCAAAATAATCAATAATAATAAAAAAGTAAGGGTGAAATGACCTTTTTACCCTTAATGAACCAACTTATCTTCAAAAATGCCATTTTCACCTATTTCACCAATTATTGCATAGAATCGAATTTAAATCGAATAAAAACGATTCAAAAACTATACTATCATATTCTTCAAGTCTTTCTAAGGCTTCCATAAAATTTTCATAATTTTCTGAGTTCGAATAATTCGAAGAAATTTTCGAAACTTATTCCCTTTATAGCTTTTCACACATATCTCGTACCAAAAATCAGATTCACACCAAAATTCTTATAACAGGATAAACTATTCACTTTTGCCATAAAAAATTTATTGGGAAAATTACCATGTTAGTCCATAAACTTTTTCCAACTTTTCACTTAGACACCAAACTTTAAAATTTTACGTTTTAGTCACTAAACAAAAATCACTAACTTTTGATTCTTTACAATTTAGTCACTAAGCAAATGTTGGGGGTATTACATGGATAGTTGGATTAGTTTCGCTTTTAGTTGACCTTTATAACATTTAAGGACGATATTAACCGTTTGATGTGAAATTCATGAAAGTTTTAATGGTTTTGCGATTGGTCGTGTATATTCATCGTTTGATATTGATAATATACGACAGGACCACCGACATTACACGGGGAGTTTATTATTAATATTTGTATTTTTAAATCATAAAATCCACATAGACCATACGAATGAAATTGTTCAAACTCAATTTTTAAAAAGAATGATATTCATCTTTTACTGAAATTATTCCTTAAGTACTACACTATAGTGAAACTATAATAAAAAGAGTGACAAGTGATTGGATGATCAAATTATTATTTTTAATATCATTCCTAAAATGCATATAATCTTTTAATTTTAAAAATAAAATTAATTTATGAAAATATGTTTAAATCTTCAATTTTTTTTTAGTTTTAAATAAAAATTTCTATTCGATGTATTTAAATACACAATATTAAGAATTTACACCCAAATCAATATTCGATCGACAAAATAAGGAACCCATTTTTTAAGTTTAAATAAATTCATTTTTTAACAATAGCAACAAAAATTAGATTTTATTAAAAAAATAAAAGAAGTTGCAACAAATACAACACATTCAAATCATAAAAAGAACATTGAGGACAAGTCTACTAAAAAAAATTTAAAGAAGAAAAATTTAAATATGTAACACAAAGTGCATGAAGAAAAACAATTGAATCTTCTTTTAAATACGTCGTTCACCTTCTATAGAAAATTTAGCCACCATCATAAAAATATTTATATATCTTCCAACTGGGAACTATATTAATGTATAAATGGATACTAAGAAAATAAATATGGCAGATTTCTCCTCTAATAGTTCTGATTGTATCAACAAACTATCACAAAAAAGATCTAACCATAGTCGACCTTCCTTAATTAAAAAATACGCCAGAATGATTGTTACATGAACATTAGACTATTATAAAATAATAAAAAATATACTATTAGACAGACGAAAATAATGTCATAGAAATAGACGAGCAAACGTATGCGTGAAAAGCTTGCATGTATGGGGAATAATGAAAAAGGATTTGGAAAGTTCTAATTAGAATTGTTTAAGAATCAATTATCCGTATAGCTCGATGGGCACAGCTCGGTATAGCCTAATTCACATAATTATTTTACAAAAATTTAATTATAAGATATAAAAATGTATTTTATTATTATTATTTTAGAATATGATGGTACTACAAGTTTTCTGAGCTTGTTCGGATTTACCCCGAACGGATTTAGATTGAGCTCGAAGTCCACGTACACCTCTAAGCGCATTACTTTTCCAGTGTGAGGGTTGAACCATTAAGCCCAATGGCTGGAACAGCCAGTTAAAACAAGCCCTAAAGTTACAAGGCCAGAATTCACTTTAGAGCCAGCTTAATGAAGCCCAAGAAGCTAGGAGTCCGATTGAACCCCACCCTGCCCTATAAAAATACATTTGTATCGGTAAGTTATTTGATCTTGAAAAATATTTTAATTATTGGTTAAGTCAAATTTGAGTACCATAATAGTTGATTTAAACGGATTGTGAGTCTATTCGATTTTTTTAATCTTAGTATATATTTTATATTATTAAATTACATTTCTACATTATTATATTGAATACGAACGGGCTCAATCGAATATAAATTCGAGCTTTAGTGAAAACATTGGTAGACTAATTTAATTGAATTTGAATAGCTCGATTATATTTTTAGCCAAATCTAAATTTAAAAATTATTGTTTGGTCGAACTTGAATTGAATATTGAACTTTGAATTTTGAATCTGTTGGTGCCAAAAATAGGTTGGCACAGAATAAAGGTCGTCGATGGTGGAATGTGGTGGTTGTTAGTAATTGTGGCGGTTTATTCTTTTTGATTTGGACGGAGGATCGCAGAATAAACAATTCGATGTCGCTAAATGTAACGGAAAATCGAACTCTTGAAGGTGGATGCTAGTTGGTGCTTGATGGCGCAATGAGACATGCTAATAGCGGAGTCATGAAAGGAGAGATCGTCCCTTCTCTTGAAGGTTAAAATGTACTGAATATAAAAAAGTTTCTATGTCATCTTTGAGAAACAAAACTTCTTGAAGAATGCATTAACATAATCAAGTAGATTGGCGATTGACGAGACTTGATAAGCCAGTAAGTCTCATGCTATTTATTAACTAGAACTTGTCGCTATTCAAATTTGATTCGGTTCCGTTACATCCCTACTTACATAAGCTTTCAACTTTTCAAAACAAGAAGTCAAAAACCTGAGAATTTAAGATTTATGCGAGTAAATTTCAAGGGGGGGAAGAAAATAGAAGATATATGTAAGCATGGGAGGCAACCATGTTGGCGACAATTGAGTGCACACTTTTGCCTAAATGAGGTGTGTCCCTCTGAAAGAGTGTAAAAATGAAGAAAAAGGAGAAAGCATTTGGAATTTGGATGATTTTGTTTCCTTGGATCCCCGCCATGTGCGCTCAGGAGGAGCTTCTTTGGATTGACCTTCTTTGTGTCGTCCCCGCCATGTGCGCTCAGGAGGAGCTTCTTTGGATTGACCTTCTTTGTGTCGTCCCTCTGCCCCAGAGATTTTTCTTTATATTCCATCTTCTACAAATACAAAAAGATATCCTTTTTACTGTTGCACGCGTTTCAATTCTATCATTAATTCACTGCCATACCTCATTTCCTATAAAGTAAATACACACATTTGGTTGTAAGTTGCTTTAATTCAAGTTCATTTTACTTTTCTTTTTGATCGTGTAACTTTTCCTCCTTCACTAAAAAGCAAGTACTTTGTTAAAGAAAAAGGAACAAGTGATAAACAGCTAGTATTGAAAACGTTTTGGCCAACAACTTTGTCATGTGGCGATTATACCAAGGATTATCATTATTACCGGTTCTTTAGGTTTAGTAGCCAGCTCCTCCTAGACCCATTTAATTAAAGATCAATGCATGTAAATTTCGAGAGTAGGAGTATTTACCGAGTAAGCGATTACGAGTTAAGTAACGCTTGATTTGACTTAAAATTTATCGATTGTGTTCGACTCAATTTGATACTTAATAAATTCAGTAAAATTTTGCTCTGCTCATACTCGTTAAAAAATTATTGTTCGACTCGACTCGTTGCTCATTAAGCTCGCCATAATTTTTACCTTTATTTTTTTAGTATATGTACAATCTAGTAATTGTGTATAGAGCATAATATAAACATAAATTAACAAATTAAAAAATTAAAATAGCGTGCGAAACTATTCCAAAACCTAAACTCTAAAGTAACAATCCACAAATACATAAAACTATCCTATTATAAAAAAATAAGTTAAAAAAACTTCTTATAAAAAATTACTGAGCTGCTTGTAAACTTATAGAGTCGAGTTGTGTTTTACTTGATTTGACTCGTTAAAATTTTAAGTCAAACTCAAATTCAAATCGAGTATTAATTAAATTTTAACCGAATTAAACTCGAGCTTTCCTGAGATGCTTAACTCAACTAGCGGATAGAAATCGTGGCCCCAATTAGCACCCCTATTCCAGATTATAAAAATGAATAATAAGCTGCAATTTTCATTTTTTTATTATTCCCCATGCATGCAAGTTTTTACTTAAGAACAGATTTCTTTTGAAAAACGTAGCATTAACTTAATTAATAAATCTACGCTTCTTCTGCATCGCACAGTCGAAATGCATCTGCATAAACATACTTTTTCCTGGTTCATTTCAAAATATTTACACTATTCATCAACGTGGGAGTAAGAATATAAAAACCATAAAAGTATTCAAAGTTTTATTCTTCTTCTTGTTGTTTCAGGTTTAAAAGAAATGAAAGGAGCATGGAATCCCAACTTTCAGATACGAACTTTGTCGTCACTTTATTGACATGGCATTTTAAAAGAATAGAATATATACGATTAAACATTCCTGTCATATATTCAGTAAACAGGAGCATAGGAATATATCCACTATCCAGCAGGTTTTCAGGGTTGTGAACCTGCAAATTGTAATGCTATATAACTAAGGACGACCATGGGCTATAAAGTACATATGAAGTTTGTAATTGTATATTCCTTTTTCAGAAGGGTAGGGCTGGGGCAGGGGCAGGGGCAGGGGCAGGGCAGGCCATGGATGAACACTTCTTTTGATGAATCCTACCATTTCACAGTGATCACCATGATTGCTATTGATTAGGTACTCCCATGCATGCCAATATCTGCTTTGTTATTGTACCACCTTCATCACCATTATTGCTGTTGGTTATTGTTACTTCGTTTTCTAGTTGTTTTTTTTCCTTCTACGATTGAAAGCTGAATTTACCTAAAATGAATAGTTTTCTGATACAGTCTTTCTAACAGAATTAACCTATGCATTATTGCAAAGGTAGAAATCAGTGCTGTTCTCTCGAGTCTTAATCGGTCAATGATTTAAAAGTTATCAACATGCATGTAATAATACGCTTGAACCCTTTTTTTATTTGTTATCAAATCAAGTAGGCTCTTTCGTAGACAGCATGGAAAAGTGGTCAAAACGAGTGATGGCTAACAAACTCACTGAGTCACTGTATTTTTACTTGTTTTCTAGCTCTCCAAGTTCATTTATTCCTTTTTCTGTAGTAGCTGACAAAAAATATTTAAAACAAAAATTTGGCAGTTCTTTTTTAAGTGAAACAGAAGTACACGTCTTCGCTCCTCGCCCTCTATATATAAGCCTAACTTTTCTCAGATAATACAGAGAGCTAACGGAACAAAATCTTCGAACATTAAAATGGCGAAACGCTTCAAGCTTAAGATATTCCGAGTCTTCACTTCCTTCCAATCTTGCCGTTCAAAAGACCCTTCTAATTTCCCATTAAATCCCGTCCCTTCATTCTGCAGACTGTATTCAGTCAGACGAAACCCTATCACCCGCCATTTACCGCCGCCGCCGCTGCCAACACAGCCAAAGTCGACAAAGGTGCCTCGTTACTCTTCCCTCAAACGACACGTTTCATCCGCGTTTTCGTCGATCGGCTGCGGCCTCGGGCCAACATCGTCTGCAAAGTACTTGTCTGAAACTAACCGTAGTGAATCATCACCGCCGTCGACATTGGAGTTCCACTGGGAAAAAGAAGACAGATGGCACGTTATAGCCAAAGTTTACGACGATGACAAAACCCCCCGTCGCAAAATCTACAATACCTCTGAAAACGACGACGATTTGTTTCCACCTCCAGCGCCTCCCAACACGATAAAGAAAAAACGACGATACAAAAAAAGGAAAACGACGCCGAAAATCCGGATAAGCACCTCGTCGGCCGAGAGTGGGTTGTTTAGCAGCGAAAGCTTTGAAGACGACGATATTAACAACGAAGAAACCGAAACCCTGGTCTCATCTTCGAGGAGCTTCTCCACTGATTCCTGCTCAGAGATGTTCAACGCCAACTTAGAAGCCATACTGGAAACAAAGCCTACGGGGCAAAAGAAGAAGAAACCCAAGAAAGTTAAGAAGACAAAAAGGTACGCCGTAAGAAAATCGTCGTCGGAGAGTGAATCGCCGGCGAGGTTGTCGAGCTTTTTGCAGCGGATGATACCGTGCACAGTGGACGGCAAAGTGAGGGAGAGTTTTGCCGTGGTGAAGAAATCGGCGGATCCGTACGAGGATTTCAAGAGGTCGATGATGGATATGATATTAGAGAAGCAAATGTTTGAAGAAAAAGATTTGGAACAGCTCCTGCATTGTTTCTTGTCTTTGAATTCTAGGCTTCATCATGGGGTCATTGTTCAGGCTTTTTCTGAGATTTGGGAAGCCTTATTTTCTCGAAGATCAACTACTTCTCGACCTTCTTGTGCTCTTAATTAATAGTAGTATAAACGTAAGTATTATCAAAATTGATAAATAATCCGACCTTTTAGCTTTAACCCTTTCTTTGTTACTAATATTATTGTAAAATGTATTAATATGTTGAAGGATTTCTCAGTTTTTAATGATTTTTTTGGTATATCAATGCCAATAAACTAATATCATACCAACAGATCATAGCTATGTTCCATAATCTATAGTAAACTTCTATTATTTAGTTGGAGTATTTTCCATAATCTACTTTCTACAAGTATTTAATTTACATATGGTTTATATATCTTAATTAACATTAGATCAAAAATTTTACCTCGAAAAAAATTCTTTCTCATTCTTCATCAAAAGAAATAAAAATTCCATATGTGAAATATCCACACAAGATAGATTTCATTTGCGTAAACAATATGTGGAGCATGAAAAATAATATTTGTTTGCTCTTTTTCATTTCATATGTTCCACTAAAGATTTTATGCAACGTGTATTAATAATTTTTTATTGATAATACACATGGCATAATTTCATTAATGAGACATATAAAGGAACACATAAATAGAGCAAACGAATTCTATTAAGAGAATAAGATCCATATTTTGCATGGCAGTCCTCATATATTGAACTTCCTAGTTATTTAAAAAAAAATTAATTCTAATTCTACTTATAAGAGAGGGGAAGGGGTACTCCAGCCTCTAAGAGAAGGAAGAGAGTGTTTTTAATATATCTAAAACCCATAAATTAAAAGAATGTGTGAGAACAAAGATTAGCAGCTTGACATTTGCGAAATTGTTTTTAGTTATTCTGCGTGTGTTGGAGATTATAGCATTTGTGAAATTGCTTTTATGAAAGGGGAACAAAAATTATCTACCCTCTTTAGTGCCCTTTCAATGTTCCAACACTAAAAAAATTATACTCTAAATTTTAACTATTTAAAATTTTAAAACTAAACCCCACACCCTACGCTCTAAACTTTAACCCTAAACTTAGCCCTAACCCTAAAATATATTTTTTTAGCAATGGATCATAAAAATAGAATTAAAAGGTAAATGATTTCTATTCATAAAAGGGGGCTATGATAAAATTTTGTCCTTTGTTCTAACGTGGTGTATGATTTATGAATTTCATGGAGCATGCGGCAGTATCTTACCATTTACATCGACTAAGTTTTAGGGAGCATGTACAATTCCTGGTTAGGTGACTTAAGCCTACCCATGGCAATGTAAGTGTGGATGAAGGTAATGGTGGACAGGAGAAATTATATCATAGGCTTGGCACGCCACGTCATCTATGGTCCCAACTAATAAAAAACATCCATTTCATTAAATTTTTTTACGTTATCTTTTTACCAAGTGAATCTTCACTCAGATTTACTGTAAATTAAATTAAAAATTACTTTTTACTAATTGTAGATTCACTTGGTAAAAAGATGACGTTAAAAAATTTAATGAAATAAATATTTTTTATTGGTTAAAACTATAAATGACGTGGCAGACTGGCATATGATATAATTTGTGGTGGACATGGGACACTTGTAGTTGTTGGGGCAATAATGGGAGATGAAAATGGTTGTTTTGTTGCGGGCAGAATGTGGGTCCAAGTAAGCCAGTCTGATTCGCTTACTACAGAAGCAATTGCAGCATTATTAGATATCAAGGGATTAATTGAGCGACAGGTACAAAGAGTTGAATCGGAAAATGATTCAATGGTGATTAATATTATTAGGTAATTTGCATACAGACAGTGATCAATTAGTAGCAAGTTTGGGACATTTAGTTGTGTTTATTTTGATTTTATTGTGTTTAAATATATTTTTAAATTAGGAAATTAAGTTGCTCATCGTTTAACTAGTTTTGCTGTATTAAGGATAGGAGTTGGAAATATAAGTACTTAAATGGAACCAAATGATCATGTAAATTCACTCTTTTTCCACCCTTCACATACCTAATATCACTTAATGCGAATATATTAATGATCTATGCTTATTTTATGTTCATAAAATGAATCCACAGTCAATACTCAATGCCGTAGGAACTAACAAAGTTAGTACCCGCGTCGTCTTTACATGCGCAAAACCTAGCCTGGAATGTCCTTTGCTATTTCTTGCAAATTTGCAATTTAGTCTCACCTGCCTCCATTATTTCTTACATTTATTGTTCAACTTCTAAGCTGACATACAATCTTCAGCATTTTACGATTTCATTTATTTTTTCATAAATACTATATTGAAAAATATTAAATGTACTTGCTGTAAAAAAATTATTTTCCACAGGTCACCTAATTTTTAGGGCTTAGATGTTAGAATTTGAGGGTTAGGGTTATGGTTTTAGTGTATGTGGTTAGATTTTTAAGTTTGTGAGAAAATTTTATGTTTAAACTTTAAAGTTTAGGGTTTAAAATATATGGGCTAAGGTTTATGGCCCTAAAAGAAACGTATGCCAGTTTAAAAAACCCGCTTGTGGGGAAAAACTTTCCATTAACGTTGCATCAAATAATTACCATACTCAATTTGCAAATGAAAATTAGTTAGAATCCGAAAAAGTCAATTGTTCTTACTCGTTAATTTTATTTATTTATATTAAATAGAGAGGTATTACATTCTATAAGTTAAATGTCAAGATTTAAACCTATACAAAATGGAGTAACATGAGTATCCTTGACTACTTGACCAATTACTAGATCTCTTACTCGTTAATCTTATCCAATAAAGAAAAAATATCCGAAATTATAAAACTAAACCAAAAAAAAAAACAAAGATAGATAGATTAATTGAGATATTTCCTTAAAACCATCATCGTGTACAAACTAGTCACTTAAAAATAAAATAGGATATAAGCCGATATTTTGTGTTGATATATATCTTATCAAAAATTTATTTAAAGGTTTAGAATTTTTTAACAATAAAGATTTTAATTTAATATCAGACTCTAACCTAATTTTCTCTCTGCCCCAATCCTAGCTCTGCAGCTTTCATTTTTTATTTGTTTCCTTGGTTGGTGGTCGGCAATCAGTCTTATTATTGGTTGTCGACCACCGAGGTTCATTATTTTTTTATATTTTTAATAAGAATCTCTGCCTTTGTGACACAGGTTTCCTCTGCCTTTGTGACACGTTTTTTTATTTTTTGTGGTTCATTTTATCTGTCGTTTTAGCATGATTTCAACATACCTTAGCGATCGTTTGGTGCTTGTACAGAGATCTTCATGGTGCTAGTTTTTTATTATGATTTTGTCGGTGGTCATAAAGAGATAGATCTCTACTCGGTTGATAGTTGTTTGCCGATGTAATCAGACCTGGGTAGCAAAGCAATCTACTTGTTAGTTTGGTTCGCACACCGCT
The DNA here is from genome assembly GCA_019671005.1 of Hibiscus mutabilis. Classification (NCBI taxonomy): domain Eukaryota; kingdom Viridiplantae; phylum Streptophyta; class Magnoliopsida; order Malvales; family Malvaceae; genus Hibiscus; species Hibiscus mutabilis. The sequence goes on from CM033734.1 coordinate 11,097,855, forward strand.
CCTTTTTTATCCCGTAAAGTGTCTCTTTGGACAGAGACAATGAGATTCATGAAGGCTTCTGGATTTTGATGGTATGCTAATATCTATGGAAGTATTTATTTTTCTTTGCACTTTTGAGCTTTTGTATGAGATTTTGGTAGATTAGTCCTCATTATTTTCCCTTCTGGATGCGTTGTATTTGTGATATCTTCCATGAATTTTTAATAAAATTTAGTTGTCATTTTAAAAATAAAATAAAAATAAAATAAGATCAAACCAAATAATGATGTCTCAAACAAATAATATATACAAACAAACAATGTTATCGATGCAAAATGAAAAATACCATTAACATGATTATAAAAATACATATAACAACAAATGACTTGTTGACAAATTGTATTATCACAGTTCAACTACGATATATCTTTGATAATACGAACATCTATCAATATTTAATCTGAGAACAAGAATAAATCAACAATATTTCATAATAAATAAGAGTATAAACAAAACGTGATAGAGACTAGGGCTGTAAACGAACCAAACGTTCAGTGAACCGTTCGTGAACCGTTCGGTGGAAAGTTCATTTATGTTCATTTATTTATTAAACGAGCGAACATGAATCAGATTTTTTGTTCGTTTACTTAAATGAAAGAACACGAACAAGAGGCTTGTTCATTCATTTATGTTCGTGAATATTCGGTAATCAATTCGTTTATGTTGGTTTAAATTTATTTACATATGTCTATTTATATTTATTATTTTTCATAACAAAAAGTATTAGATTTAAAAAATTTAAAAACATATATAAAAATATGAAATAAAAAGAAAAAATAAACAAATACTCAATGTATGAGACTTTAGATTTTTCAAAAAAAATTAAACAATAATCAATGTTCATCCGCGTTCGTTTGTGTTCGTTTATTATTTAACAAATGAACACGAACAAAAAATTATTTTCGTTTAGTTGTTCGTGTTTGTTTATTTATTTAGTTAAAATTAAACAAACGAACATGAACATACCCTAATTTATATTCATTCGGTTGGTTGACAGACTTATATGAGACTTGACCAAATCATTCACAGGAAAATTAATTAAACAAAATAAAATTGGTCTAAAGGGAACGATAAAGAGAGGAGAAAAATACATAAAAAAACTAAGAAAAGGACAAAAGAATATAAAAATTTAAATCTTAAATTCCTAATCCTAATCCTAAAACCCTAAACCCTAAATCTTAAATCTTATACACTAAATTCTAAGCACTAACTTTAAATTCTAAACCATACAATTTAAACCCATAAACTTTAAACCCTAAATTAAAACTCTAACTCCTAAAACTAAAAAGCAAGTGTAAACTAAAGTTTACAAGGCTGTATCAAAATTTTTTTCCTGAATTTAATCAAATTAACATATAAATTTATTTAAATTACGTCGTCACTTTTATAGACAATTGACAACTATTGAATTTGAACATATATTATCAATTTTTTTTTCTAAAATATCCACCAGAGCATTATCAATTTTGATTTTAAGAGATAATTACTGAATTTGATTTCAATTGATAACAAAAAAAGATTAGATTGGCTTGGTCGTTTATCCCAAGTATTTAATTCCAAAGTTCCCGACTTCAAATCCTCATCAAAATTATTCTATTAGATCCAATTTATTTAAAAGGCTTAAAAAATATAGGTGCCCAAAATATACATTTTTTTAAATTTTAGGTGCCTAAAGTATTTTTTGTAAAATAGATGCTTAAAGTTTCAATAGTTGCAATTTTAGGCGCATGACAGTTAAAGGGTGTTAAATTTTTTTTAACCAATCAACACTTTACACGTGACACTATTTTTTTTAATTTTTAAAGAAAAACACTAAATTTTTTTATTTTTTCATAAAATTTCAAATTTTGCAATTTTTACAAAACAATCCCCCAAAACCCTAAAAATTTCTAAACCCAAACCCCAAATCGCCACCGCTTCCATCACCGATCGTTGTTCATGAGGCAGTCATTTCCCCCAACATGGCTTTGCTGGATTAATTAGAACGGCGTGCCAGCCGAACGTCAATTTTGCGTTTGACACTTGGTTGGCACGCCGTTTGACATTTTCAACGATGCCATGTTGGGGGAAATGACTGCACGGGTCCGGCGACCAAAGCGGTGTGATCAGGGGCGGCGATCAACAACGGAAAAATACTTAAATTAAATCAGTATAAACTTTAGGCACCTAAAATTATAATGGTCATACACCTAAAATTATAACAGTGTAAACTTTAAGCACCTAAAATTATAACGGTTAAAATTTTGGGCGCCTATTTTTATAAAAAAATACTTTAAACACCTAAAGTTAAAAAAATATATATACTTTAAGTACTTATTTTTCATTTAAGCCTATTCAAAACGATTGTACTCAACTCCTAACTTTTTTTTTTTGAATATTCAACTCAAACCTTTTAAATTAAAAAAATACGTATTCAAATTGAAGGTGAAAAATTGGTCAAAGAAATCTAAGGAAAAATTCATCAACATTATTGTTAATTAGATTTTAATTTTTATATTAAACAAATAACGGAAATATTAAAAAAAATAAAAACAGAAGATCCGAAGAGTCGGTGGTGCATGATTAAACGAAGAAATCTTGGTAACACAGTCTCGCTCTTAGTTAAGAACAGGCTTATCATTTCTTAAGCCACCCACCCATAATCAGAAAAATAGTTGGCTGCTGACACGTATGTCGCGTGTGGTGATTAGCTAGAAGCGGTCGGCACATCAGACCGGATACTTGTCGGGCGTGTAAGATCGTCAGTGAGATGCTTCTTATATTGGAGACTCGTCCGAAGCCGATAAGATTATATTCGCTGTGAGTTTCATGGGGTCAGTTCTCTGTTTCTTAAACGACACGCCAAGAGCCAGCAAAAGATAATTTCAAATAAGGAAGCGTGAAAAACCGAAGAGAATACACAATTTCTTTACCAACTTAAAGAAACCAAGATAAGCACTTCTTCCCATGAAATTAATAAAATAATCATTACTTTTATTCTCTCCCTGCTGTGAGATCTGTTCGTCATTGCTGCTGGCTAGTCATGGAGATTCCGGTTTTCTTAACATTGCTATATGAGACTTGTTAGATTAATTAGATGGAGATATGTTTTGGTTACTCTTCTCTTGCGAAAATCGACAAGGATTCACACCAGCGGATCAGGGTTCGTTCAAATAAGAGATTCCATATTTTGTTTACGCCGCCTAACAGGAGTTGTCGGCTTTTAGCCCCACGGTTTGACACTGTTTGTTGGGCTCATCAAATTATCATTCGTCCAGTTGAAAAAAAGCTAATTTTATGAGGCGGATCTAATTTGATGACGCTGAAGCCCACCAGCAGAGCCCGGAAATAGACCCACAGCAGCTAGATTAAGAGCACCACTGACTCAGATCCAGAATCTATATATAAAGGCATGAATTGGGGACCGATGTTATTTATTTGCAAGACAGAGATGGAGATGCTGATGCATCAAATTATAACGAAACCAAATTTTATACAAATAATTTTGACTTTCTTACAAAGGTCATTGTCTACTCAAGGTTCTTCATTTCCCATATAATATATTATACTGTATATGAGTTGTATCCGGCAAATTCATTGTAATTTGACTTTATCAGCATCTTATAAAAAGATGAGGAAAATCAATCAACTAATATTTCAAATGTGAAATGTTTAGGTGTTAAATGGAATTCCCAGTTGCATCTATAAAATTCATGATCAAAATTATATCACCATCGACTCTTTTGCTTCATTTCTACATTTATCCCAAAGCACTCAGCTTTAGGATGGCAAAACAGGTATACCTAAAAGTCCCTAATGATTTCGAATCTCCAGTCAAATAAGCTTTTGAGTATAGTTATGAAGGCAAAAAAAAAATGCAAGCTTTTCAATCTTTAATTACGTATCTTGTTAAGAAAGCATTTGTTCGTTTACCTACACTTAAACAATGTATTGGTATTTCGCAAGTATAATTAGCGGTCTTTTTATCCTTAATCATGGAGGATTTAGCCTGTAGGATGCATGTTCCATGAATTTCGTTGGTAGTATTTTCCTAGTTGAATTCTAACATGAATGACATTTTTTTTGTTTAACCATCGGTATCTGACTCATTGGCTGACTAATCCAAATCGAGTTTTACAGAAGCTCAATACGGGAATGACTTTCACAATCCAGTTTTCTCCGTTCACAACGCTATGATTTGAACCTCTAATCTTGTTTAAAGGACCTATCATCTTATCTAGCTAGACCAATAATTTAGAGCAGAAGCCAATAAAATTGGAGATTGTTTAGAGCAATAAGATATTCACTTCCTTTTGCTCGTTTCTCCTTATCTAATTCCAAAAAATTGTATGATTGAGAAGTCAATTTGGCTGTAGTTTTCACTAGGGTAGCGTGACCTGGTAAACCAGATCATGAAAACGACAATGCCAAGGGAAACATTAAGAAAAACAATACCTTCTTTGACTCCAATTATTTTTGTTTGTTATCACCACGATTAAGAAATATAGTTAAATCTTCTTTTTTACGTCAGAACTGGGGACCGATGTTATAGTTCTAATATCCGATATGCATTCAAATACAGTTACGATCCATATTAAATACAAATTCATTATTGGATCTGGATAACGTTAGGGTTGGAAATTATTCGAGTTTTTTTCCCTTAAGAAATTGAAAGTTGTTGAAACATTGCAATTTGCGAACTCCTCAATTTTTCTGCTTCTCACGTCTCTTTCCCAGGTTAATAACGGATGGAAGTCAAGAGAAAATAAATTAGATGGACACATCCAATGTATTACAATTTTAGGTAAACTTCATAAGCAACCGTCAAGAAAGCTTCTTAAGCAAATAAATTAAAGACAAATTATCCTTGTATTGCCGTCTATCTATTTTTTTGTACCAGGGACAAATCCACACACATGCCAAGAGATTTTATAGAATTGATTTTAAAAAAATAAATAAAGTCTGGTCGGATTAGATTTTGTGAAGAATAAATTCGGGTTCGGGTTTAGATTGACTTTTTACTTAATCTGAAATAATAATATAATTTGATCAAAATTCGAGTTTAGATTAAATGTATAATCGAATTCAGGTCGGTCAAAACCCAACTTAACCTGTGCCCATTCGTACACGCGGATCACGCACACATCGTGGTAATAATTACAATCGGAAGCGGACTACTTTCATGCTTTGGAAGAATGATTACTTTGCGGTTAAATCTGCTTTGGAAGCGGACTACGTCAATGCTCTTACTGAAGGAATATGGACAATTTACGAGAGCTACCTTAGGGTTCAACCCTGGAGCCATTCTTTCTCCACCTCTGAATCGCATCCGTCCCACGTAATGGTTTGGGTGCGGCAGCCAAGTTTGTCTTTGAGATACTATTCAAAATCTTTGTTCCGCCGTATTGCTAATATGATTAGACAGGTAATTCGCGTTGACTACAATACATCAGTCGAGGAATGGGGTAAATTTGCACGGCTTGCCTTGATGGTTGATCTGAATAAACCTCTTTTACCTTGTATTGGAATTGAAGGATTTGTGCAACGTCTCGAGTATGAAGGATTGCGGAACATATGCTATTAATGTGGTTGCTATGGGCACCTAGAGGCTCAATGTGGATCTGGCTTGTCTAATGAGCCGGTACAATAGCCGATTGCTACGAGTGTAATGGAATCCTTTCTGAATGAAGCGAGGTTTGCGCCATGGATGCTAGCGGAAAAAATTACTCGTAAAGGGAGAAAACCAGGGAATGAAGATACCCGTACTAATGGCGCTAAAGTACAAGGGTACGATTTTAGGTTCAATGTGTCGTTTCAAGAGGATGATCATTTAGAGACTAAAGATGAGGCTGAAAGCCTACATGACATTGCCCCTGTACATGTTGGCGACGCCACTCATTTGGGGTCTAAGGCGAATTCTAATGCACAAACTGCCTCGCAGACAAAGGGTGCTGGAAAGTTCTCACATGAGAATCAGGAGAAAGTCATAGGGAAAGTGGCAAACCATGCCAGTGAGATTAGCCGCAGCGACGTAGTGGCTTTGAAAGAGGAACAGTCCCCTACGATTGAAATTCATAAACCATCATCCCCTTCTGGACATCTTTCCGCTTTGATTATTAGAGAAGATGACAAATAGCCGCATAGTCTTGAAAAGTCTAATGGGAAGGTACATGCTCGAAGAAGATGGCAATGGCAAGCACTAGAGCAAGTATAAAGGTGAAAAAACAGTCTACTTATCACCCTCTACTAGACCAGTTTTGGCAGATTGGGTTCAGACAATAGGGAGGAAGGTTTTCAGTCTAGGAGCAAGCAGTAGTAGGGTCTCAGATCTCATTGATCCCGATGATAAAGGAGGCCATGTCAAAAACGAGGGCTTTTTGCTTTCGAAAAATGTTAACCATGAGGCTGTGACAATGGTCCTTGATGAGGCAACAGTTCTCGGAAAAGAGAATGTTCAGCCAATCTTGTAAGCTTTTTGGGTTTCCTTATCTTTTTCATATTTGTTTAATGTTTAAAGCCATAGTATGGAACTGTTAGGGGGCTGCTAATCTACCTTTTCGTCGATATTTTAAGAATTTTGTCAGGTTAAACCATCCTTATTTGTCCGTGCTTATGGAGCCAAGAATCAATGGTGCTCCTACTGATTAAGTGGTTTTTCGGTTAGGTTTCAGTAATTCTTTACGTATTGAAACAAGCGTTTTAGTCGCGATATTTAGCTCTTTTGGAATAATGATCTACAGATTGATGTCTGGAAGGTCTTGAACCAATTTATACATGAGAGAGCTAGACTTGCTACTGCTAATCAGTGGCTCTTCTTCACTATGGTTTATGCTAGCCCCATTGCCTCTAAGAGCAAGTATGTTTAGGAGGCTCTCCGACTTCTTGATCTAGGGTCGAGGTTCTGTGGTTTTTAGACGATGACTTTAACATCATTCTTCGTTCTGATGAGCAACAAGGTGGTTCTGGGGTAGGTGAAGGAGGGAGCCGTTTGTTCAATGACTTTATGTTTATCGTGGTTTGATTGAGGCTCTTTTTCGGGGCTAAATTAGGATCCAATTATTGTCCTTTGCTTGTTAATTTGCGCTTTGGTAATAAAGTCATTCTGGACAAACCCTTTCATTTCTTGGTAGCATAGCAAGATCATCCTAGCTTTCTAGAATTATTAGCTGAGTCTTGGGATGCCAATGGTCACATTCTTTCCAATTTAAAGACTTTCACTATGAAGGCCACTAAATGGAACGATGTTGTTTTTGGGCATATTGGACGAAGGAAAATGAATTAATGAAGCAAATTAGGGGAATTGAGAAAGCTCTCAACATTCGCTACTCGACATTTCTAATCGATCTCTTGCAAAAGTTGAAGCGAGAATTAGATGAGGTGCTTTTCTAGGAGAAGAGCATGTGGATCCAAAAGTCAAAAGAGTCAATAGAATTTACTCAGGGATCGTAATACCAAATTTTATCATTCCTATGTGATGAGCCAACGTCGAGCAAATACTGTGCTTGCTCTTAGAGACTCTAGTGATGCGTGTTGTCCGATCAATCGGTGCTTCAATCCATGGCTGTAGACTTTTACAAGATCCTTTTCTCGACTAGCCAAGGGAACAGGTATGGTTTTAGCATGAAATGGGCATTCCTGAGGCTTTCACAAACTGATTTAGATCTTTTAGTGAGACTCGTTACGGATGATGAAGTTAAGAATACAGTTTTTGAGATGGGACCCTTAAAAGCTTCAGGGTTGATGGGATCATGCTCTCTTTTATCAATGAAATTGAGGGACGATTGGTCCCAGTGTTTGTAATTATATCTGGAGTGGTTCAGTGGCCAATTTTTCGATGTTGAGTTAAACCACACCTTACTTGTGCTTATTTCGAAGACCAATAGTCTTGAGTATATACATCAATTTTGGCCCATTAGCCTGTGTACTGTGTTATACAAGGTGGTATCTAAATTGATTGTGAATCGTATCAAACCGTTTCTTGCAACTTATGTGTCGAGCAATTAAACAAGTTTCATCTTGGGCTGTGCTATCTCTGATAATATTATTGTATCTCAGGAAGTAATTCATTCTATACGTGGGAAGAAGGGTAAAAAAGGGTGGATGGGTATCAAAGTCGACCTTGAGAAGGCCTATGATAAACTCGAGTGGAGCTTTATTGATGACACACTTCGTGACATAGGATTCCCAGATTCTTTGCGTTATCTGAATATGTATTGTGTCTCTACAATATCTATGCATATTCTTTGGAATGACTCTAAGTATCATTCCTTTAATCCGAGCAGGAGGATTCATCAAGGAGACCCTTTATCCCCCTATTTATTTGTATTATGCATAGAAAGGTTAGCTCAGAATATACATCAGGACATTATATCCGGCTTGTAGAAACCTATTTGTTTGGGAAGATCTGGACCTGGCATATCATATTTATTCTTTGTAGATGATCTTGTTTTATCTGCAGAGGCATTCGTGGACCAGCTTAATATAATTAGTTCAATCATAGAGTTCTTATTCTGCTTCGGGTTACAGGATAAGTGTGCAAAAAACAAGCATTTTTCTCTAAAAAATGTGTCGGCTAATTTAAGGCAACATATCAGCTCCACTTTCGACATTTCAGAAGTGGTAGGTTTGGGCAAGTATCTTAGAGTCCCTCTCCTTCACACTAGAGGTACCAAAGCATCTTATGAATATCTTCTCCAGAAAGTCCACGACAAGCCCAATGGTTGGAAGGCAAATGCACTCTCTCTTGCTGGTCGGATTACTGTGCTATCGGCTATCCCATCGTACACAATGCAAACAACTTTTTTGCCGCAAGGGTTTTGTGATGAGCTAGAGAAAATTACACAAAACTTCGTTTGAGGTAGGCAGAATGAGAACAAGGGTATCCATCTTGTTAAATGGAATGATATTTATGAACTGATTAAATATGGGGGTCTTGGATTCAAACATGTAGCAAGCAAAATTGTTGCTTTCCTAATATAGATTACTTTTGGTTTACTCACCAAAAAAGATCACCTATGGGTTCATGTGTTGTGTTCCAAATATAAATGGAGGGATGGTATTCCAAATTTAATAGAGAGACAGAACTATTCACGATCATAGAAAGGATTAAGTCTGATTTGGGATAATGTCCGCACTAGCATTGTTTAGAATCTTTATAATGAACGTGGATTGATGACATTAGATCTCTGGTCGACCATTTGGTGGGTGAATTCAACATCCTATGGGGTTTTACCTCTGTACGATCCATGATTGATGGCATTGGTCATTAGAGATAAAATAGATTCGCCAATTTGCTTCCAACGATTATTGTCCTCAAAATTGCAAAAATTAAACCACCATTAGCCTCGGCTAGTGAGGATACACTGTGTGAAAATGGTGCGATGATCGCTCTTTTACGGTAAAAATTGCATATGCGTTGCAGGATCCTCGTGTAGTTCTGACGAATGATAAAATCTGGACAGTAATTGCAAAATACCCTGGACTCCAAAGGATTAAAATCTTTCTTTGGCTTATTGTTTGCGGCAGAATCCTATTGAATGTTGAAAGGACTCAGCGTCACCTCACAAATGATGATTGTTGTGGAGTTTGTCGCGTTGAACAAGAAACCCTTGACCACTTATTTTTGCTCCTACTTTTTAGCGAAAAGCTCGTGGTTGTATTTGATTCTAAGGGATAGATAAGCTGAGTTTTTTACTATGGATTTTGCCAAGTGGATACACCAAAATATTGAGGGTAGAGGTAGCTATACGATTGACGTTGAGGATTGGCTTATCAGGTTTGGCGCGATTCTATGGGCTATTTGGTTAAATCGTAACATGCTCATTTTTTTGCCCAGAAAAAGCCGACATAGAATATGTGTTGGATAAGAGCAAACATCTTATGAAGGATTTCAGATCGACTCAAGCTTTGTTGTCAAACCACGGTATGCCTCCTAGGAGTTTGGACAGTAAATGCTCGTTGGCAGTCATCATGTAGAGGGTGGTACAAATTGAACACCGATGGGGACAAATGCACCAACAATGGTGTGGCTTCATGTGGAGGGGTGCTATGGGATGAGTGTGGGAATTGGGTGGTTGGTTTCACGAAATCTATCAGAATATGTTCAACAATGAAAGCGAAGTTATTGGGTATGTTTGAGGGCCTACGACATGTTTGGCAATCGGGACATCAAAAAGTTAAGGTTGAGCTCGATAACAAAACTGTTGTGAATTGGCTTCAGGGAAAGAATATCATTGCGGCGCGCTCTACCCTTATGGAGCATATTCGGTTTCTTTTAGATCATAATTGGTTGGTAAAGTTCACCCATGTGGTTTGGGAACGCAATTGGCTTGCAGACGGATTTGAAAAAATTGGCAGGAACTCCTCTTTGGACACTGCTATAGAAAATAGGTTAATCTAAAATAATTAAATAAATAAAATAGTAATAATGTAAATAGATTTGAATGGAATTTTAAAAAATTAAAATAAATCAAAATAAACTTGTTGAGGCCTGCACGAACACAGTTCCTTTAAGACAGATTTTGACCACTCTTTGGTGCTTGAGTTCATCGATTATCGGTCTCCTAGGATACAACAACAAATGATCTTCTAGAATAGCACTGTTGCAGAGATCACGAACAGAACCCTTGCCTTTCACTATCATCAAAACACTATACAATTTTCAAGAGGAAAATTTTTTTGAGTTAATTTTAAAACTGAAGAGAGGCCTGCTATATATAGGGAACGATTATGTCAAATGTTAGAATAATAAATATTTCGAATTTTAATGGTCATTGATATTTTCCCATTTAATTCAAAATATATAATCAATACCATATATATAATCGGATATTTTCGTGAATAACAAGTAATACCATTTTAATATTCGTATTTAAGGAAACATATAATATATCTTTAAATTCCAAATATTCAAAAAGGATATGTTATTTTTAAGGAAAATATATTTGAAATGGGTAAAATATTTGTAGGCCCATGAAGAGCCCAACTGATCTGGATATTCGCGTCGCCCACGTCGTGCGAGTGTGTCCCAACCCGAATGGGATTAAAGTCGCACCCCTAAGCACGAGGCACAATTTTCATTCAAGTCATTCAATAATCACAAAGTGGGTAAGTGTATATAAACACTTCTCATTCCATTTATCCTATCAATGTGGGATAAGGGGGTTTCCCTTACTTTGAGCATCAATTTCTCATTCACCAGTCAACCATTTTGAGCATATGAGATACCATTGTAAAGGTCTCATGGATTAGAATATGACCCAATAAAATCATTATTTGTATCTCCACCTTTACCCTTCTGAATTATGGCTCAAATTTGCCTATTCCTCGTTTTTTTCCAACAATCCTCTACATGAATAAAATTAATGATTTTATCAAAAATATTTTGACTCGATGTGATGATAGGTTCTACGATCGATAGATGCATAGGATTTCCTCGTTTGAACATTTTCTTGTGAAAGTATATTTACTTTACTAGCTAACTAGTAGGCGTGATGTCCTTAAACTATTCAGCCGTTTGTATAAATGATGATATACTTCACACAACTGCCTCTCTGACAAAAGAATTTTTTCTCTTGGTTATGTCTATATGGCCATGGACATCGCCTAGTTCTGCAAGAGTTTCAAAGAACTATGCCTAGTAGTCTCCTTAAAGCAGCCCCACTTCACTCTTACATAGGTGACATATGTTGATCGGCTCACCGAAGCACACAATGGTTATTAAAAGCTTTTAGCTTAGCCTATCTCACTTCGATCATTATTTAAAATATAGGAACAGACTTGGGGATGAGTACCCCACAATGACCGAACAAGTCTATGCAATTAGGTTGTCCCTTTGAACCTAGATCTTAGGATCTTCGGTCAGTTAGGCAGGGTTTTCCTTCACATAGCACATTTATTTTTTATGGGCTTTAGTCTCATTCTTTTAGATGTTTTCTCAACTTGATCTCGATTTAACCCTTTGGTTAACGGATCTGCAATGTTATCTTTTGATCTTACATAATCAATAGAGATAACTCCATTTGAGATTAGTTGTCTAATGATATTATGTCGATGATGCATATGTCTCAACTTACCGTTGTACATGTAATTCTGTGCTCTAGTAATTGTTGTTTAATTGTCACAGTATATGCAAACTGTGGGTATAGGTTTTGGCCATTTAGGAATATCCTCAAGAAATTGTATAAGCCATTCGGCTTCTTTTCTAAATTTGTCCAGAGCAACAAACTTAGATTCTATTATGAATCTGGTTATAATCGTTTGTCTTAAGGATTTCTATGACACGGCTCCTCATCCCCAAGTGAATACATATCCACTTGTGCTTTTGGTGTTTTGAATGTCAGATATCCAACTAGCATCGGAGTATCCTTCTAAGATAGTAGGGTCTCTGGAATAATACAATATGTAGTCCCCAAGTATATATGAGAATCTCAATACCCTCACAATTGTTTTCTAGTGATTTTTCCCTAGATTGCTTGCAAATTTGCTTAGACTGCTCACAGTAAAAGTGATATCTGATCTAGTACAGCTCATGAGATACATTAAGCTGCCTATGACTCTTGCATATTCCACTTGATGAATATTTTCCCCTTTATTCTTAGATAAATGTAAACAAGGGTCTAATGGAGTTATGGCTATGCCAGAATCATCCTTGTTAAATTTCTTGAGAATCTTGTCTACATAGTGTGACTGGGCCAATATGAGACCTTCAGTTGACCTTTTAATTTGGATGCCCAGAATCATATCGGTCAGTCCCATATCTTTCATGTCAAATTTTGAATTTAACATATTTTATGTACGTTTTACCATTTCATTGTTGCTTCCAACAATAAGTATATCATCAACATACATAGATGGAATAATATATCCACTATTTGTAGTTTTGACATATACACATTTGTCACACTCATTTATTTTGAAGCTGATTGTCATCATGACACTAACGAACTTCTCATGCCATTGTTTTGGTACTTGTTTAAGTCCAAATAGAGACTTCACCAATCTACATACTTTCTTGTATTGACCTGAAACTACATGGCCCTCAGGTTGTTCCATGTATATTTCTTTACCAAGTTCCCCATTTAGGAAATCTATTTTAACATTCATTTGGTGTACTTCAAGATTTTACAGCGTAGTAATTGCAAGTATCATCTTTATGGATGTTATTCTTGATACAAGGGAAAATATATCAAAGTAATCAAGGTCTTCTTTTATTACCAATCTTGCCTTGTACTTATCAATTGTTCCATCTACTTTCATTTTCCGTTTGAAAATCTATTTTGAATTTAATGGTTTAATTCCAAGAGGAAGGTCCACTAATTCTTATGTATGGTTTTTCATGATGGAATCAATTTCACTTTTAATAGCTTTCTTCCATAAGGTGCCTTCAGGGGAGTGTATAACGTCGTTATATGTTTGAGGTCCAGCCTTTAGCACAAAGGTTACAAAATCCGATCCAAAAATTTTTTTCCACCCTTGCTCGTTTGCTCATTCTTGGCTCAATTTCAACTTCAACCTCTTGTTGATCATTTAGACTGTTCTCGTCTAAAGTTCATTTTATTGAACTTTAATCAAGCTCCCTAGATTTATAGGGAAATATATTTTCAAAGAATGATGCATTCTTTGATTCTATTATCATGTTCTTGTGAATCTCAGGTACTTTAATTTATACACAAGAAACCGATAAGCATTGCTATGTTCTACATAGCCGATGAAACTACAATCCACAATTTTAGAACCTATTTTTATTTGCTTTGGTAAAAGGGTCATTACTTTGGTAAGACACCCCACATTTTCAAGTGTTGGTAGGAAGGTTTTCGACCTTTCCATAACTCATATGGTGTATTATCCTTTTTCTTTCGGGGAACCTTATTTAAAAGGTAATTAGCTAAGATGATAGTTTCCCCCCACATGTTCTGTGATAACCCAAAGCTTCCTAACAAAGCATTCATTATTTCTTTTAGAGTTCAATTTTTTTGTTTGGCTACTCCATTAGATTGAGGAGAATATGGTGGTGTTACTTCATGAAAAATACCATGTTGTGAGCAATATTCACCAAATGGATTAACATATTCACCACCATGATCATTTCTTACCATCTTAATCCTTTTATTAAGTTGGTTTTTGACTTCCTACTTATATAGTATAAATTTCTCAATAGCCTCGTCTTTACTTTTAAGCAAATACACATAGCAATATTTTGTGCTATCCTCGATGAAGGTAATAAAAAATTATTTCTTCCTCTCATTTGAATGAATTTCAAATCACAAACATCGCTATGAATTAGATCAAACGATTCCATACTTCTTTTAATAGTTTGAAACAAAGAACTTGTTAATTTTGCTTCAACGCATGTTTCACATTTATTATTGTAATCAATATAAAATGAAGGGTGTGTTCCAAGTTAATTAATCTCCGTAGAATATTATAATTAACATGTCTGAGTCTACCATGCCATAAATTTAAAGACTCGAGCATATAAACGGAAGAAGAAGCGGTATTCTTATTTATGCCTTTTGATTTTACAGAGATAACATTGAGTTTCAGCATTCCATTCAATACATATTCCTTGCCCACAAACATCTCCCTTTAGACATAATTAATTTTTAGGATTCTAAAACCATGAACACTTAAAAGAGTTCCAGATACAAGTTTTTACGTATGTTAGGCACATACAACACATTCTACGGCTTGAGTTTTTTCCCCAAAAGTCATCTTCAAGACCATAGTTCCATTTCCCTTGATCTTGAAAGTCGCAACATTTCCCATATAAAGCTTCTCCCCATCATCGCTAGGTATCAACTCAGAAAATGAATTCTTGTCACAACAGATATGGTGTGGGGCTCTAGTATCAAGCCATCATTCATTTGGATTGGAGTCAACTAGGTTAACTTCAGAGATTGCATCATATAGATCTTCGTCTTCTACAATATTTACCTTATTGGCTTTGGCTTTCTTTGGATTTCTGCATTCAGAGGATTTGTGCCCCACCTTGCCACAGTTGTAGCACGCTCCCTTGAATTTTTTCTTCTTGGAAGATCCACCACTAGGCCCCAACTTTGACCTGGCTTGGTGTTGTTGGGGTTGCTTTCCCTTTCTAACTTCGACAACATTTGCCTTAGCCTCTTTGAAGGCTTCTTTACTAAGATTTATGGCATTACCTCTATTGTCCTCTTCTATTCGAAACCTAATAATTAGTTACTCCACTGTCGTTTCTTTTTTTTTGTGCTTCAGGTAATTTTTTAAGTCATTTCATTCTAGAGGCACTTTTTTCATGATGGCAGCTACTTGGAAGGATTCGCTTATGTAGCGATGTCCCTCTCGCTAAAAAATGTGGGTTTTTTTTATTTATTTTGTTTAACTTTATTTTGAAAATAATGTCTTCCGTTGGGGTTTTAGAAAAAACCGTATCATTTTAAAATAGAGTCGCCACCGGCCACTTAGGTAGGCTGGACACCATAAAAAAACCAGAGATTTAAAATTGATGGGTTCGAGAGTCGGTTACGGATGGGGAAGGATTAGCACCCCCACACCGCCCAAAATTGGTACTTTAATAATTACCGCTTTATTAATATTAGATTTTTCGGATTAAAGTGACGATTAAATTAAAATTTGGTTATAAATGCGAGTATATTTTAAAGGCCCTGTTATCCGAGAGTAAACGCCCAACCACTATCACTACGCCTGATATTGGCCCCGTTTACGCTCGGATAAAAGGGCACCGCATTGACAATTGATATATCTTGATATGCGATCTTTAAAAACACGACAACCATAAATAAATACAATGTAATAAATATATAAATGAATACTAACATAATAAAATACTAATCTAACATAAATAAAACGCTAATCTGACATATTCAAAAATATTAATCTAACTTAAAAAAAACAATAATAATAATAATAACCATGCTAAAATATGTGAACCAAATAAAAATAACTAGTGATTAAAATGCATGATGCGATAATAATGCATGATTCATAAAAAATATACATAAAACAACCTGGAAATAGCAAAATCAAGACTAAAATAAAACAAAATACAAAATGCATGGGCAAAAACGTGGAATGCATGAAACAACCTAAAATTAAATTCAAAGACTATAATGCATAATTATAAAATGACATGGCAAGAAAACAAACATAAAATATAACTAACATGAAACAAATGCGAAATATAAAAGCATAAATGTAAACTAACAAAAATAAGAGTATTAAAATTAAATAATAATAGGTGTCTAAAATGAAATGAAGCAGAAACCAAAAGCCAAAATAAACGCGCATGAAAAGTATAAGGACTGAACACAGAATTAAACCATGGACATGAGTGAAGGCGTAAAAGAACTCGATGACCCTATGCGTAATTTGACCATTTTTGAAAAGCACAGACACCAAACGGTGTCGTTTTGGATATTGACTTAAAATATTTAGATAGGTTTCTTATTTGAATAGATTTGAAATAAAACCTAAAAATAACCCTCATTCTCTCTACAGCCAAACCCTGACGACGTCTCCCCATTCGATTTTATGACGTTCACCGGCCATATGGCCTCGCGGCGGCGGCTAGGCAGCCCTGGTGGAGGAGCCGAGCTTTGACGATGAAGGTAAACTTCGAAACCTCATTTTTTTTGTTTTCGAAATGAGATTAAAAACAAAAAAAAGGTTTTAATTTTTTAAAAAAAAAACTGTTTTGATTTTCGATTCGAAGAAAGAAAAGAAAGAGATAGAAATTTGGATTTCCCACAAAATTCCTCTTTTTACGATTTCCCAGCCCCATTTCTTCTCTAATTTTTTCGAATTTCGAAAGCCCCCTCATTTACAATTTTTTCTGGGTTATATAACCCTCCAATCCCAATATAAAACTAACAACTCCCATTTTAATATTCTGCATATCTGGTGATAGGGAATGGCCAAAATTTTGGGGATTAAGGGTATGGGTGAGGCAGTGGGTGGTTAGGTTTTAGGTTTGTTTATTATATTTTTTGGATTTTCAGGATTTTGTATAGATTTTAGGGATTAAGATTTTATTTAGGGTTTGTTTTGGTTGCCAGTGAAGTGACGGCGGTGACAGAAGAACGACGATGGATGAACGGTGGTGATGCAAAACTTGGCGGTGGCAGTGGTTTTAGGGTTAAGGTTGGGGTTTTTATGGTTCGTGTCGTGTCATGGGTCTGAATCGGGTTTGGTTTGGGTTTGGGTTACCAGATAAAACGGGTCATTACAGTTGCCCCTCTTTGCTCATTGTTGTGTAACAACAATAGAGAAAAGAGTAAAAATGACTCGTTTTGTCTGGTCCGACTGAGCTTCTCCTTTTGATGTATGTCTTATTTCTTTGGTAGATCTTCTTTCTCTTTGACGCGGGTCTTCTTTTTTATCTTGGTTGATCTACTTTGTCACTCTTGGGGGAAATAAAATCTTCAAAACGGGAGGTGGTCTGTTGGGGGAAGCAAAATAAGTGCGACTCACTACATTATTGATGACGATGTGATTCCTAAGAAAACTTGACCCAACTGCAACACCGATGAAGAGGCAGGGTCTACAAAACTTGATCCAGCTGCAACACTAACGAAGAGGGAAGATCGATGGATGAAAGTTCTGATGTCTGATCCAGCTACAACTCTGAAGAAGAGGCAAGATCAAAAAACTGACAACTTTTTCCTTCTTTTCTTTTTTTTTATTTTGTTTTTTTCATATTTTCTTTTTTTTTTCTTATTTTTTATCATGGTAATACGAGAGTAAAAATAACCTGCTACAACACCGACGAAGAGACCGGGTCGAAAAATAGATGTTGAACCCCACTACTCCATCAACGGAGAAGTAAGATCGGAGAACGTTGGTAACATGGATTCAACCACCCCAGCAGCAGAGGGACTGGATCGGATAATGGCGTCCTAGAACCGGCTACACCATCAGCGGAGAGCAGGATCAGAGGACGACTGCAGATTGGACCTAGCCACTCCATCAGCGGAGGACTAGATCGGATAATGACGACCTGGAACTATCAGCGGAGAGCAGGATTAAAGGACGATGATAGCTTGTACCTAGCCACTCCATCAACGGAGAGACTAGATCGGGCGATGAAAGTTGATAAATTTTTATTCATTTCTTCTTCTTCTTCTTTTGACTTTTTTTTTGTTTTCTTTGATTTTTTTATTCTTCTTTTTTCATTTTTTCTTTAATTTTTTTCTTCTTTTTTCTTTGATTTTTTTATTTACAATATTAATAAAGAGAACTTGAAAATCAGTAAAGTTAGATCTAACCTTGCCATCAACGGAGCGGTAAGATCGAATAATAACATTTTGGACCTTACTCGCCATTAACAGAGAAGCAGAACATTAACTAGAACCCTACTACACCATCAACGAAGAAGTAGGATAGCAGCAACTAGGACCTAGCCACTCTATCAGCGGAGGGACTGGATCGGATAATGACGACCGGGAATCGGGTACACCATCAGCGGAGAGCAAGATTAGAGGACTACAGCAGCTTGGACCTAGCCACTCCATCAGCGGAGAACTGGATCGGATGATGACGACCTGGAACCGAATACACTATCAGCGGAGAGCAAGATCTGAGTACGACGGGAGCTTGGACCCGGCCACTCCATCAGCAGAGGACTGGATCGGATGATGACGACCTAGAACCGACTACACCATCAGCGGAGAGCAGGATCTAAGGACGGCGGGAGCTTGGACCCGGCCACTCCATCAGTGGAGCACTGGATCGGATAATGACGACCTGGAACTGGCTACACCATCAGCGGGGAGTAGGATCTGAGGACGACGGCAGCTTGGACCCGGCCACTCTATCAGCGGAGGGTCAAGATTGGGTGATGAAAATTGATAGATTTTCTTTTGATTTTTTCTTTTCTTTTTGATTCTTCATTTTTACTTTTTTTTCAAATTTTCTTTGAATTCTTCTATTTTTTTCAAAATTTTTCAATTCTTTTTTTGATGATTCTTTTCTTTTTTTCTTGAACTGTACAAAGAAGTAAAACTCGAGAAAAAATTAGATCTGGCTGCACCGTCAGCGGAGAAACAAGACCTGAATAGAAATTTGATCTGCTTGAGAAAAGGTTCAGACCATCAACAGAGAAACGAGATCTTAAGAATGTCTATATTGCTGCACCATCAGCGGTAAAGCAAAATTTGGAAATGTTGGCCTATCAACAATGACGAAGGCAAGATCTGAAAAAGGCTACTTCTGCTACTCTACTGGCGGAGAGGTATGACCTGAAAAGGGAAAAAATACATTAATCAGTAAATGTTCACAAAATTTTTCACTGTTACCTTTTATTGATATTTCAACATCCTCTTTGTGTTTGGCCTCCTCTAAGACTAAGGTTGGCCGTCGTGTTGTTGCCCCCATGGCTGAGGCTCTTTGATCCCTTTCGTAGACTTGTTATGTACAAGCGAAAATGCATGAATGCATTTAATTTTATGCCTAATTGCATATGTCTATCTTAAATGTATGACGACTTAATTGTATGCACCTAATCTAAATGTATGATGTATGCAAGAATGATTCAATGCAAGATGAATACAACTAAATGCTTGAATGCGACATGATTTGATTTTTTTGGTCTTCAAATGGATGCCCCTGACTCTCGACTGGTCATGTCGGGATCTTGGTCCTTTGTGTAGTGGTGCCCCAACCTCATGTTTGGGTGCCCCCAAACTTTTACATATTGCTCTGGGAATGCCTTTGTAGCATGTTTCAACTTTGAGTTGCATTGTCTCCTTTTTGGATGACTTTTAGTGCTCTCGTGAACGCGTTGCATTGCCTTTTAAGTTGGGTTTATGATTTGTCACGTTGGTTCCTGGCCGCTTATCACTTTTGGATTAGGTGGAATATTGTAGATGGCGATTGGTGTTTAACATTTGGGATGTGGAGGTATGATTCCAAAAGAAGGGTAGCAAAGGTTTGCTCGGCTTTTGGTTTTTTTGAATGGCTTTGGGTAGAATGGTAGAGTTGAAAGGCTTGGTTGTCGGATGATGGTAAGTTGAATGATTTATGAATGATGAAAGATGGTGGGTTAATTTCGGTGATGGAGAGTGAAGGGTGAGTGTTAGAATTTGGCACTTCTCGAGAGATGCCCCCAGACTGAGTTCTTGTGGAGGTTCGGTAATGGTGCTGAATTGACCGACTTTGCTTTCTCTGGTATTAATGACGCGGGACATCCTGATGACCGATTTTAAAATTGATGCATCTATATACAAAATGTGTCTTAAATGCAAAATGATTTATGTGAATGAAATGCAAAATTAAGATTGTGATGATGTTGTGTAATGATGCAAATGAAATTGATGTGATGAGAATAAAATGAAACGAGTCAGTACCAAATAAAATTATTAAATAAAACAAATGCTAAACAAAATAAAGCAATTAAAACTGTTCATGAACAAGAAATAAGGCACCCGAGCCTAAATAGGGTGACTACTAACTGGCAGAGATCGGCATGGCTCTAAAAGGTTGGCTCCTACGGCTTACTATATGCAGTTTTGGTGCTAAGAGGTACCCGAATTGTCCTTGTTGTCTTCTACTAAGAGTAGCAAGGCCCCGGTCATCACCCATTATAGGCTCATTTCAACCAGGTTCAATTCAGGAGGACCCATTCGCTTATGCCTGCACGAAGGAACGATATCCTTACGAAAGCATAAGGTACTCAAGCTCCAAAGGTACTTTCTAGGCCTACACGGAGGAACGATATCCTCACGAAAGCATTAGCGTTTTCCCCCACTTAAAAGGACGAGTTTATATGCCAAAATTTAAATGCGGTAAAATAAACGCGAAATTATAACCGAATGTTACTTTAATAGTCACTTTAATCTAGAATTTCCAATATTAGTAAAGCGGTAATTATTTGAAAAAAGCTCGACTCTCTTATTTTTTTGAAAAAACAAAAATATCCCCAGTGGAGTCGCCATTTGTAGCTATGTCCCTCTCGCTAAAAAATGTGATTTTTTATTTATTTTGTTTTACTTTATTTTGAAAATAATGTCTTCCGTTGGGGTTTTAGAAAAAACCGTATTATTTTAAAATTAAGTCGCCACCGACCACTTAGGTAGGCCGGACACCTTAAAAAAAACCAGAGATTTAAAATTGATGGGTTCGGGAGTCGGTTACGGATGAGGAAGGATTAGCACCCCCACACCGCCCAAAATTGGTACTTTAATAATTATCGCTTTATTAATATTAGATTTTCTGGATTAAAGTGACGATTAAATTAAAATTTGGTTATAAATGCGAGTAGATTTTAAAGACCCCGTTATCCGAGAGTAAACGCCCAACCACTATCACTACGCCTGATACTAGCCCCGTTTACGCTCGGATAAAAGGGTACCACATTGACAATTAATATATCTCGATATGCGATCTTTAAAAACACGGCAACCAAAAATAAATACAATGCAATAAAGATATAAATGAATACCAACATAATAAAATACTAATCTAACATAAATAAAACGCTAATCTAACATATTTAAAAATATTAATCTAACTTAAAAATCAATAATAATAATAATAATAATAATAATAACCATGCTAAAATATGTGAACCAAATAAAAAGAACTAGTGATTAAAATGCATGATGCGATAATAATGCATGATTCATACTAATATACATAAAACAACTTGGAAATAGCAAAATAAAGACAAATAAAACAAAATACAAAATGCATGGGCAAAAACGTGGAATGCATGAAACAACCTAAAATTAAATTCAAATACTATAATGCATAATTATAAAATGACATGGCAAGAAAACAAACATAAAATAGGACTAACATGAAACAAATGCGAAATATAAAAGCATAAATGTAAACTAACAAAAATAAGAGTATTAAAATTAAATAATAATAGGTGACTAAAATGAAAATGAAGCAGAAACTGAAAGCCAAAATAAACGTGCACGAAAAGTATAAGGACTGAACACAGAATTAAACCATGGACAGGAGTGAAGGCGTAAAAGAACTCGAGGACCCTAAGCGTAATTTGACCATTTTTGAAAAGCACAGACACCAAACGGTGTCGTTTTGGATATTGACTTAAAATATTTAGATAGGTTTCTTATTCGAACATATTTGAAATAAAACCTAAAACCTAAAAATAACCATCATTCTCTCTATAGCCAAACCCTAGCGGCGTCTCCCCATTCGATTTCATGTCGTTCACAGGCCATATGGCCTCGCGGCGGCGGCTAGGCAGCCTTGGTGGAGGAGCCGAACTTTGACAATAAAGGTAAACTTCGAAACCTCCTTATTTTGTTTTCGAAATGAAATTAAAAACAAAAAAAAGTTTATTTTAAAAAAAAACCGTTTTGATTTTCGATTCAAAGAAAAAAAAGAAAGAGATAGAAATTTGGATCTGAAATTTTTTATTTCGAACTTGTTAAAACCTTACATTTTTTGTCTGAAATCCCTCACAAAATTCCTCTTTTTTCGATTTCCCAGCCCCATTTTTTCTCTAATTTTTTCGAATTCCAAAAGCCCCCTCATTTACAATTTTTTTCTGGGTTATATAACCCTCAAATCACAATATAAAACTAACAACTCCCATTTTAATATTCTGCAGATCTGGTGATAGGGAATGGCCAAATTTTTTGGGATTAAGGGTATGGCCGGTTGAAGCATAGGGTATGGGTGAGGCAGTGGGTGGTTAGGTTTTAGGTTTGTTTATTATATTTTTTGGATTTTCTGGATTTTGTATAGATTTTAGGGATTGAGATTTTATTTGGGGTTTGTTTTGGTTTCCGGTGAAGTGACGGCAACGACAAAAGAACGACGATGGATGAACAGTGGTGATGCAAAGCTTGGCGGTGGCAGTGGTTTTAGGGTTAAGGTTGGGGTTTTTATGGTTCGGGTCGTGTCATGGGCCTGAATCGGGTTTGATTTGGGTTTGGGTTACCAGATAAAACGGGTCATTACAGCTTATGACCATTCCTTCAGCAAAAATTCCATGAACAATTAGTTGGAGAACCCACATGGCTTACTACTGGTTTGGTATCAACTATAGTAAAATTCAAGAATTTCGCAACTAAAAACTTTTTAGCCCCAACATCTTCTGTTTTGTATTTGTGGCCCGATGCCCTTCATAGCTATTTAGCTATTTTATAAACATCATATATTGGATACAAAGAGTCTTGTAATCCGTTGAGGATATAGTTTCGGCATAGTATTTTTTTTTTCAAGTTCAGCATGATCAGATAGAATAGCATCTTCTGTTGCTATGTTTTGAAATTATATCTATAAAATTTTGTCGGCTTCTCATTGTGGCTCATTGCCACAGTCGTTGCATTTAGATTCATAGGCCGATTCGCTTATTTTAAAGTCTACCCCGGTCCCACCATCTGAGCGGACAAGTTGGGTGAATCGGTAAAATCTCCCATAGTCATTGTTTCTGTTCAAAAAGAAACAAAACCCTAAAATTAGTAATAATTCCAATAAACTAAAAAATTAATTTTGTTTATTTTTAATTTTAATTTTTCACAAAATTCATAACCTCAATTACTTCCAATAAAAATTTCTGTAGAACAGATTTGTCCATTTTTGAGATTAAGCAAACTCGTTTAAATGACAGGATAAATCCTAAAAATGAATTTATTTGTTTTCTTAGTTTCATAAAAATTTTAATCGCCTTGGTCGAAATTTGTCTTAAGATTGTAGGAAATAAGTTAATCTAAAACGATTAAATAAATCAAAAAATAAAATTAATGTAAACATATTCAAATGGAATTTTACAGAATTGAAATAAACCGAAATAAACTTGTTGGGGCCCGCACGAACGCAGTTTTCTTAAGACAGATTCGACCACTCCTTGGTGCTTTAGTTCGTCGGTCGTCAGTCTCCACAACAGATGATCTTCTACAATAGCACTATTGTAAAGATCACAAACTGAACCCTTTCCTTTCACTATTACCAAAACACTATGCAATTTTCAAGAGGAAAAAATTTTTGAGTTGTTTTTTAAAACTGAAGAGAGGCATGCTATATATGGAGAATGATTAGGTCAAACGTGGGAATAGTAAATATTCTGAATTTTAATGGTCATTGATACTTTCCTATTTAATTCATAATATATAATCAATATCATATATATAATCGGATATTTTCGTGAACAGCAAGCAATATCATTTTAATATTTGTATTTAAGGGAAGCATATGATATACCTTTAAATTCTGAATATTAAAAAAGGATATGTTATTTTTAAGGGGAAAATATGATATACCAATTGATCCAAACATTTGCATCACCCACATCATGTAAGTGTACCCCAAACCAAATAGGATTAGATTCACACCACCCCCTATGTTCAAGGCATAGTTTCCATTCAAGTCATTCAATGACCACATAGTGGGTAAGTGTACATAAACACTTCACATCCCATTTATCCCATAAATGTGAAATAAGGGGGTTTCATTTTCCTTACTCAATTCACAACCACCTTACTTTGAGCATCAATTTTTCATTCATCAGTCAACCATTTTGAGCATATGAGATACAGTTATAAAGGTTTCGTAGAGTAGAATATGCCACAATAAAATTATTATTCGAATCTCTACATTTATCCTTTCAAATTATAGCTCAAAGTTGCCTATTCCTCACTGTTTTTTTCAACAACTACATTTTTTTCGGATCCACCAGGTTCGATTATACAACTGCTTGCAGATGATTCTGCTGGTCACTCGTCCTAGTGGTGGTGCTGCGCGGATGATTTTTCTCTTTGGTTTTTTATTCATATTTGTGGATTAGCTGAGTTCAGCTCGCTTTGTTTTTGTAAAATATTATTATGTGTACTATTTTTCTTCATCTAAGATTAATAAATTTTTTAACGAAGTATATAATAATATCCTTTTATTTTATCAAAAAAGAAAATAATTACAATGGGAAAGTAGAACAAGAAAAAGGAGTATGAACACCCTAGCTATTAAGGTTTGCATTGACGTCTCTGACCTGGGTTTCATGGCTAACTAGAATGATCCAGAGTTAGAACTACTAAAATAAATATATATATATATATATATAAAATAAGAAGGAAAATGCACCCAAGTCAATGTAAGTTATGATGCAGTGTGCTGTGCAAATAAAAAATTGCCGGCTTTTTGGCTATATATATATATATATATATATATATATATATATATATATGATATATCCATCCTTACTCCTCGACTTGAACTAAAAAACTAAGAATCAAATATAAATATTATACTACCACTATTCTAGTCTTTTTTTTATTCATGTGATTCAGCTATAGTTCATTAAACATATTCAAAGTGTTATTTTTTTCAAAGGTAATAAATATATTCAAAGTTAATACACAATTGAATGCGTACACGCCAAAGTGCTTCAAAAATTCAGCATTTTCTGGTCTTGAAATATGAATATATATTATGAACCAAAAAGAAAGTAGAAATATGAAAATATAGCTAGTTGGTTTTACATCATGGTCATATCCTCTAATTTATATATTTTTTTTTATAATTTTGTCGAAAACTAGAACCATTTCATGACGAAACAATAAATAAAGAGATCTCATACAGAAACATAGAGATCAAATCGAAACACTACATAAGGCAGAGCAAAAGAAAAAAAACAACCATCGAAAACATAAAGGGCCTTGATCCACCAGAAAAGGCAGGGCCAAATCGAGACTCTTAACAACACCATAAAGGAGAAACATGAATTTAAGCTGAAAAGACAACAACCCTCAATAAAGCAAACCAGTTTCTATAGCTCGTCAATAACTTTGAGAACTTCTGACTCAGGAAACCTTTTCTAAAAGAGCTCCAAGGCCAGAATAAGGCTTCCCCAAAGACAAGCAGTCGGGATCTAGTCATTAGACAGTTACCTGAGAAGATCTCAAAAAGGAACGAGGTGAGAAACACCAAAGCTCTGTAACCTACGAAGCACGGGTACTCCCCTTTAAGGGTGTCCCGCGTCCCCGATACGTTTTCTGGGACGGGATGGTGCGGGAACAGCTGGGGACATTTTTGGAACGTCCTAATTTTATCGAAGACAATCAAACATATACCAAGTAAGGTCAACGTTTATTGGGGACGTACCCAAATAAATTTACTTAAAAAATAAAAAATAAAAAATAAAATTCTCATCTTCTTTGTGAGAAGGGTTTTAAAAACTATTAAACTAATCCAAACTTAAAAAACTCAATGATAATTAAACTAATCTAAACTTCAAAAGTTCAAATTATACCCAACTAAACTCAAAATCTATTGAATCAAACTCAGTTGAAATTCAAACATAATTAAAGCTCAAGTATACACATGAAATATTGAATGTACAAGTAAAAAGCTACAAAATTGAACACTCAGCCTAAAAAATATAAACTTAATTACGTATGCCAAATGACCCACGTATACTTGATCTCAGCCAAAAGGCCAATACTGGATTGCTTCCTTGTTTCAACAGCTAAGCGCCTATTTATAGGCTGCTTTCTCTTCTTGTTTTATGTATCTTAAGGACGCGTGATATTAGGTCTATATTGTATTTGTAACTTATTTTAACTTGTTTTAAGGCTTCTTCACTCAAGCTTTAAATAGAGATGGGTAAATATCCATTTCAGCCATGTCATCTTTTAATTTTATTATTTTAGTCCTTGATTTTCTCTTAATTTAGAATGTAAAGTTAAATTTTCATTCAATTTAGTCATTTAACTTTAGTAATCTTCTAATTTAAGTGTTAGAAAGTAATTTAAAAATCATTAGAAGTGATTTTAAATAACTATAATTATAATTATTATTTAACACAATTATAATTTTAGTCCTTATTGTATTATGAATTTTAATAATTTTTATTATATATATATTAAAATTTGTTTTATATTTACTATACCATTACCGTACCCTATAATTTTAAAAATTGACATTTTTTATTTTTGTACTTGTTCCCATACCCGTCCCGTATCTATATCCGTGCAACTTAATTTGTAAGAGGCGAGCAAATGATAAAAATTTTCCCCTTGGACCATCCAATTTCCACATTTTTAAACACAGAAGAGGGCATATAAGAAAAACTCTTCGCATGGATCAAATCAAATCAAATTAAATCAGAGCCTCCAAAAAGAACAACATACAACGGAAAGCAATGGATTTGGAGGCTGTCAGTTGGGTTGAAGACGCCAAGGAGGAGTCGGGCCCTCAAGTCGTCTGCCATCGGGACAAAAATCTTACCTCCCATCACACGAAGGCTCCGAATGGAAGAAACTAGGTCACCAAGAGAAAGGACCTCCAACGAGCGGCCCAGGGAGTCAACACTAAGAAAGGAAAGGAGAAAGTATTCAGGGACAAGGGAAAAGAGGTGTGTGGTCGGAAGAGGACGGGCGTTCTTTGACGTTGTCAAAACCATCAAAGATGAAGTACATCGATAATGCAAAATGAAAAAAAAAAGAGACTGAATCGAGAGAAATTTTGTCTCAAGGCATGTTATAATATTTGAAAATTTTATTTAATATGTTATGCTAAACTTTTTTCTTTATAATTATTTTAATTCTCCGTCATAGGTTTTAAATTTATTTTAAAAATTAATGAAGGACATAAGATCGTTGGTAAAAAAAATTAATCACTATCAATAAATCAAATTATAATTCATATGAAAATATAGTATAAACATATTATTTTAATAAATTAAATAATATAATATAACAAATACATGTCTGATATTAAAGACGTGTTACCTTGCTATTATTTATGTAGTTTAAAGACATTTTTGATAATACACGAAAAAAATGTGAAGGAGGCTTTCTTAAGAAAAGAAAGAAAAGGTGATAATAATGAGAATAAGGCAATATTTACATAAATCATAGTATAAGGTAATATTACATAAATCATAGTATAAGGTAATATTTCGATTTTTTTACATGTGATTATATTTCTTTTGCCAAATCACTCCTTAATCTCTCATCAAACTCATTTTCACCCCTTTCTCTCCCAACCAACCACTATTGCAATTTTTGTAGTGTTGAGAAAAAAAAATTATAATCTTAAAAACCTTAAATCTAGATGGGAAAAGAGAAGCACAAGATTAATGAACATCAACTTGTCATATCTCAAGCACGCCCAAATAGCTCTAATATCTTGCTAACAAAAACTTCTATGTCTGGTTCGGCAAGGTAATGGCCGACATAGATTGTTATCTTTGCTGCTGCATGTCAAGAAGCTTTGTCGACGACGGTGGAGAGTTTCAATTCCAATATGTGCCGCGAGAGGGAAATAAAGCTGCGGATGGATTGACGAAACTAGCCAATGTCACTAACGTAGAGATACATCAATTCATTACTCCATCGGATGAAGTTTTATCCCTCTTACATGAGGATGGCTTACCTTAGTGCTTTGTTTTAGGAGTTTGTAGCTCTTTCTTCCTTATTTCACCCCCCCAAAAAAAAAACTTATATCTCCGGTCTGTATGACAATTAACACCGAAGTTCTTTACCCCTGAAACTAAAAATTAGTAATTAATTCCCTTTAAAGATGAAGATTAATAATAAAAAAACTTATACCTTAAACACACTGTCCTAAATATGGTTGTGTAATTCATTCACTCCCCGATAAATGATATTTCCATCTATTAATTTTTCCTTTTAAATTCATTTCTTAACTCTTTTAGATCTTTGGACTCTAAATTCTATAGTGATTAGGATTCTTTTTTGGTTTGTGCGAAGGAATTAGGATGTGGCTTGTCAGACTCAGATCTGAAAGGGATGTTATTCAATTGGTCCCCAAAAAATCTGAATTTAAGTTGTCAGATGATAATTTTGTTTGAGTTTCAAACACTACAAAAAAATTGCAAGAATGATTGGTTGGAAGAGAAAGTAGAGTAAATGAGTGAAAAGTGAGTAGGAAGAAAGATTAAGGGCCCGTTTCTAGAGAAGCTTAATAAATCATTTGTGGGGGAACGTTCATTTGAGTGTTAAATCAAAATAGAAAATATTCGTTCAGCGTGTTTTTTTGTGCATGTTTGGCATTATTTCTCAATTTGACGCTCTATCGCATGTCCGAGAAACATTGTTGAATGAGGCCTAAGCCGAACTGTCTCGTCTACTTTCCCTTGATACATATCTGAAATTAAAAACAAGCAAAAAAAAACTAAATAAAATACTCGAAAAAAAAGAAAATAGAATTTAAAAGTAAATCAAAGAACAAATAAAACCGTATTGTTGAAGATGATGTATATGACAAACACTTTTGAATTAAGAAGCCAAACAAAAGTCCGCAATGGATAAATAAATAAGCTTGCTCCATGGTATGGCAGGAAAAGCATGGCAAATGTAAGAAGGGCAGCAATCAAATATGCTCCGTTCTAGCTGTTCATACCACGTGTCAACAATCAATTGGTTAGAAACAGCAAAAAATTCCAATAATAAGCAAAAGTTGTTTGACTTTACATGAACCAACAACAGCTTCCCTGTCCTGTCCGAAAAGAGTTCAGATCCGACCAATGCACTACACGACAAAACAGCATCTCCCGAGTCCCGACAAGTTGCTCCAGTAAACCCACAAGTAAGCCGTAAAATAGAAGTCCCGAAAATCTCACTTAAACACTAATATTTAAATCATTTTTTTTTTATATATACTTTCTCTCTTTCGGAAAAGTAAGCCAGCAATAGCAACCAAAGAACAACTTTGAAGACTCTTTTTCTCGCTTCACTTCTTTCTCTAAATCTCACACGAAGCTCTCTGTTTCTTTTTTCTATGCGTTCATTTCGAAACGTGTAATATATATAACATCCATATCTGATCCCGTTTCTCTGTTGTATTTGTTTATGTGTTCAGCTCTGACCGTTGGATCTTTCAGTGGCTGGGGTTCTTCATTGGATTTGCTTTCTGGGTATTGATTTTTTGGGGTTTCGGATTTGAACTTTAATGCTTTCTAGAACTGAAATAGCTGATTTTCAGTGTATAGGTTTAATCATTGAAGCTTCTTTGGGTAATGTGAAGTTTGGTCAAAGGTTTAGCATGGAGAGCTGGTAGTTGGATTAAAGATTAAATATAAAATAGAGAAAAATCAGATTGACTGGTAGATAATCGAGGGTGACTTGAAAAACAAAGCTCTGCAAAAAAAAAAAAAACACTTTTGGAATTGTGAGATAAATGATGCTCTAGATTTTCCATCTCCTTTTCTTGTCTTGTAATTTGTTTTGTGAAGAACACTCTTTTTTAAGCCATGCCGGTCGACGTAGACAATTCTTCCACCGTCTCCGGCGACGCTAGCGTCTCTTCCTCCGGTAACCAGAACCCACCTCCCAAATCCACCGTCAAGAAGAAACGTAGCCTCCCTGGAATGCCAGGTACTGTAATATATAAACAATCATATATCCAATCATCAGTCTTTTTTTCCCCTTCTGGTTTTTTTTGGTATTTTGTTTTTTTATTTCATTTGTTGTTTTGAGTTGTTACAGATCCAGATGCAGAGGTGATTGCTTTATCTCCAAAGACTCTCATGACCACGAACCGGTTCGTTTGTGAAATCTGCAACAAAGGGTTTCAAAGGGACCAAAATCTTCAGCTTCATAGAAGAGGTCATAATTTGCCATGGAAGCTTAGGCAGAGATCCGGTAAGGAAGTGAAGAAGAGAGTTTATGTTTGTCCCGAGCCTACTTGTGTCCATCACGATCCATCGAGAGCTTTAGGCGATCTTACGGGAATTAAGAAACATTTCTGCAGAAAACATGGAGAAAAAAAGTGGAAATGCGATAAATGTTCTAAGAAATATGCTGTTCAATCGGATTGGAAAGCTCACTCTAAGATTTGTGGTACTCGAGAGTACAAATGTGATTGTGGAACCCTGTTTTCCAGGTGCTCAAAAACTATATAAAGATTCAATTTTTATTGGAAAATGGAATTTTTTCTTCCTGGGATTGATTGTTAATTTCGTTTTGGTCTTTCTGCAGGAGAGATAGTTTTATCACGCACAGAGCTTTTTGTGATGCGTTAGCTGAGGAGAGTGCTAAAGCTCAAACGAACCCCAGTTCTGAACGCGACTCGAAAGTTCAGGCTGTGGATTCATCACCACCACCGGCCCTTGTGTCTGCACCGCCGCCAGTATCGGCTCCAGCATCAGTAGAAGTGCAGGTTTCAGCACCGGCTCTGCCTCAGTCAACAAGTGGGATGACTTCTTCAGTTATGCCAATTCAAAGTTCTGGTAAACACATGATTAGGAAATTTTTATATCTTGTTAGCTTCACTTTTGTCCTTTCTGATTTTGTTTGGAATTAACAACAAAGACAATTTTATTTTGTTGTTATTATGTCTTTCAATAAATCTTGGAGCCTAGTAGTTTTTGTCTGTTATTGGTCTTTTTTGGTATCCGGAGAGAAAATAAACCCATTTTCTAAATCCTTAGAATAAATTTGTGCAAATTCAAAAGCCAAAACAAAAGAAAAATGGATTTGTAGAAAGTAAACCCTTACCGATTCATGTTTTAGACTTCTAAATCAGTTTCCCTTATGGTTGTATTTGCCTTATATGTCGTTTCTCGTTATAGAGTTGGCTGAAGATCCGATTTCTGTCATGGAAGAAGCTCAGGCACCGGCTGGCTTAAATGGAAGTTGTAGCAGTGGCGTCAGCTCAGTTAGCAATGGCAGCAGCAGCAGCAGCAGTTTATTTGCAAGCTTATTTGCACCCTCTACTGCATCTGCGAGCTTACAACCTCCGGCTTTCACCGACTTAATTCGAGCAATGGGTCCACCTGATTGTCCTACTGACCTTGCTCCATCTACACCAATTGAACCAATTTCTCTCTGCCTCTCAACCAGCCATGGCTCATCGATATTCAGATCTGCAGGGCAAGAGCAGCGGCAGTATGCACCGCCCCCACAACCTGCTATGTCAGCCACAGCACTACTGCAGAAAGCTGCTCAGATGGGAGCAGCAGCAAGTAATGCATCCTTGCTTCGTGATCTTGGTGTAGTTTCTTCATCTTCATCGTCGGCACCGCAAGAAAATTTGCAATGGGGTCAGAGACAAGTTGAGCCCAACAATGCCACTGTTGCAGCAGGGCTTGGACTCGGGCTTCCTTGTGATGGTAGTTCGGGATTAAAGGAATTGATGATGGGAACCTCAGTATTCGGTCCAAAGCAAACTACACTCAACTTTCTTGGATTAGGAGCGGCCGCCAGTGGCAGTCCCAACGGTGGCCTGTCAGCTTTAATTACCTCTATTGGAGGTGGGCTTGACGTAGCTGCAGCGGCAGCATCGTTCAGAGGCGGAGATTTCAAGGACATCGGAAGGAGATCATAACTTGGGAAACTATCCATTGCACAGGCTAGTATATTATTTTGGACAAAACAGTGTTTCAGTAGAAAACAATGGGGATATATAATTTCCAATATAGATTTGCCGTTGCAGAGGTTAGCATCAAGCCATCAAAGAGCCGGCTGGGGGTCCTTTTTCGGTATGGTGCCTTCTACCTAATAACAGCGAAAATTACTTCCATGTGGGGGTATATATCCTTTTGTAGTACAAGGTAAAATTCAAGAACCCGATGTAATAGGATACTGGATGTATAAAGGCTTGTTCTAGCTAGAAAATTTTGGAACAGGACATCTCTGTTAAGAAACTTGGGTAAGTGGAGACATTAGGACATGTCTGTGTCGGTTTTATCAAGCTTGGGAAAACATCAGGTTTTCCAAGCTTGGAAAGCCAACAATGGACTGGGAAAATAGCTGTAAATGGAAGGATTTTGGCTGATTCTGATCTGGTTATTTAGCGTGGATTAAAGTTCCACTTGTAATTGTGCTCATCATATATGCAAGTAATTTAAATCTGTTTGTTTTATTTTACATCTCTGTCGATGGAAGAAAATGATAAAGATAACAATAAGTCTGCGATTGGAGTGTAATTTTCATGTACAAATATTGGGGGTCCCCCCCCCCCCTCCCCTAACTTCTCAAGTTCTCAACGATCATTTGTAGCTATGACTTTGCATGCTAAGTTATCTGGGCATGGTCCCCTTGCTTCCGTTGTCGTAGAGCGCCAATCTGATTTTGCAGTTCAGAAAATTAACTTTCAAGCCTCTTTAAGGTGATGGGCTTTGATGTTATACGGTGCGTTAACAATAGCAAGATAGGGTGGATAATGAGACATTGATGCTTGCCTTTTTGCAGTGGTTAGACGACATAAATGTGGAGTGATGGATTAAGCAAGGGCCCCCGGTTCCTTTATATCAATGGCATCCTCCTGGGTATGAATTTAAACGATAATACATATTGACATGTGATGCCTACAGTTTGAATGGGTCGCCTTGGTCCCTACCCGCCATAACTGCTGCGGAAACTGTGTGGGTAAATGAGACATTAAATTCAGTTGTGCAGATGTACACACTACTTTGATGTAGCTTCTCAGAGGCCTAATCAATGCAGTTGTTAGCACGGAACACGTTTTCGGGTGTTGTCGTTGAAACCCTTGTTCAACACTTGATATCAGATGCTGAGCATCCAGTCCAGCCCGGATTTGCAATGTCTTGAGCAGCACATTAGGAAAATGGTTCATGGCCTAACAAAGAATGTTCCCTTCTCGAATAAAACACCTCAGCTGTGTTAAAAGTACAAAGCCGAAGCGATAGACAAGATGTTAAAAACCTTCGTACTTCAAAAACATGTTAGTTCTGAAACACAAAATTTGTTCAAACTTAAAAGGGAAGAAAATGAAATTTCTGTACAGGTGCTTGTATTATTGCGTAAAATGCAGTTTAATCTCTATATTTTAGAATGGTCGAAAAGGTCACTGCATAGGTATATATTAGTAAAACGAACAAAATGATTATTTTCGTAAGTCGTAACTGGTAAAAAAAACTGTTAAGTTAGTTGTAGTTTGACAAATGTCGAAATTGTCAAATAATTATAATTCTATTCTCAATTAATTATTGAAAGTAATATAGAGAAGTAGGGTCGATCCACAAGGACTATAGAAATTTCAATGTCACTTCTTTGTTTCAACCTTGATTTAACTGTGAAAATAAAAAGGAGTTTAAAATAATCAAGTAAAAATAAAATATGAATAAAGCAGTAAATTGTAAAGAAAGAATTCAATTATGATGGTTTAGCCTTAGGCTTTGCCAGCCTCAATCTCCGTCGATGATCGAAATAATTTTTATTTTTGGATAGTATGTTGGTTACAGTTAACAGGGTCCAATTCCTGTAGCTAACTATTCTCTTCGGTTAACTGAAATTTCCAAGATAATTAATTTGAAAAATGTGGTCGTGGTTAAATTCTGCTTTATCTTCCGAATAATCCCATAATTATCTTTCATGCATTTATCCTTAAGATAATTTTAAATTGACTTTAGGATAATGTCGACCTGCCTTCTAAAAGCTGCTGAATGTACCGCTGAAATCTGCTGCTCCTCGGGCTCGGGCTGCATCGTGCCTTAGGTCATGCCCATGACTCCTACCACGACATTCAATTGTGTTTTTGGGCTGACATAGTCCAATAGAGCTCCTACCAAAATAAAGCCTCAAAAAGCGGTTTAGTAGCATATATATCAAGTAAATGAAGAATAAAACACATTAAAAACATGTTATTCTACGCTTATTATAGTTAAATAAATGTTGTGTTATTTTTCTAGAAGGATACATGAATGTACTAAATTAGACACTATCGATGGTTTAACGACAGAGTGATTGAAATAAAAGCATTAAAAAATAACGATGGCTAAACTAAACATTTTTATTTGAATGACAAGAGTACAATCGCCCTAAAAGTTCGGTAGTTTACCTTAATATATATTATGATAATGTGGTAAGGCATGTTTATGAGATTTTAGTGGCCTAAGAACAAATCTAAAAATTGACCCCCTAATAACAAGTATTAAAATAAATTAAATTTTAATAGTAGGCAAAAATAAATAAAATTGTTTGAAAACTAAACTCATAATAACTAAGTATAAGAGTTTCTTAATTATGGCCTATGGGCAGGTGTTTCTTATCTACAGACCCAACTACGACCCTGCATTTGGCGTTGTAGGTAACACATTTTTAAGTGTCACACGGTTTTTTTTTTACAAAAAAGACCATAATAAAAATCGTGTTTTATATAAAAAAAAATATAAAGGTCAAATAAATCAAAAAGTTCTTTAAATATCAAAATAGTAAGGAGGTATAGCTTAACGATGAAAATAAAAATTTAACCTTATGTTGCATACATGTGTCATGTTTTTCTTCTCTAATAACAAATGGAAGAGGCCCAGTTTGGGATTAATCAATTCAAAGAGCCTAATCATTGATGGGTCTCTTGGGGCCTAAAGAATTCCCATCAGCTATGAAATGAAAAGGACAATTTCAAGATAGAACCATCTGTGTACAATATCCTTCCTTGCAGAGGCATAAGGTCCATATTTGATTTTTCCTTCTCTCTGGAGAAACATAAAAGAGATAAGAATGGATAAGGGTTTAAGCTGTTCCTTTTATTTTCTCCCCTCGGTTTTGTGGTCATCTCTAATCTTAAGTATTTTAAACCTCAGCCAATGTGTCCATTTCCATACCAATGAAATTTTCATTTTATCCTCAAAATTTACACCCACCCCTTATCTTGTCCATTCTTAAGATTCTTCAGTCATAAATATGACCTGTTCTTCGATTGTTTAGTGTTGATGTCCTTGTCCAGACACTGGGTAGCTCAACCATCAAAAGAACATCTCGAAAAGTTCATAAATATTGTCATTTTTTGCATAGATTTTTCTTAAGAACAATGATTTAAGATTGTTCCACCTCAATATATGACATAGAATATTTAAGATTTTTAATCTTCAAAAAGATGACAAAAAAAGAGCCTTCGATATTGTCACCCGTATGCATATCATAGGCTTAGTCAAATTGAAGAAATAATTGAAGTTTGAAACCTTTAACGGCCCATGATTCAAGCTCGAATGTAAATTTTGAGGGATTATTTTTGTCTTGTCGAAATTAACAATGTATTAGTTGCGTTAAATGTAACACCCTCGACCCAGATGTTACATTTGGACCTTGCTGCGCGTAATAAGTGCTACGCAATTGTGCAAGTATACACGTTGCAAGTTATAGTATAAAAGATATCGTCTCCACAGGGATTGATGCCACTTCAAGAATCTAGTCTCTTGCACTGTAAAAAGTAAAAGAAAACACAAGTAGAAGATTATAGGAGTTTTAACTAATAATTAATCTAGAAAGCAAATAAGTAAAAGGCGATGTAATTAAATGAGAGAGATAGGCCATATTATCGTGAGTTGAGGTGTGATAGCCGATTGGATCGTCTTGGTAAAAGAGTGCACGGGCAACTCAGTTGCCATGGCAATTTGCACAACGGGGTTGCCTTGGCAACTAATCGATAGTTGCCTGGGCGACTAGTTGGGCAACTACTTGGGCGTCTAGGCAGCAACCTTCAAGGTTCGGCAGAGCGTTCTTCAATGGTTTCTTCTTATCCCTAAGTCGAAACTCTAGCTACTTGTGCATGCCTTGATAATACATCCCTGCGTGAATCAAGGGTGAACAACAACCAATCTTGCGCTCCTCTTAGCCGTTGAAATCCTTAACTTATTCCTAAGTCGGATTAATCTTCACTATCAATAGATTGAATAAAGATCATATTCATTCGTTTCTTGAATCTAACTCTCCCGGTATTAGATAAATAGATGAAGTTACGAGATCTTTTCCCAATTCACTCGCAAACAAGAATAAGAACCAAGAATGAATAAACCTTGAATAGAAAAGTAAACTCTTATTACCTAAACAAAATCCAATAGTTTCTCACAACCACAAGACACAATAATCTTAGCCAAATAGATTTAGTTCATGGCTAGGTTCTAAAGAAACACAAGATAAAGAATCCCTAGCATGAACCTAATTGAACAAGAAAGAAAAAGATGAAGGATGAAGTTTGTCAAAATCCTTCTTGCCCTAGATGCTTGTCGAAAATTCTCTCATCTCTCTCCCTTGGAGTTGGCGGCATGGCCTCTAATTTATAGGGCTAGGTCAAAGTCCTTCTTTGAGGAGGAAGTTAAGTTGGAATTAAATTATCTTTAAAGAATATAATTCTTTATTATAATTATATTCCTTCTATAACTTCTCCAATC
Source organism: Hibiscus mutabilis (assembly GCA_019671005.1). Classification (NCBI taxonomy): domain Eukaryota; kingdom Viridiplantae; phylum Streptophyta; class Magnoliopsida; order Malvales; family Malvaceae; genus Hibiscus; species Hibiscus mutabilis. The sequence continues at coordinate 11,134,936 of CM033734.1, forward strand.
TTTTTGGAATTTAATTCTTCTTTAATCTCTTCATGGAAATCAAACTCCTTTGGGATTTAGCTTTGCTCCACGTCATCTTGGGCTCGTCTAGTCATCAATTTCGACTACCATATCACCTTATTCTTCGTCGGCAATTGCCCTGGCAACTGGCTCGGCATCTCCTTCATGCATTACCCTGGCAACTAGCTCGGCATCTCCTTCATGCATTGCCCTGGCAGCTAGCTCTAGCCTTGCTCTGGCAAGTGATCCTGCACATACACATAAAACACACCAAAGCAGCATTTTTTCCCACAAAAACTACCAAGTTATGTAATCAAGCTCAACGATGGAAGGAAACATGGATTAATGCATGAATGGCTAATTATGCAACTAATATGAGCCTAAGTCTAACAATAATATGAGTAAAAAGGGTAAGAAAAATAGTACCTTTGAACACTTATCAGGCCTCAAGCTCAATTCAAAATTATAAAAAAATTTCAAACTGGGTTTAGCCCAACAAGGTATTTCTCAAAAACATTTAAGATAATAGTTGAAAATATAGTAAAATAATCAAAACGATACAAATGAACTTCAATTTAAATTTAAAATATTTGAGCACTCAATTTGATTAATATAGTTTCAAAAATAAGGGTTACAGACTCCATAACGTAAGTTCCTATAATACACAGCTCACTAAACACAAGTACCGTACTCTGGAAATCACCACATGCTGCAATCTCGGACTGATAGTGCTCTTCGATCCCACGATCCGACGATCAACCTACTCACAGAAACAACGGTTCTGAGCGCTGAGCTTACACAGCTCAGTGGTACACATCTATTCTACTATACTCCATGCTAATCATAAACATAAGCATGCAAGCTAGTACGAGAAAAAAAGGGAGATAAATAAACACGTGGCGCTACCACTAGTCGCCTAAACACATGCTCTCATCAAAGCAATCATCATACATGGCACACAAGGCTCAACCATACTCATAACATAGCAATATACATCATATAGATATGGCGCTACCTCTAGCCGCCTAATCATATAGCATAGCAAGAAAGCATAAGCTTCTCATAGCATAAAATCATTAAGCATCGGGATACATACACTCTAAGTGAGGCTCGCAACCACTAAGCATCGAGATACATACACTCTATGGGGTGAGGCCCGCGACCACTGAGTATCGGTATACATACACCCATGCTCATAATCTCTCATCAAGCATCTCTGAATGAGGCGCAACCATTAAGCATCACGATCATACATTCGGGAATCTTTAACCATGGTGTTGTAACACACTCTTTCTCATACTGGGTATCCAGATCCCACCAAAAAATGATAACTCAATCATTTAGGTGTCCATATCAGCACACAGCAAGGACACGTCTACCACACAACACACAGCATCACACGATCCACCAAGGATCCCTACAGTTGCTATTACCATCAAGTCACCCAACGTTTACCAAGTTATTAATTATTATGGAAATATACATTAATCACCCTCATTATTTATCTCTATTAATCCATATTATTTAATTAATATCTCACGTCAATTTCCATCTTTTTACTAGCATTATAGATTATCTCATTTAGTGGGTACCGATACTCGAGCACGAGTATCAATACGGTACCCCTGGGTACCGGTACTCATAAGCGTACCGATACATATATTGCTTACTGAAAATCTTAGATTTCTACAAGTACCGGTACGGGTCAACTCGTACCGATACGACCCCCAATCGTGTATCAATACGGCCAAAGCTCATATCGATACCCTATTCACGGGTTCGCACAATTCCCTCGAATTACCATATTATCACGCTTTATCAATCCTTAAAGCTTATGAAAGTCATTAGGGTTTGTTTACTAATATTTAATTAATTAATATTAATTATCGGCTTCATGATCATTTATTCAAATATTACCATTATTTATCCCTTACGCACAACTTTCATCGAATCATGTTAATTCATTCCGAACAAACATATAAGGCATCACAATTATCAATCAATCAAACAGTCATCAAGTAATTATACAAGCATCTCAAACGACCCTACACGGTCTCTAAAGTCTTCATAAGTCTCATCATATTCACAGTATCATCGTGCCTCACACAGATATCAAGTCTCATACTATCAGTCTTCAAATATGCATATTCATCGTCTACCTATTTTGCAGATACTAACAAGCACGACAATTACACTTATGATGCTCATGAAGCATTAGGAGTTTGAGGTGTACTAACCTTAAGCGATTATTGATAAATCCTTACTCGAGCTCCTCAAACGCTCATCTTGATCTGGTATTCGAGCCCGAATAATCTACTACAATTACTAATTAATCTCATTCACTAACTAATCCACGTGGTCAAATGCGTAAAAATAGCTTATAAGGTTTGAATTTGGTGAAACAAACTGTGCCAACAGACTCAGAACGTCGAGAAACCCTTAAGTATGATCCCTCGAAAAAAGTCAAAGCTGGTCAATAAAGGCTCAACACGGTCAATGACGGCTTAGTCAACGGCGGCTCGATCAATGACTCAGCTCAGCTTGATGGACCAGCTAGGTCCTCAGCTTAGGTCGGCTTAATAGGTCGGCTTGGGGGTTGGTCCAGCGGCTCAACCCAACAGGCTCGGCCTAGCCGGCTGGATGGCTCTCCACCATTGCTGAAACACACACACGTGCGGCGGAGGTACGTACGACATCCTCTGACGGTCAGACGATGGCGACGAGCTTCAGGCCCACTGTCCCTACGCCAGTAAACACGCTGGTGTCCTCAGATTTTGGGTTTGACCATCGGACTACTCCGTTTTGGCTCGACTGGAGCTTTTTTTCTCTTACCTCCTCTGACGGTGACCTCGATGGTGGTACCGCTGATATCGGCGAATTCGTCTCGATGAGATGAACACAATAATGATAAGGGTGTTTACAACAAACGGCCAGATCTTTATAAATCGAAATTTCAAAAACTTCTCCTTCAACTTTTTTGTCTTTTCCTCTTATTTCTCTCTCATTATCCATTTTTCCACATTTTTTCCTTTTTCTCTCTCCTCGTCATATCCTCTCTTTTTTCAACAGCTTACACCTATTTAAAATTTAAAACCTTCTCTTCCAAAATAATAAACCCAAACCTAAATGCCTTAACTTAGTCTCCCAAGATAAAGGCACATAACTCAAATCCGATATTCGATTTATTAACTCAAAAATTGGATTATTACATTAAATGTGTCTATATTATTATATTAAATTAGAATTTTAAAGTATTAGTATTATATCAATCATTTTTTATAATACTAAACGAAGATGTTACCGCATCTAGGGATGTAAAAACGGGTAATCTGATGGGTTTCAGGTCAGGTCAAATCAGATACAGGTCATTTCAGGTCAATTTGATGTTTCGACTCGATTCGGGTAGGGTGCAGGTCAGTTTCAGGTCGGGTTTATTTCGGGTCGGGTTCATTTCAGGTCGGGTCAAAACGGTTCGGGTCCGAATCAGTTAATTAAAGGGTTAATTCGGGCTCGGGTAGACTTCAGGTCGGGTTCATTTTAGGTCGGGTAATTTCAATTCGGTTTCATTTCGGGTCTGGTTAATTCGGGTTTCGAATTCATATTAAGTTTGAGTTTGGTACAAATAGTCGATAGACTCTGGGTTGGGTCATTTCGAGTGAATTATTTAACGCCTTTACGAACACGAATCACATTAAAAATAAATATTAGGCACTAGAATGAACAAAAATATCATCATTATTTAAAATATTGGAGTAAATTACAAAAATTAGAAATAAACAAGGGTCAATTTTGGTGAAAATAAATTTTTAGGGAGTAACATGAACAAAAATACCATCATATTAAAAATATTGGACTAAATTATAAAAATATAAAATAAATAGGGGTTAATTGTGACTAAATTGAATTAAACTAAAATTAAATTAGGAATAAAATGAAAACATTTAAACGGGCAAGGCCTTAAAGGGCAATTAGTCTATAAAGAAAAAAAGAGCCGACAAAAAATAAACTAATTATTTAGATTAAAAATTAAAGTTAAATGGGTAAATTGCAATTTTGGGGTTCAAAATCAATTTAGAATTTGGAGGGAAAAAGCCCGCCTATTGGTTTACCTTAGGGGAAATTGCAATGTTGGTCCATCTGACATTAAAATCTTTTCATTTAAGTCACAAAATTTTACTTGTAGGTTTTAATTTAATTCAATCGAGTCACAATTTAGGTTATAATTGAAATTATAGCTATAGTCTTAGAATTGTTACAGGGACTTATAATTTATATGGTTTGGACTAAATTACGAAAAGTATAGGATTTGGATTAAATTAAAAAATAAAAATAACTATGGGTAAATTTTAGTTAAAAGTATAATTGTAGGGACTAAAATGAACAAAAATATTATTATATTAAAAATATTGGACTAAATTACACAAATTAAAAATAAATAAAGATTCTTTTCAGATAAATAAAATTTGTAGTGAATTAATTGAACACTAAACTCCTAAACCCTAAGTTTCATCCCTAAATCCTAAACTAGTCACATAAACTTGTAGGGTATATAACCCCTAAAAAATTATCATCAGTCACGTAACACATTACACATATAACGTTATACACTTATACTTGTATTGTATTCACGTATCAGTAATTCAGTATAGACTATAGAGTAGGCAATGGATATAGTATAACATTAACCTATAGACAATTGTATAGACTATAACTATAGACTATAGATTATATTATAGACTATAAATTATAGTATAGACCATAGAAATTCATCTCATAAATCAATAATCCTAAACTATATAATACTTGAAATTAATCTTGTACGTTAAGCCTTAAATCGTAAATCATAGACCTTAAGTTATAAAAATTCATGCATGTATGTATGTATGTATACTAATACATGTATGTATACTTGAAATATTATAGACTATAACTATACACTTATACATGTATGTATGCTGATATAATATATTTATGCATGTATGTATGCATGTATACTAATACATGTATCATGTATGTATGTAACTATAATTAAAGTCCAAGCCTAATCTTACAATCACTGAACTTGAAACATGTATTGTTTATACCCCAAACCTCAATCCCTAAATCTTACAATAACTAATAGTAAAGTCCAATCCTAATCCCTAAACTAATCTCATATATTTTATTTTTAATTTTAATTAAATATTTTATAATTAAAATTATAATAATTTGAAAATTAAATTAAATATTAATTTAAAGATACTAAAATTTTTATTAGATTAAATATTAATTTAAATATATTAACATTATTATTTTAATTAAATATTAATTAAAACATTGATTTAAATTATATTTTTAATTAAATATAATTTAAATTATGATTTTTATTTATTTTAATTAAAAATTAATAAATATATCATAAGTATTAATTAAAATTATAACTTAAATATTAATAAATATTAATTAATTTAATTTAAAAATTAAACCATAAACCTTAACCCCTAAATAATATTACAATTGCTAACCCTTAACCCTAAACACTCAACTTAAAACATATATAATATATTAAACCCCTAAACCCCAAAACTTAACTTGAAACATATATAATATATTAAACCTCTAAACCCCAAACTTTAACCCCTAAATCTTACTATCGCTAATAATTAAAGTACAAGTCTAATCCTCTAATCCTTAAACTAATCCCATAACCCCAAACACTCAACTTAACACATTTATCCCTAATCCCTAAACTAATCCACATAACCTCAAACACTCAACTTACCACATTTACCCCTAAACCTCAAACCTCAACTCCAAAATCTTAGAATGACTAAAAATTAAAAACCTTAATCCTTTAATCCCTAAACTAATCCCATAACCCCATTTCCAAACACTCAACTTGAACACATGTATTGTTTATACGCAAAACCCCAAACCTCAACCCCTAAATCTTACAATCACTAATAAATAAAGTTCAAGCCTAATCACCTAATCCCTAAACTAATCCCCATAACCTCAAACACTTAACTTGACACATTTCACCCTAAACCTCAACCCCTAAATCTTATAATGACTAATAATTAAAAACCTTAATCCCTAAACTAATCCCATAACCATTTCCAAACACTCAACTTGACATGTATTGTTTATACCCCAAAACCCCAAATCTCAACCCCTAAATCTTACAATCACTAAGAATTAAAGTGCAAGCCTAATCCCTAAACTAATCCCATATATTTAATTTTTAATTTTAATTAAATATATTATAATTAAAATTATAATAATTTGAAAATTAAATATTAATTTAAAGATACTAAAATTATTATTGTTAATTAAATATTAGATTAAATATTAATTTAAATATATTAAAATTATTATTTTAATAAAATATCAATTAAAACATTTATTTAAATTATGATTTTAAATCAAATGAGGACAAAATTGAAAACAAAACAAACTTTTAAGCTTACTTCCAGAGTGACCAGGACCAAATTGAAACAAATGTAGAATAAGCAGTATAGCGGAGCAAGATTCGAATTTTTAGGCGCAACCCGTATAACAATGCGCGAATCTTTTTACCCAACCTGATGACCTATATAAACCCCAAAAATTTTAAATCAGACCACTTTTCTCATTTTTATTTTCTCTTTCCAAGCTCCGCCCAAATTTCAGATCTCCTTCTCTCTCTAGATTCTCTGCCTTCTCCCTAGGATAAACATCTTATTCCCAGAAAATCTTTCTATTTTTTATTGAAACGCTTGAATTTGAACCAGTTCATTCTTGTTCTTCGATAACACCATTCCAGATCTTATATAAACATTAAAACCCATCCCAAAATTGTTTCTGCTCGATCTAAACCCAAAATTTCTTAAGAATAACCTCTTGTTCTTCCACTTTTCCCTTTTTAATTCTTCCAAACCCTAATCCCCAAATCAATTATATTTTACTCTAAAATTTTCCAGAAACTCAAATTTCTTAAAATCTTTTTCATATTCTTTCTCTAATCTCTTCAACTTCTTCTAATCCGTCTATATTCTCCTCTAACCTCTTCAGATTCTCTAACCCTTAAATTTCCAGATGCATTAAACTTCTCATCTTTCTTTTCATCTTCGACTTTTCCCTTCTCTGCAACTCCACCATCTCTTCCAGAACCCCCTTTTCAGAAACTAAAATCCCTAAACTAAAGCTATCAGACTCTAAAGCTTCCCCTCAACTTCTTCAAATCCGTCTATATTCTCCTCTAACCTCTTCAGATTCTATAACCCTTCAATTTCCAGATACATTAAGCTTCTCATATCTCCCTTTTCATCTTCTACTTTTCCCTTCTCTGCAACTCCACCATCTTTTCCAAAAACTCATTTTCCAGAAACTAAAATTCCCAAACTAAAGCTCTCAGACTCTAAAGCTGTCAGCCTCTCAGTTGGTTTGGTTTGTGCTTCGCTTTCATATATATACATGTTTGTTTGTATATATGTTCTCTGTTGGTATATATGTTTGTGCTTTTGGTTTGATTTGTTGTGTATATATGTTTGTGCTTTCATATATATATGTTCTCTGTTGATATATATGTTCTCTGTTGGTATATTTGTTCTTTGTTGGTATATATGTTTGTGCTTTCATATATATATATATATGTTTGGTTTGGTTTGTGCTTCGCTTTCATAAATCATATATATGCCACGTACAAGGATTAAACTTTGTTCTGTGTTGCTTTGTATATAGGTTGTCTGTTCTGTTTTTCTTTGTACATACATGTTTAAATGCCTTGTTTATGGTCATATGTTCTCTGTTTTGTTGGTTTAATCTGAGTATATCGGCTGGACATCCCGTTCTGCGAGGCTACTGGTGTCAAATGAGGTTTCTAAATGACCTCGTGAACTGTTTAGCAATGTCACGTACAAGGATTAAACTTTGTTCTGTGTTGCTTTGTATATAGCTTGTCTATTCTGTTTTTCTTTGTATATACATGTTTAAATGCCTTGTTTATGGTCATATGTTCTCTGTTTTGTTGGTTTAATAGAAATATATCGGCTGGACATCCTGTTCTGCAAGGCTACTGGTGTCAAAGAAGGTTTCTAAAGGACCTCGTGAAATGGTTTAACAATGCCACGTACAAGGATTAAACTTTGTTCTGTTTTGCTTTGTATATAGGTTGTTTGTTCTATTTTTCTTTGTGCATATATGTTCACTGTCCTTTTTAGTCTCTAACAACAAAAATATTATTTTCTTTTTAGTTTTAGCACATCTATGGAAGAATTTTCTTATGAGTTGGATTATCCTGGTGAAGGAGGTAATGATTTAGTGATTTACTTGTTTTTTTTTGTTACACTGTTATATAATTGCTAACTAATCTTGTAACTTATTTTGTCTTGTGTTTTGTAGCAGACCTACTAAGAGGTCAAACTGAACAACAATCTGAAAGAGGTATATTCCTAATTCCTCTCCTTTTTTTTAATTTCAGAATTTATATTTGTATTATTTTTGTTAATCACTAATACAAGTTTGTTAGTTTGTTTGAAGAGGTTGTAAATGATCAAGTGTCTGAAACAGTTCGTAGCACTAAGAGGAGGGCTATAGTGGCAAATTCAGGAGAATTTAAGAGAAGAACTTCTCCTGTTTGGGATCATTATACCTTCATTAAGCTTCCTGAAGGTGTTTTTGCGCAATGTAAGTATTGCAAAACTAAAAGGTATAAAGAAGATTCTTATGTTGGTACATCTAACCCTAAAAGGCATACTGAAAAATGCCAATCTTACAAAGATTTTCTTGCTACTAATCTCAATAGTAGTGTGGAAAGTTCTTTTGATCAGAAAAGATACTGTGAATTATTTGCTGAGGCTATTATGTGTCATGGTTATGCTTTGAATGTGGTTGAGCATGAAAAACTTAGGGCTTTGCATCAGTATCTAAATCCTAATGTTAAGGATATTTCGAGGTATACTATTACTAAGCATTGCATGTTAAAGCATGAGAAGCGTAAAAAATTGCTACTTGATTCAATGCATTGTTTTTCAAGTCGTATCTGTTTTACATGTGATGGATGGTCTGCTTGCACCTCAGTTCTTATTTTGCTCTAACTGCACATTATGTTGATAATAACTAGAAACTTCAGTCTAAAATACTGAATTTTCGTCGTTTCCCTGCGCCCCATGATGGTGAGTCTATTTATAAGTTTGGGAAAAAAATGTTATGTGAGTGGGGTCTTGAGAAAAAAGCTTTTACCATAACTCTTGATAATGCTTTTGCAAATGAAAGAATGGTTAAGCGACTCAAAGATGATTTGCATGCCATTTCTCCCATTCCATGCAATGGTAAGTATTTTCATATAAGGTGTGATGCCCATATTTTGAACTTTGATGCCAATTTAGCTCTTTATCTTGTTTCATGTTAGAACTTTGATGCCAATTTAGCTGCTTCTAGGAGTGGAAAATCTGATGTTGACTCCTACATTAATTTGCCCCATTCTCCCTCGTACTGATGATGCTGAGTTTGATATTTTAAAGTATTAGAAAGCACAAATTGTTTCTTTTCCCGTACTTTCACAGATGGCGAGAGATGTTTTAGTCATTCCAATCACTTCAGTTGCTTCCGAATCTTCATTTAGCATGGGGGTCGGATTTTGAACAAGTTGAGGGCTAAACTCTTGCCTAAAAATGTTGAGATATTTGTAACAACCCGTAATTGGTTGTATGATTTTGAACCGAAGGAAAATGATGAAAATTATCTTATTGTGGTAAAAGATTCTTTAGTATCTAATCTTAATGAAGAATCACTTCTCGTTTAAGGTAAAACATTTAAATTAGTTTTCTAATTTTTAATGTATTAATTTTTCAAAATAGTTTGTGATTATGTTTTCTTTTGTAGGGTTCCTTCACAGCAAGCAAGCACATTAATGCTTAGGGGGTCAGTTAAGTTGTGAATTATGATGTAAAAGCAGGTATTCTTCTTTTCTATTCTCTAAATTTAAGTATGTTAATTCTTTTTTTCTATTCATGATTTATTTATTTGCTTAACTTTGTAATGCTTATATTCATGTTATAAGCTATTTTAACCTATACTTATGGATTGTTTCTATTAATGGTTATGGTATTTTATATGGACTGAATTTAAGTTATTTGTTTCTATTATTGTTTCTATTCATTTGCTTATGGTATAAGTTAACTTTATATGTTGATACTTATACCATAGTTAACTTTAGACTGAATTTAAGCTGTTGTTGTTGTTGTAGGGTTCCTTCACAGCAAGCAAGCACATTAATGTTGCTGCTGTTGCTGTTGTTGGTTGCTGATTGCTGCCTGCTGCTGGTTGATGGTTGTTGCTGATTGTTGGTTGACTTCTTTTTTTATTATCTAAGTAGTTGCCATTGTTAAATTATGTTGGTTTCTTAGCTGAGAAGTTACCCATAGTTTAACCATGATGGTAGCATTTAGATCTTTTGAGAGCTCGATGAGGAAATTTTTGGTAGCAAAGTCGAGCATTTAGCCTCGTTAAACTATTGCTATAAGATCTGAGAGCTTAAATTATCACATAACAAAACTTTATGTTGTAATCAATTCAATATTATCTTGTTTTTTTTGTTAGCACATTAACAACGCTTCTTTTTTATTATTATCTAAGGAGTTGCCCTTGTTAAATTATGCTTGTTTCTTAAATTATCACATAACAAAATTTTATAATTTCAGTTTGTACATTTGTAATTTTATCAAGTTGTACTACTTTTTTAAGTTGTAATAAACTTATGTTTTATTCATTTTTTAAGTTTACTAAGTTCTTATCAAATAAAGTAATCAACAAAGAGTTTTCAATCTTCCCCAATCAATTTTGGTCAAGTTAATCAATAAAATTTGGGCAAGTTAATAAGAAAAAAAGACATTCATTCATGAATCATGTTAGGTTGTATTTTACCCAAAAGATAATTAAAAATGAATAGAAGCATTAAAAATGAATTTAAGTATGTTCATTCTTATTAACTTGACATTATATATATATTAAATGAGTTAGTATTAAGCATATTGAATTATTACTAAGCATTGAATTATTTAACAAAATTTTAAACTTAGTAGTGTCAAATGAATATTTATCCAACACTTCAAATTAATTTTAAAAATTAATAGTTTACATTTGTCAACACTTAATACTTTATATTTATCAACACTTAATACTTTATATTTATCAACATTTTAAATTCATCAAATAATCAAATCATAGCCTTTCTCAATTATATGTCAGGTAAATATCAAGCCAGGTCAAAAACAGGTCGGGTTCAAAACAAGTCGGGTTAATTAACAGGTCGGGTTCAAACAGGTTGGGTAAAATCGGATATTGGGTCAATTTAGTCGGGTAATATCGGTTATCTGCCAGGTCAGTCTCGGGTTCAGGTTCGTTTCAGTCGGGTGCAGGAAGGTTTCGGGTCCACAGTAACAGGTTCAATTCGAGTTCGGGTCATTCTCGGTCGGATGTAGGTCGGGTTCGGTTACTACAGTAACAGGTCCAACTCGGGTTCGGGTCAACAACAGTCGGTTACAAATCGGTTTCGGGTCAACGCATCCTCGGGTCAAACTAGGTTCTGACTCGAATAGGTTTCAGTCGGGTCAGCTTTTTACATTCATAACCGCGTCTAGAGGAATAAAGATCTTTTCACGGAAAATTACCGGGACTCAACAACGATAAACAATCTGCCACTGCATTCCTTTCTCGTAATATATGGTCCACTTTCACTTCCCACGCTTGCCGCAATATATCGATTGATTTTTTTTTTGTCAATCTAACAATTTATTTAGGTATTAAATATTAATTTAAATTTAACATGAAATATATTTAAAGCTTCAATCAAAGAGTATATTTAAAGTCCATAAAACAAATTGTAAACAAGTGTATTACTGTACAAACAACTTATATGCGACCTATTAAAAAAACTAATGTCAATAAAATTCAGACAAGTTATTTTCTTAGCATGTTAGGTCTAAAACTATCAATGTAATAGATACACATTTACAGTATAATCCACAAGTTCTATACATACATTTTCACCCTATGGTATTGTCTTGCTCGAAGAATTAGTTTATGCGTAAACCGATAAATGGATAAACGAACACACTCGTGATTCATACTCAAAGAAAAAACTTTGAATATTAAATTTGAATAATTTAAAATTTGAGGATTAGATCAAAATTTAAACCATGCTTTGTAGGTCACGTGACCTACCATTATTTTAAAAAAATTGAGAAAATTCTCATGTGAGATTGCTTTTCCAAATTTTTAGTTCATCCTCTTCCGTCAAACTCTAACAATTTCGCAAACTGAGAAAGTAGAAACGGTTGGGCTTCTTCAATTGGCACATGAGAAAGTCACCCTTGAATTAACTACGTCTTTCATCTCTTGATATCAAGTATATGATTCTATGCATTCAGTCTTAGACCAAACCTAAATAAGAGATGGGAATTCCAGTTCTTAGATCAAACTTTCTTTTGATTTAGTGAAATTTCAATTGAATTAGAATTATGAATTTCTGATTATTTTGCTTTTGTTTTCGGTTTATTTCTTTTGACTTATTCTCTTGTTATCAAGTATTTGATTCCATACCTTTAGTCTTAGTTTCTTAGACCATTTTTTTTTCACTCGAGAAAACGTGTATGGGAATTGGGAATTTGAAAATCAATAATTATGCAAGCTAGCTAGAACCATTTGGGAATGTATATTGTATTTGGAATTTGAGAATTGACTTATGCTATCATATTAAAACATGGGTATACAACTTAGAACCATTTGGGAATAGATGAAAAAGCCTAACATAAATTTAAGATCACTGCAAATTACAATCGTAACTGATGTGAGATATAACGTCACTTAATATTTATTATATAGAAGAATTTAATATGGTTGTTAACGTAAATTAGTCTTTCATTTAAAGACTAATTAACTATAATAATTTTAAAATAGTTCCTTCTGAATTAAAATTATAAAAAATGTAAAAAGGAATCATAACCAAAAGCATTTGATGGATCATCATGTGATATGTTGAATTATACCAGATGTACCCTATTACATACGAGATGCGCTCTTTGTAAAAATTTCATGAATACTAACTAGAAACTAAAGTTTGTTGAACAACACAATAATATAGTTCTCTTATTTTGAATAATATTTTAATATAATTTACTTAAAATTTTTTGCATAAAATTTTAAAAATTTCTCACAAACCACTATTAATGACAAAGAGTGAATAAAGAAAAAAAAATAGGACTAAATATGCAGTAATTCATTTAATTTATCATTAGACTCTCCAATATCAATTTATTTTGCTACTAAGAACAAGAAAACACATGTCTTGAGCTCTTGAAAATTTAATATTTCAAATATAAATGAATTAAAAAATAACGATGATTACAAAGCAGACAATCTATCTAAAAAATATTCATTTAATTAATATCCACTCAATGATTCTACATCACCAACTTAGAACACAAATATGTAGTCTAATAGATTGTTTAATTAAAACAAAACTCAAATATTCAACATAGTAAAACAACTCTTGAATAGTAAATATTATAAAAACATATTCTAATTTGCAACACAATATTCAATCAACTTAATATTATAAAAATATATCTAAATATTCCAAGAAAATGTCTTAAAAACAAATCAAAATATTTCAAGAGACTATCTTTAAAATATATTTGATATAAATCATAATGTATTTTTTAATTCGGGTTGATATGGAATAAACGGGTTCCATATGGAAAACCTGAAACGAACCGAATTGAAAAGCTTGAGTTTTAAACCGAACCTCAACATGCAAACCCGAACCGAACCACATAGCTCGGTTCGAGTCAATTTTTCAGTTTTCTCGGTTTCTTTGCTCGCCCCTACGAACAACAGCTAACCACCCTGCCCTGTTGTAATATTTTGTGTTTAGTTACTGGCTTGAAATGTAATTTTAAAAATGTAAAAACATTAGTTTCGTTGTCCAATTTAAGTGCTATTTTGTTTGAATTTTAAGCTTCACATTATTTATTTATCAGCAGCACCATATGAAGGCTTAAAATGGTGTATATGCACCAATAAATAAGTAATGGATGAATCTTCATTAATGCATTTCTATTTATTTTAATTTCTCTTGATTACTAAAACTTTTTTTATAATCTATTTTTTATTGTATTTAAGCATCAGCATATGAAGGTTTAAAATAGCATATATTACTGTCCCTTTTTATGTGCTTATATATCAGTATGTAAATTATCAAATATAAATTCCTGTATCTGCCCCGGAAGTCTTACCCTTCCTTGTAATACCTGAAACTAGCTACAGAGTGAGATAGAGGGAAAGAGGGAGAGAAGAAGCCACGGAGACGGAGTTATTCGAATCGGATCCGGGCCATCTTTGGACCTCAATCCAAAAAGACTTAAAACTTTCGGGGACTTTTCCCTTTCATTCTTTCTCTACCGATTGTTTGTTTTCACTTTAGGATTTTACGGATTTGATAATAGCTTTAGCCAAGGTTCAGGTATCAAATACTAGCAGATTGACCTCTACAAGCTACTTGGACAGGTTCATTTAACGCCTTTTTGTTATCCCTTTTTGCATTTTGTTTGCTGGGCAGTTGTGAAAGGTTTCAATTTTTGCGAATTATATTTCTCGCATTGAGATTCTTACAATTACCCATATTTCGTTTCCATTAAAACTATCCAAAGTTCTTATATTTTTTGGCTGTAGTTTCCTGAAAGTTTTAGCTTTGAAATGGGATTATTAAAACAGTGAAAAGGCTATATATTTTTATTGAAAAAGAGCAATATGTTTGTTTTCTTTATTAGGGACCATATATTCAAATATAATTACCGAGTATAAAAGTATAAATTTTGCAGTTTATCGTCCAGAAAAGGTGAAATTCTAGTTTTAAGTTTCATCTTTGCAATTTGACTTAGTCTTGAGCTATGTAACCAATTTAGGTGATTTGAACCTTTTCCGGTCTTTCTCTTATTTGTTGTTACATTTTGAGCGCGTTTTAATGCATCTTAATCATCACCTACACGACTAGAAAGCAAGGCTTTGAAACATGTTATATACCACAATTTTGTGTGCTATTTTTGTGTTGAAAGAAATATGCTTCATTGGAGTAGAACTAGTTCAAATTGCAGATATGTCATAAGCGTGTAAATGCATAAGCTTTTATATCTGGTTCAAGGTTCTCTCTTAGAGTGATTGAACTAAGGGAACTTGATATAATGAGTTCAAATGTATCGTGTGTAGCTTTCTAAGCTCAACTCTGTAATATATACTGGTTTTTGAAGGACAATTACTGAAACATGCGTTTGGTTGCGCAATTCAACAAGTTCACTACTTAGACAGAAATTGTTTTCAAAGGATTCAGGGTTGACTTAATCCTTTTTTCTTATTCGAGTAATTAGTTATCCGATAATAGGTTTATTCTAATCCAGCTCTGTGACAGGGCAGAAATATGACCGTCTCTGGTTCCAAGGCTGTTTTCGGAGATGTTTATGTGGATGAATTAATGGCAAGCTGTTGGAATGGCTTTGGCTTTTTGAAACCTAAAGGAGTTTATTTTGCTGATCGGAGCCATGCCAGTTGCCGAAAAGCTTGTATGTTTTTGAGACAGCAGGAACAACCCCTCTTTGCTCGTGGATACTATATTTCTAGCACAATGTCGAGAAATTCTAAATGTAATCCTCCTTTTAGTCCAAGGATTAAAAGTAATCACACCTCAACTGTGCCGTGTTCCTCTGCTAGGGCTGTTCATGATGTGTCGTTTGATGGCAGTTATAGTGATGAGCAGGCTACGAGTTTGCCTGAACAGTACGTCTTCTCATCCTCTATTTATTTTCATTGTTTTGTCCTCCATCTTTTACTTCTTTTCTTCCTTTGAAAATTATCTTCAAGTAATGGCCGGCTATATGCTTTAAACATTTGTGACACTTGTACTCAATTTCCACAATTTGGTTCTTTGGTGTTGATTTCAGAGCTATTCCAGGTGAGAAAACCTTGATGCTTGTTTCTGGGTCATGTTATCTCCCACATCCTGCTAAGGTAGAAAAGGGAGGAGAGGACGCACACTTCATCTGTGCCGATGAACAAGCCATAGGTGTAGCTGATGGTGTAGGTGGCTGGGCAGAAGTTGGTGTTGATGCTGGAGAATTTGCTCGCGAGCTTATGTCAAATTCTGTTACTGCAATTCGAGATGAACCCAAGGGTTCAATTGACCCTACCAGAGTATTAGAAAAGGCCCATTCAAACACAAAATCACAAGGATCCTCAACGGCATGCATCATTGCCCTTAAAGCGGAGGTTTGTATTCACTTCCAAAGGCTCGTCTTTATCATTTTTTTAATACTTTAACAAGCATGAGAGCAGATATGCTTTAGATGATTTTTCTTTGAGATATCTTGACGAAGGGAAGGTCTCAATTTGATTACAGGAACTAATTTCTTGCCTTTTATTGATTTTGTGGATGGTTCAAAAGTTTGGTGCCACTGAAAAGAGTAAATTTTCTTGATTTTGAATGCCAACCATTTGGTGTTTTGAACTATGTATGTGTATTTTCACCTACAAAACCCTTGCTGACCTCCAAAAATAACGAAACTAAATTTCTTTTCTTGGTTAAGCTTTTAAATTTTAGTCCTGGTATAGGTGTATGATGTGAGGTTTCTCTGTTTCTGAGAATTGAAATTCTTGCCACATACCACATAATTGATTTTCTCTAAACTTAGCAGGAAAGCCGTTGGGGCATCAACTGCTATCATTTCATTCCATGTCTTCCTATGGAATTCACCTTATTTTTTATGGTCCTAAACATTTATCAAACTTAATTGTAAGTGCATTTCGGGATAGCCTTGGTTGCGGAGTCTATAAAGGACTGAGATTTTTAGTAAGCATATTATGTCCTTGTGGTTTCATAGACTTGCTTTTCTTGACAGGGAATACATGCTATAAATCTGGGGGACAGTGGTTTCATAGTGGTTAGGGACGGTTCAACTGTCTTTCATTCCCCAGTGCAGCAACATGGTTTCAATTTTACTTATCAGTTGGAGAGTGGTAATAATTATGATCTACCAAGCTCTGGTCAGGTTAGTTGATGACTCGTTACTCCACCTGAATACAAGGGCTTGATCAGTGTTTTTCCTTCCGTTTTTTGACCGTGTGTAAGGCAATATCTTTGAATGGGGTCGAAAATCCTGGCAATCTCTTTAGATCTTTTTAGTACTCTGTTTTGTTAATGCCTTAATATTGGAATTAAGAAAAAGCATACTGATGATTGTTGAAATTTGACCATTGGACCTCATCTGGCTGCATTTCTTATACGGCACGGAGCTTATCGTTACAACAGAAAAAACGTCTATATCATCTCTTATGTGTTCGAGACTTTGAAACCGTTATGAAACCATATAGTTTTATATTTTCTTTCCTGACCTTAAAATCAATATGTAGCACTTAAACCTTTTTCCCCAATCATAACTATATGTCAAAAACCTAACTATCAGTTTGGGATAAATAAGCCCAGGTTTTCAGAATTCCTGTTCTGCCGGGTGATGTCATTGTTGCTGGAACAGATGGGCTGTTTGATAATCTGTACAACACTGAGGTTACTGCTGTCGTTGTTCGGTCTTTAAGAGCTGGCTTGAGTCCCGAATCAACAGCTAAGCAGATAGCAGCTTTGGCTCGTGAACGAGCAGCGGATAAGAACAGGCAGTCACCATTTGCCAAAGCTGCTCAAGATGCTGGATTCCGCTATAATGGTGGCAAGCTTGACGACATCACTGTTGTTGTTTCCTATATTACTAGCTCTGCCGATGTGTGAGTCTTCTCCAAGTTGGTGAAACGATTGAGACCTTGTATAGTTTAAAGAGTGGTTTTCTATGGTGGGTTTTAGGCTTGGAAAGCTACATTTGCTCAGTCATTTTTGGCCATGGAAAAAGAAATATTTGTATTTTCTTTTCAGTGTTGCTTTTAGGTTCACAAACTTTGATCTTTGCATCGTTGGTTCACCTTTTCCCCTTACTAAACTCTGTTAAATTACAAAGAGGTTAAGAACTTTGGCCTTGTTTGGTATGAAATACGAAAATTAGCTAATCAGATGGTTAAGATTCATAACCATTTTTTTTATTTTGAAACTTATCCATCTGATTAACTAATTTTCCATTCCATTTTTTATCCTTAAGATTCGTTTTAGTGGACTTATCTTAAGCTGCTCGAGAAATAGAAAATATATCAGGTCCATGAAATAGAAAATACCACAAATTTGACAATATATGTATTTCTAACGTATTTATATTATTCTTCTATAGTAAATATACAATTTCGCATCTTAATAATTTTGTTTCCTCTTATTATAAGAGTATAAGTTTTAATATTTTAGTGAGCATTTCTGTTAGAAAAAAAATATAATTTAACTTTTTTTTAATATTTTGGTGCGATTTAAATGGTAATATATGTTTTTTTTAGCTTTTTGAAAATATATGCACCATACAAACAAGCTATTTGAACTTGGTTGAACTTGGGTTATCTAAGGATAACAAACGTTCCCTTATCTACCGGAGCCATTCAACTAGTTCACGTTTTGAGGGTTTTTTTTAAAAGGCTAATATCGATTTTAGCTACTAATAATAATAATCAAAATGGTAGAATATGTAAAGGTCCAATTTATCAGTATACTTTTTTGTTTTATTCCAAAATTGGAGAAAATTCAAGGAACTAACTCTGGATTGATGTGGCCAAAATCATAGTTAAAATGAGCACGATTTTTGCAAGTTTATTTAACAAGCAGTAGTTGAGTATGAAGCATGAAAATTCTGAATGAAGTGGACTTACCAGAGTTGGTCATTTCTTTTCATCATTTTCAAGTTGAGCAGCTAAAGAAAGGAGAAAAGAAATATCAACCTGTCTTTAAGTCTTTTAAGCCCCTTTAATCGTACACCACATTCCATCCGATCTTTAACCTGTCTGCCAACCCCCTCATGGATTAATTAGCATAAACAAATACGGACGGACACAAGACTTTATGTTAGAGAGCGAACATATGAAATTTTAAGAAGGTGAACTTATAAAATTTTAAGTGACGAAAATACATTTTCAATTGATATTGCATAAAAAATTCTAAATTATATACGAATTTTAAATTTTTATGGGAGCGGCCACCCCCTCCAGCTTCCCTCGGTCCATCCCTATAAACAAACAGTAAGATCCCTCCCATATTATATGTGGACTATCAAGGAATCACAATAATCCATATGCTTATATTGTATTGCATTGCATTGAGAAAGATAAGGAAACTAAACTAAACTAAACTAATCGAATCAAAGTGTATTTCCCCTCAGACCAAAATCAACATATCCTTGGGGATCTCCAGTAATAGAAAAAAAAGGGTTTTGTAAGGTTACTTACTCGGTACAAAATTGAAGATCCGCCTTTCATTAATCGGCATTGTATTTATATACTATATTTTATCGTATCATAACTGTGTTTAAGATTATTTTATATTTATATAAAGGGTAAAACTTTGATACACAGGTTGTGTAAAATTAATTTTACACAAGACTGTGTATTTACACCGTAAAAGCCCAAATCCTAAATTACTAACTCTAACCCTAAAAAACTAAACCCTAAACCTTAAACCCTATCCACTAAATTCTAAACACTAACCTTAAATTCTAAACCCTACAACCTAAACCCCTAAACTTTAAAGCCTAAACTAAAACCCTAACCCCTAAAACTAAAAGGAACGTGTAAATTAAAGTTTACATGGTCTGTGTATCAAAATTGTTTCCTTATATAAATCTGATCATTTATAATTATATTGCATAAATTTTGAAATATCAATATATTGTATTATTTTTAACATTATTTTCTAAAGACAAAGGCACCGTTTTTGCCTTTTCTTTTTAGGGGAGTAATGGGACACCATCTTTTTTGTGAATGATACAAATCAGAATCTAAACATCTCGAAATCACTTTTGTGAGCTTCAAGCCTCTTCTTCTGGGGACATCGCATGTGAGTTCTGAACCTTAATACCTAAGTATTTTGACTAAAAAATTATTCCCATTAAATACTGTTAGTATTCATTACAAGTTGCAATGTAAATCATGTGTTTCTGAGAAAAATATTTCTTTATTATTGTTATAAAAGATTGGGTTGTAATCAGGCTAGAGATGTTGGACAATTATTGGCTTCTTTCGAATATAGATGCCAATGGAATCATCTAGGGTTTTATTTAAGAAATGTATTTTAATATACACAAATTGAATTTTTTTATATGTATTAATGACTCATGTCAATTTACTTTTTTTTTGTGATCGAAATGTCAATTTACTTCATTGTGTATGGTATAGCATATACGTAGTACTTCGAACATTAAGTGTAGGGTTTTATTAACGGATTTCTTAGTTATTTGGAAGAAGTCTACAAAATGATGTCGGTCGTGTAATCGATCGTGAATTTTTACGTGTTTACGTATAATTTTAATTTCACCCAGAAAAAATAAATATTTCATTGTTGGCGGGTTCAAACTCATGTCCTGAGACATACATGACATTTCTTAGGCAACATGGTCCTTTGGAATAGTTTAGAGTACATGAAATAAAATTTTGACAAGTGATTTGCTATTGATGTCCGGTGAACGACACTTTGTAACTTTTTCTTGAAAATTTTTCAGGGTATTTGAGACAAAATCATATGATTAAAACTAAATATATAGACGCCTCATGAATATAATAATAAACTTCTTGAAAGATCGCAACTAATTGTCCAATCGATGATATTTTACAGACTTTTCCAGAATTTTTTTCAAGTATAAGATAATGATTTTCATGTTAAAATTGACATAGACACCTTAGAACTCAATATTAAACTTTTAGAGAGATCTATAGTTGACAGTCTGACAAACAATACTTCTCGCGCAAAAGTTAAAAATTCTCCTCAGCAATCATAAATATGCAAACATATTATAACTCATATATTTTAAAATCAGAGCATGTGTTAAAATTTATTTAATATCTTAAATAAGAATATGACAAGAAAAGGATAATATTACTATAATACGAATATACTCTAGTATAATATTAATTACCATGCATATAGTATAATATTACTACAATCCTTTGCTCGACTTAATCTGAAAATTTTCTAGTAAAAGTATCCATTGTCACGGGGCTAGACTTCTGAACCAACCCAACGTGCGGCCTTAGTCGATTCCTTAAGACAAACGACTAAGTGAGCCTGAATCCTCGATCCGAAAGATCGAATACTCCCAAGTCGCAGAAACACAAGATTGTTCCAAGAGGAACCAAACAAAAGAGAAAGGCAACAAGAACAAGAGAAAGAACGCTCAAGAACGCGAAGAACACTACAGAGTGTTTTTAGAGTAAATGCCAAGTGTATTACTCAAATGATGGATGATACAAGTGAGGTGGAGAGGCCTCTATTTATAGTTGAATCCCCATACAATGAACGGACGAGATCGAATCACACTAACGGCCTAGATTGAAAGCCACCTACCAAATCTACACTAACTAAGGAAACTCTATCACTATGATATTTTTTCCTTAAGTTTGTGTTTACATTGAGAGATATTCTTATCCCTTGGAATATTCCCCGGTAAGATGTCATCTATTAATTTACCAGGCTCAATGTACTTGGGCTTTCTTTCAGTCTCCAACGATCGGACCAAGTCTGGTGGTCTTCTTGACAAGCCTAGAACCTCTTGGGTTGCTTGTTGCGCATCTGTCTCGGACCCAAATGTGCGGGCCGTGACATTCTCCCCCACCAAATCCGGCGATGCCCTCATCGCTGTCTCAATAAAGACTTCTCTTGGTTGATCTTGGATCTTCCATAGTACCTTGGCTTGCTCCCAACTCAGAATCGGGCAACGATGTTCCCTCATAAGAACGGCTCCCCCCATAAGAAGCGCTCGACTCGGGCTGGGTTGTCTTCCCAGACAGACTGCTCGCCTTGGTTTCTTCCGCTGTGTAACTTCTCGCTCTGCATCATTGTGCACATCTCGATGAAGTTTGAGATGCGCCTCCTTCGTGGCTTTCACTCTAACCGGCATCAACCCTTCCCTCTTGAAGTTTGGTGCCTCGTTGCCCATTGGCAACTTTTCCCGCATTGACCCTTCTTTACACTTGAAGTTCAATGCTTCTTCCACCTTGCCCAAATGTGCTTTTTCCACGGGCCTCATGTCGCTGGCTGACTCGGGCAACTCTTGCCCCACTAAAGTAGTTCTTCCAACAGTAGCCCCCAAAGTGATGTCTCCTTGGCTTGGAGTATCCTCGGCAAGCTGAATGGCAGTCAGCGTCTTGGTTCCTTTACCCTTGTCTCGGTACGAGGGCACAACGCAACGTTGTTTGCGATCCAAAACACAGACGACGTCGGCACAAGGAACGATAAGAGCATCTATACGGTCAAGGAAGCTTAGTCCCAAAACAAAATCAAAGTCATCAAAATTGATTACCTTGATGTCTTCCTTGCCCTTCCATTCACCAATCTGCAGCTCCACCTTTCGTGCCGTCCCAACAATTGGAACTTCTTTAGCATTCACAGTCTTGATCTTTCCAGTTGAACCCACAACTTTAAGACCAAGTTTGTCGGCAGCCTTCTTGGACATGAATAGATCAGTTGCTCTGGTGTCCACTAGAGCACTCCTCGATCGTCCCGCAATGTTGATGTCGACAAACATCAACCCTTTCTGCTTGCGTACTCTCGCCTTAGCAGAACTCAGTATCATCGAGCCAAGTCTCGCAGCCTCGCTCTGTTCGGGCTCGTCCACCCCCTTGGATGGCTTGACTCGATGTGGGCATGCTCGCAACTTGTGTGGCCCCTTACATTGGTAGCACTTTAGTTGCTTCTCTACCATCGGCTTGATTGCTTTGACACTCGCAATCGCACCAAGTCTCGTCACTTCTTCATCTGACTCCTCGGACACATCGATCTTTCATCATGTGCTTTCCTCCGCAGACACAGCACACAAGACCTTCCCCATCTTTGACTCCCCCACCATAGCCCTTGCCTCAGGGCTTGAGAGTCTCCGCCATCTCAAACTCGGCTATGGATTCAGCTGCGGCCATAGCCTTAGAGAGTTCCTTGACTCTCATCCTCTTCAGCTCTATTCTGGCCCATCGCTTAAGCCCGTTCTTGAAGATAAAGAGGCTTTCGGCTTCAGCGATGTCCGTGATTTGGAGTTTGAGTTCAGTGAACCGTCTAACATACTCCAGGATGGAACCTTCATGCTTGAGTTCGTGCAGCTTCTCCCGAGCCTCCTGTTGGGCGTTCTTTGGGTAGAACTGTTCTTTGAACTCAGCCTGAAACTCTTCACAAGTCCCGATGGGAATATCCTTGCTCTTCTCCTCAGAGCATCTGCGTCGCCACCATAAAAGTGCAACGTCAGTTAAGTAAACAGAAGCAATGTTTACCTTGTCCGCGTCATCCTTGATGCCTGTAGCACGAAAGTATTGTTCCATGCTCCACACAAAGTTCTCCACGTCCTGGGCCGATCTAGCTCCGCTAAACTCCTTCGGCTTTGGCACGTCCAACTTTGGTCTGATTTTTGCCGTGTTTAACATATCAGTCACGACAGCCTTGTAAACTTGGAGCTCTCCCTTGAGCCCTTTGATTTCCTCCATCATCTCCGCCTTCAAAGCCTTTAGCTCGGCTTCGAGTGCATCACTCCGTCTATCCGCACTGTCGGCACAATGGTCAAGGTCTCGAACGTTGTTCTTTAGATCCTGCACGTTGCTTTCGAGCTCCTCTCCCGAAGAGTCCAGCTCGTCAAGACGTACTCTGACAACGTCAATCTCCTCTCGGGCATCCTTCATGGATCCTTCGAGCTTTCCCAACCTTTCCTCCAGCGTAGGCACAATGTTGCTCAGACTGTCTCGCTTTCCATCGTCAGCCTGGGCCTCAACACCCTTTTGTGCTGCAACATTCCCTTCTTTCTTTGCCATCTCCAATCAGTGTTTGCGCTCGAATACTCGCTCTGATACCAACTGTCACGGGGCTAGACTTCTGAACCAACCCAACGTGCGGCCTTAGTCGATTCCTTAAGACAAACGACTAAGTAAGACTGAATCCTCGATCCGAAAGATCGAATACTCCCAAGTCGCAGAAACACAAGATCGTTCCAAGAGGAACCGAACAAAAGAGAAAGGCAACAAGAACAAGAGAAATAACGCTCAAGAACGCGAAGAACACTACAGAGTGTTTTTAGAGTAAATGCCAAGTGTATTACTCAAATGATGGATGATACAAGTGAGGTGGGGAGGCCTCTATTTATAGTTGAATCCCCATACAATGAACGGACGAGATCGAATTACACTAACGGCCCAGATTGAAAGCCACCTACCAAATCTACACTAACTAAGGAAACTCTATCACTATGATATTCTTTCCTTAAGTTTGTGTTTACATTGAGAGATATTCTTATCCCTTGGAATATTCCCCGGTAAGATGCCATCTATTAATTTACCAGGCTCAATGTACTTGGGCTTTCTTTCAGTCTCCAACGATCGGACCAAGTCTGGTGGTCTTCTTGACAAGCCTAGAACCTCTTGGGTTGCTTGTTGCGCATCTGTCTCGGACCCAAATGTGCGGGCCGTGACACCATGATTAAGCACATAAAGCTCTAATTCTTTAAAGCAATAATTAATTAATTAATTAATCCCCCTATACAGCTTTGGGTACAATAGAAAGTGCTTTTTTAATGTATAAACATTTTCTTTTACCATGGCGCCTTTCTTAAAGGCTTTTGTTGAAACTTTGCCTTTTCAAATTAATCATGTTTAGCTTTATTATTCCCATTTAGTAATGTTATTCTCAAACCACGTATAGTTTGTCGTATATAGTTATTTCAAACATTATATTAAGTAAATTATTAATTGTGAGACATTAAATTGTATCAAATTAATTATTAATTTATTTAGTATAAAATAATAATATTCTCGTTATTTTTTTAAAATAATAATTTAAGTAAGAAGCACACACTTGTTAGCGGAATCTTTATTAATGAGAAAATGGAGAGAAAGTTAACCTTTGATATCAACCAATATACGTGTTGATAAATGACTAATTTATAATAGCATTGGATCCCTGATCATGCATTCACACATATACAACCATCCAAAATTAATACTACTTTATATTATAATGAAAAGAAAGGTTTAAAGTTCGACAACAATTGAAAAAACCCTAAGGACCCACATAAGCTTGATTACCAAATAAGTACTACATCACAAAAAAGATATATATTGTATTCAATATATGCATTACTAAACTAAGTTTATATGTATTTATTTTTAAAGACTTTCTTTTTACAATTTTAAATACTTCTGATGAGAAAATATCATGTATGTCTTATATATTTTTTGTCCCGCTAAAATTATCATCTATTGACTTTTGATAGTATTTTTTTAATTTTGACTTATTATTATTTAAAATTTATTATCAATAAAAATTTAAAAAATATATATTTTGAAAACTTAGTATAATAGTTCTTAAAGATATATTTTATAAAATGTTATTTAAAAAAATTAAAATAATTACCAGCAATCAGCTGGTCTAGCGATATGAGGTGCTAGATCCTTTAAGCAAGGTTAGGAGTTCAAATCTTGACGTTGTGAATGGAGAAAACCGAGTTGGAAGAGTCTCCATATTGGGGCTTTACAAAACTCGATCCGGATTAGTCGACCAATAAGTCTGTTAGAGCTATGACTCAAATTCTATTTTAAGCTTCAACATAGTGAAACTCGGTTTGAGTAGAATTACTTTCTATGCAAGTTTCCTTTGTAACCAAGTAACTTATCCATATAAATAGATACTAGGGAATAAGGATTAGATATAAGTTGTAATATATTTTTCGACATAGTGAAATTTTCTCATCCTCTGCCCCGTGGTCTTTCCCGTCTAGGATTTTTCACATAAATCTCGATGTTTGTTATTTCACCATTATCATTATGATAGTCATAACAAAATCGGATACCAATATTTAAACCAAATTTTAAAAAAATAATTATGGTCAAAGTTTTAAAAAATTGACCACTAAAAGTATAAAAAATGACAATTTTAGCGGAAGGAAATGAGGAGTTTATTACGTGCTAATAGCATAAAATTAGAGATGTAAATGAACTAAAATTTAATAAATAGACATTTTTCATGTTTATTTGTGTCCGTTAAAAATTTTAAAATTATGTTTATGTTTGTTTATTTAATGTGCAAACTACAAACATTAAATTCGTAAACACTAAATGTGCATGTTCACAAATATTTACATATTCACACATATGAAAATGTTCCAGCTTATATCCTATTGATTTTGTTTGTTTACAATCCTAGACAAAACGCCTTTACACTATGTTACAAATTTTTAAACTCAGATCCAAATATGAAATGTTCTAATTAAGGACCAACAATATTTTTATTTTATTAAGTAGAGAGATAATTACATTCTCAAGGTTAATATTAGGATTCGAGCTCATACAAGCATTTTTGACCACTCAGTCAATTAATGGATCTCCAAAGTAACGATATTCTTTTTTATTAAGTAGAGAGACAATTATATTCTTAAAGCTAATGTCAATATTCGAACTCATACAATATAAGACAACATGAACATCATTTATCACTCAGTCAATCAATGAATTTAAAAAATAACAATATTCTATCAACCACATCTTTTTGTTTGTCTAGCCATCCTCTTGGGCTCAAATGTTAATTCAATATGATGCGGTGCATATTTAAAACACGTCAAAATTTTTGAAATACATGTATATTTACTACATAGACAATTTAGATATGATTTTCTTAAAATAGATCTCTTAAATTTTAATGATTTTGTTTTTTCAGCATGTTATATCTAAACTTTGATTAACATATTTTCATAACCCGTAAAATTTTAAATGTATGCATGTTTATTGCATTGACAATTTAAATATGGACGTTGTTTAAAATTAATTCACCTGTTTTAAATATATTTCACATCATATATATGTTAATGTTTTATCGTTTATTGATGTTGATGGAATGACTTGATTGATACAATATTAACATACCAAAAATCTAATTAAAATGTTTTGAAATTTAGAATCAATTTAAAATTTAAACTATATAATTATTTGATACATTGCTAATGACTTTTTCTACCCTACAAGCAGAGTTAAGCAACCTTTATTTAAATGCAAACTAAATAAATGAGTGGAGGAATTGGAGATCATGTGTTTGTTTGTGGTACGTAAACAGTCGGATTGGGGATTTATCAAATCGATGGAAAACACACTCTCATCGATTGGAACATATTCCCTTCCCTCTCGCCGATAAAAAGCTAAAGCTGTCCTACGTGGGCGTGCACTCTACGCGCTATTCCACAACAACACACCATTAAATTAAATTAACGGTAAAAAATGCTCAATTTATATATTTTTTAGTTTGGTTCGGGTTACTTTGGTACCTAACGTTTTAATCCGTAACTTAAATTAAATTTTTTTGTGACAGACGTTAAAATTTTCTTGTTATCCAATAAGAATACGACGCACCGGAGATGTATTAAATTAAAACTACAAAGTACTCTGCATGGGCATTTTACTCGACCTGGCTCGATCAGGTTTGATTTTTTGATGAAAATTTAGGTTCGGGTCGGGTTGGGTTGTGTTTTTATTAAGGGTGAAGTCGGTTCGGGTGGAAAATATTTGACCCGACCCGAAATTAATTGTGTAATTTTCCCATAAATTTTTTAGAGATATTTCTAATAATACTCCCTCTCTCTATATATTTTTTTATAATTAAGTCCTTAAGATTAATTTTTTATTTATAATTTAATTCTTAAATTTATATATTTTTTACAATTAAATTCCTTAAAAATATTTTTTACAATTAAATTCATAAAATTAATTTTTTTCTATAGATCAAGTCAGAATCAGATTCAATACATTTATTTTTAAATCAAGCCAAATTTTTTAAAAAATACATTAAAATTGAGTTCAGGTTTATAATATTTATTTTCGAGTCTAATTCAAGTGGCCAAAAAACTGACCCACCCGTGCCCATCCCTACCGTCATGTTTTGGACTTTGGACCTTTTGATCATTGACTCATAAAAATCATGCATATCCAACAAGAAAGCTGTCTCGTGGGGCCCATTCATGGTTTCCTTGGCCAACCACCGTCACAATCCCTATGCATTGTCCTTTAGTTTTGTGTGGGTCCCTTGTTTGATGTATGAGTCATCACTTGGCTTGTCAACAAAACTTCCATGAGCTTTTTTTTAATGAATTTTTGGAATCCGACGGGGTTGCTAGTGCTGCCTGCTTGTTACCTAATGTGAACGGTCTAGTTGGATTCTTGATTTGTATGTTTTTAATTTAAAAAAATCTAGGGTTTGTGGGTTTTGTTTTTGTTCTGTTTTTAAAATACGTGGATCGCCGAAATTTGATTTGATTTGATTTTTCATCCATGAGGAGGTGCCTTTGCTTCCCCAACTTTTCTTTCAAAGTTGTTTGGTTCTTGAGAAAATCGATGGAAATTCTATGTTGAATATCTTAACTTTTTGCGGCTCAAAGATTTGGTCGATTGAACTAAGACACATTGATTAAGAAGCCAATGAACTAAGAATCTTTAATATTTTTATTAAGCATTCACACGCTTGTTGGTTAATTAGTGATTAAGAATCTTTAATAGTGATTGAGAATATACTCTCTTCGTCCCAATTTCCCGAGTGTTCTTGGTTTGATTTTGCATAAAGTTTTGAGAACTTTGTGCAGTTTAGTTTTGATTTTTATTGATTATAAAGTTTGTTCCTTTCAAATTATCTTCACTTTGATTTAAAAAAGAAAGAAAGTGGCAGTTGTAATTAAAGGTGATGAGAAAGTAAAATCATTTTCCGAAACAAATCTTAAAAATACATTAGAATTTTGATGAAATATGTAACTGATACATAAAATGTGACATCATCTGTCATCTTACATTTACATATTGCATATACAAATAAATAAATTCTTTAAATTTATATAATTGAATCAAAATCAAAGTTTCGTATATATATATTTGAAATACGATCAAATATGTATATATATATATAATTGCATCAAATCAAAATTTATATAGTAAATTACACTTTAAATCAAAGTTAACATGCGATCTTAATTTTCCTTTTAAATTTCAAATTATCATAACATTCTTTTCAAGAAGGAAAAGGTTTTAGACTGAATCCTATAGAAAATTAATTTAATAAACCTTTTATGAGATTAATGGTGTACATACATGAAAATTCTATCGACAACAACAAAATTTTATATAATTAATTCTCATGTTAAAATTTCTACTAAAGTACCTTTTTTATACTTGTATATTTTCGTCTTTAATTCTTATTAGACAGAGATTCGATTGTGGTTTGATTCTATTTTTTTTTAAGATCGGACTAATATTCAGCTCAGTTCGATTTAGACAAAAATCAAACATGAATTATAATATATTTGGACAAAAACCGACAATATATCTTTGATTAAACAGTTAGATTTTTACATTTATTCTTTTATTTAGATTAAAAAGACAGGCGTTTTCAAATAAATCATGAAGGGGCGAGGATCATAAAAATTGGGCTCTCTCAAGTCTCAAAACTACTTTATGATAATGCCCCTTTCTTAGTTCCCTATTTTATTAATTTTGTTGTGGGGACAAACCAAAGCAAAAGAAAAGAAGCTGTGGGGGGACTTTAAGCCACAAAATTTTGACATTTTTGTCACCTTCGAATCAAAATTCAAAGCTCTTTTTTTGTATTTACTTCTTTCGCTGTTAATGAAGCATCAATCTTCATATTTTAACATTTTTTGTTTAATCATTACATATTACGTTTTTTTCATAAATCAATTTGTTTGGACATATTATGTTATGATATTATAGCTCTAAACCCTTTGTTTTCTTACAATAATTTAAAAAGTTTAGACCAGGGTTTTATGGTTGACTTCATTCTCCATGATTGCAGCTCCGAAGTACACTCGTGCAAAAAAAAAAAAAAATCTTAGATAATATAATTCATCATCTACAATTCAAAACTCAATTCATCAAAATCATTAATAATTATACAAGTGGGTATTTGATAGGACCTTTCATGAATGTCTAGTGGACGAATGACATTTATTTATATAGGTAGCATCAATTTCGTGAGTGTAGAATTAATTAATTTATATATGTTTTTTGAATAAATTTATATATGTTTTATAAACTCAGTACGATTTATATAATATTAACAAATCTATTACTGAAGCCTGCAATATAATTGATTTAGGGTCAGTTTAGTATTTTTTAAATATTTTTAAAAATATTGTCAGAATATAATTTTAAAATATTAATTATAAAATTTTAGTATTTCGTATCATGTTGCTCGAGCATATATTTATATTTGTGCTAAATCAAAGGAAATAAACAGTGAGTTATAACATATATAGCCGTTTATTTTTTTTATAGTAGAATGATATTTCTACCTGACTCCAAAATTAATTTAACATGTAGAATTTAAATGAATGGAGCATATGAAATATAGATAATAAAATTAGGTAAATATAAGAACACGGTGTAGAGAAGACTAATATGAATGAACCCTTTTTTATATATATAGGGTTATGATACACTTATATAATGTAAAAGTTTTAAAGTTTTATACGTTTTTTGGATGATTGGATGTGTAAAATGGATGACTGAAATTAACTCATTACTTCTTTTTTTCCAAGTGCTACTTTTCACATATCTTACTGTTAATCTCAGTCATTCATTTACTCATTCAACGATCTAAAAAACGTGTAAAACTTAAAAAATCTTACAATGTGTAATCGGATCCTATATATATATATATATATAAACAATAAATCTTGAAAAGAAACAACAACAAAAATGAAGGGTGAGAATCTACACAAAAGAAAGAAAAACAATGTAAGAAAGCAAAAGCTTGAGTGAGAAACATCAAAGTTGATTAAAAAAAAGAAAAAGACACGTCTAGTACTGTGTCGAGCATGTATATATGTCATGCTCATCCATGCCACATTGCCATGCCCTTCGACCCATACGGCTATACCCCTTCCATCTCCCCATGCACATATAAAAAGCTTGCAATTATAACCTCTAAAAGCCCCCCCGCTCCACTCCCTTCCATCTTCTCCTACTTTCAAACCCTAAATCCACGTTAATCCCCAAATCCAGGCAAACAAAAGAGATCTTTTCTTTGTTTTGTTTTTTTTTCAAAAGCTATGAGAGTCCCGGTTTCTTCTCCCCAAAGCAACCATTGTCAAAGCCCTAAACCTAACGACAATAACACGGGTACTACTACTAATAATAATAATAATTCAGCTAGGATCATAAGTTTCCATGGGGTTAACAGTGTGCCAGCCTCATGCTATGAGCCAACTTCTGTTCTCGATCTTCGACGAAGCCCGAGTCCAGCACCCAAAAAGCCGATATCGAATCAGGCCGATGTTTCGAATTGTATCCCGGCATCGGATCCTCCACTTCATCACCATCAGGCGCCTCCTGAGAGGGACGAGCATGTGCTACGAAACATGGATTGGGATTCCATCATGAAAGAATTGGGATTAGATGAAGAATCAGTACCGTCTATCAAAACTATTCCTCCTCAAGCTATTACTCTTTCCTGCCAGAACCATATCCAGAACCTCCCCGAGTTCACCTCCTGCGAGTTGGCTCATCACTCTGAGTTTAACAATCTTTACGATTTTTATTCGGGCTTAAATCAAAACCCATCTCATCAAAGTGATTCTAGTGGTGGTACTAACACTAATAACTGCCTTGATATGTCTAATAGTTGTGGTTTTCATAGTATTGGCAACTTCAACTCGGGGTTTGATTTTATAGAAGAGCTGGTAAGAGCCGCGGATTGTTTCGACACTCACGAATTGCAACTGGCGCAGGTGATATTGGCAAGGCTCAGTCAGCGGCTACGATCTCCTTCGGGGAAGCCGTTACATAGAGCCGCTTTTTACTTCAAGGAAGCACTCCAGTCTCTGCTCTCCGGGTCAACTCGGCCGACTCGTTTGTCTTCATGGGATGAAATCGTTCAAACCATCAAAGCCTTCAAGGCCTTCTCTGGGATCAACCCTATCCCTATGTTCAGCCAGTTCACGACCAATCAAGCTCTCCTGGAAGCCCTGGATGGATCGGCATCGTTGATTCACATAATTGATTTCGATATCGGATTGGGCGTCCAATACGCTTCTTTGATGAGAGAAATGACCGAAAGAAACGATCACTCTTGCAAGTTCATTCGTATAACTGCGGTGGTTCCCGAGGAATATGCGATTGAGACAAGGCTCATTAAAGACAACCTTGTGCAGTTCGCTCAAGAGCTTAAGTTAAGGTTCCAGATTGAGTTCGTTCTCCTTCGGACGTTCGAAATGTTGTCGTTTAAGGCTTTTAAATTCATCGAGGGGGAGAAAACGGCCATCCTTTTGTCTCCGTCTATATTCCGATGTCCCAGCTTAAACGTGACGGCGTTCTTGAGTGATCTCCGAAGGGTTAGCCCGAGCATCGTCGTGTTTGTAGATAGTGAGGTGTGGATGGAGTCTGGGGCGACGTCGTTTAGAAAGAGTTTCGTCAACGGTTTGGAGTTCTACGCCATGATGTTCGAGTCGTTGGACGAGGCCGTGGCGAACGGGGAATGCGTGAGGAAGATTGAGGCTTTGTTGTTGCGGCCTAGGATATTGGCGGCGGTAGATACGGCGTCGAGGAGTACAGCGCCTCCGTGGAGGGAGAGTTTTCGAGGGTTGGGGATGAAGGCGGTGCATTTGAGTCGGTTGGCGGAGTTTCAAGCTGAGGGTTTGTTAGGGAAGGTGCAGGTTCGGGGATTCCATGTGGCGAAAAGACAGGCGGAGTTGGTGCTTTGCTGGTACGAGAGGGCCTTGGTTGCCACGTCAGCATGGAGGTGTTAAATATGAAATTAGCCTAGCTGGATTTAGAATTTTAGTATTTTGCATGCCTTTTTTAATTTGGGTAATTAAAATTCGGTGGTAGTAAATTAATTGTCCCAAGTAAAAGAGCTGAGAGACTTGAGAGTCAGAGTACCTTTAGGCCTGCCTAATTACTTCGTATTCAGCTATATAAATATATTGTATATTATAATATCCCCAATAAAGAAATCAAATTCTATTCATTTATTTGCTTTTATATATTTTCTATATTAGTTTGATAATTTATATTTAAGATTTATAATTAATATTCTCAATAATATCACTTATATAGTTCAAATCTAAATTTTTATTAATACATTCGACACATAATAATAAAATATATATTTAGAAAAATTTTATAATGTCCTATACTAATGTGCACCACTATTTTTTAAGGTAAAAAAATTTAATTTCAAATTAAAAAGCGCAACTAATCGTGACCATTCAAAAAAAGGAAATGATCTAATCTCATTTAAAAAAGAAAAAAAATATCTAATATTACTCTAAGTTCGTTTCAAATTCAAAGGTCGTTAGATTTAATCTCATCATTTCTCTTCCATTTTATGTTCAATTCGAAAAAATAAATTCTAGATTCAAAAAATCCATTTATTCCATACTTTTCTTGCTTGTTTAGAGGTAAATACAAAGAAAAAAATTGTCTCAAAATATTTGCTTTGACTTTTTTCTTCTTCTTTCTCTTTTGAATTTGGGCTGAATTAGATTTTTTATTGAATATATAACACTAAAACTCCATTGTAATTTGAGACTTGAAGTTTGAAAATTGAAATCTTTTATTGGAAAAATGATTTAGTTTTGTTATATGAGTTAAAGAATTCTTTTGTGAATTTTGAAGATTTTTTCCGTCGATTATATCTCAAAATTTAGGGTGTGTTTAGTTCTTGAGAACAGAAGTCATTTCATTTTCTTAGAAAATAAATAGCATTGATGAAAACGCGTTTAGTTGTAAAGTTAAAAAATGATTTTCTAAAAAATGAAAACAAAAATAGGTGAAAATTTAAAAACATTAAAAAGATGTTTTCACTATTTTCATTGAAAATGTTTTAGAAAACATGAAAATATGAAAACAATAGATTTTTAAAATTCTAAGTTTATTTAACCCGAGTTCAAATCTTCGTAATGATAATTTTTTTTACATCTTTTAACCCTTTTTAATTTTTAAATATTAATTTCTTTTTTTAATCTTTAAACATAAACTCTCCACTTTTATATCTCGTCAATCATTTTAATTACTCTTCTCCTCTTTTTTCTTGTCAGACAAACAATTAAACTTACCTTTATTTCTCATTTTTATTATTACAATTTGTAAATGTGAGTATTCATTTTTATTTTGTTTGGGAATTTTTTTGTGGTAATTTTGTTGTATTTTAGTTTTAATATTGGTGTATTCGTTTTATAGGCGTGTGGATATCTAAGCATACCGATATTTTTCGCACCATTTCGTGGACAAAGATACTATACATATGACTTTATAGGTAAGCGAATGTGATTGAGAAAAGTATTATTGAGGAAAAGAATAACTATTTCATATGAGACATTCTTCTGTTCGAAATGTGATTGAGCAAAGTATTGGTGTGTTGAAAAAAAGATTTGCTATATTGAGGGATATGCTCAATTATCCTCTTAGAAAACAATGTTGTATACTAAAAGCATGTTGTATTGTGCATAATTTTATTAACTTGGAATCTAAAAATGATGAATTATTTGAAGAGGGTGACAGAGAAAATGAACAAGAATTTGACGTCACGGAAGCAACTTCTTCTAGTTCAAACAATGAGCACGTCACATTTGATATGTCACAAATTGTTGAAATGACTCAAGTTAGAGACAAAATTGCAACATCATTATTAGGGGTGAGTGTTCGATCGAGTAGAGTCAAAAAATGTTGAGTTATTTGAGTTGACGCGTCATATTTTACAACTCAAACTTAATTTAAAATTTTCTCTATTCGAGTCGAGTTTATGAAATTCGAGTCGAGTCGAGTTTTCGAGTTCCTATACAAATTTAATTGTAATTATTTATCATGTTATAGTACGGTTTGATTACAATTTAAACTTCTTTCTCTAATCATATAAGATATGCATATATATATTTCTTCATGTTATTTTTCACATGTATAAGTAAGATTTGTAATGTTATTTAATAAAAAATATCATCTAAACTTCTAAAATATATTTGTAATATTATTTTTAAACAAGGAACTTTTGGGATAAAATATTGATGGGAGTATAAATGAGTCAATGAATTGATGTGAAAAAAAAAATTTACAAAAAATTTTAGTTGAATGATCAAATTGAATAAAATGTAAAGTTAAAGGACTAAATTGTAAAAGGAATATATTTATTAGAAATATGAATTGAAGTTATATAGATATTACATAGTGTTAGTGAATCCTGTGGTTTAATTTTGGTTAAAAATAGACTTAAAACGAAAGAAGAATTGAAGAAAAGGGAAATCATTCGAAGTTGAAGGGCTAAATTGCAAAAATAGAAATTTTAATTTAAAAATGTATTAACAAATTAATAAAAATATTTTTAGGAAAAATTAAAACTTAAAAGTACATAATACAAACATAGAAGAATTTAGAGATTTATATTTAGCTTTAGCGTAAAAATATTAAGGAACCTAAAATAAAAATATAATTTAAAACTAAAACAATAAATATATTAAAAGTACCGGGTCGGGTACCCGATTACAAAAAAAACCGACCCAGACCTGACCCAACTACCCTGAAAAAATCTCAAGTCGGGTACCCAGCCGGGTCGAGTATTTTTTAATACCCCTACTAATGATTTTTTTTTAATTTTCAATTATACCTATAATTAATTCATAATGATTAGGGGTGAGCAAAATTCGAGTCGACTCAAAAAAATTATTTTTTTTTAATTTTGAGTTGTTCGAGTCAACTTGAAAACATTCCGAGTTCAAGTCGAGTTGAAATTTTCCCAACTCGAAAAAACGAAAAACCTAAAAACCGAAAAATCAAATTTTACAGTTTTGCCATTTAGTCCTTGATTTCATTTTTCTTCAATTTCTCCTTCATTTTAAGTCCATTTTTACCAAATTTGAACCACATATTCCTAAACCAATGTAGAATACTTATTTAGCTGCAATTCGTATTTTTGAAAATAAATTTCATATTTTTTAAATTTAGCCCTATATTTTGTATGATTTCTTCATTTTTTTCAATTCCTCCTTCGTTTTAAGTCAATTTTTGACCAAATTTGAACCACATGCTCCTAAACCACCGTAGAATACCTATTTACTTCAATTCAACAAGATTCGAAAGAAAAATAAGATTAATATTTTTTTGGTGATAAACTTTAATATATATATCCAAATATATATATATATATATATATATATATTAAAACTTTTAAATTTAAAAATAAATAAATGAATAAGTAAACCGAGTACCCAATACCCGATACTTTGGATACCCGAAAAGCACAGTACACGGGATTGAACCCCTAGTCATTAGGAACACATTTTATATTATTATTATTAAAAATAAAATTATTTTTATTGATTTTAAAAGTTTTGTCTATTTAATTATATTTAATTTATTATATTTTTTATTTAATTTAATTATTTGATAATTACATGTTCATTTTTATTTTTGAAACTAAATTCCAAACACCTTTTTATTATTTTTATTTTTAAAAACAAATTCTCATCTATATTAACCAAATATATTTTTCATTTTTTAAAAATTTGAAAATAAAAATAATTTTTTTAAAATATGAAACATTTTTATAACCAAACGGACCTTACTTTCTTGATGCGTTTTCACTGCAAAAAAATCCATATTTTTTGTGCTTCTCAAATATTAAATAAGAAATGCAAAAGAAGAGATTAGTCTAAATTAGCTCAATTTTTGAGTTTATATAACCATGAAAATCTTTGACGAGCAATAACTTCTGCTTGTTAAATTTTGGAGAAAACGATTGATACCAAATTTTATAAAAAGATTATCAAAATTTCCCATCATTTTATAAAATCGCATTTAATTATAAGTTTTAATTGATATAACGGTTATAACCACATATTTCAATAATAATCAATAATCTATATTTTATACATTTAAAAAAAATCTATATTTTATAGTATATATCAATATATGACATTAATAATTCATATTTGTGTGCGTGACATTCACTGTAGATTATACTTTATTTACACAGATTATATACTAACCAAGAAGTGCGTCTTTGTTTGGACATGCAGAGTCAATGATTTATCTAAAAAATCTGAAAACTTAACGAGGTTTAGAAAACCCCATCCAGCATATTTATCTAAATCTTAAAAAATCATGTATGACTTGTTTTTTTATATAAAAAAAAAACCAATATAATAAGCAATAAAATCAAACCTTGTATTCTAAATAAAAGTGGGAAAATCTGAATTGAGTGTCCGAATCAATCCCCAATTATTCTCTTGTTCCCAATAAACTACAAGCAATACAACTATTGGAAACCTGGTTAAAACTGTTTTCTGTATGTAAAAATAGATATTACAGTTGTAACGGGTTAAGGGTATAGATTAGTAACTAAACCGAATCCATGGTGAAAATAATGTTTCCGGATAACAACAAACTACTGCATTGGCTGCTAGTTACCTCTTGTAGGTTTCCGATTAACTCTCCTCTTCATCACCCTGGTCGAGATTAGTTACCGCATCAGGTCCACATATCCGTGTCAGCTCGTCCTGTTATAAAAAGAAAAACAAGAAGTGATCTTAACACATTATTAATACATTGTCTGATGAATGAATAATAGCAAAGGCAAAGCTGTTATATACCTTAATAGAACTATTTTCTGATGTAAGCTTCTCACATTCATCAGAAAGCTTCTTTAGTTCCTCTCTCAGACTATGGTTTTCGTTAGCCAAGCTCTCCACTCTGGCTTGTAGCTCTTCACACTCGGCCTATGGAAACACAAAATACAAGCTATAGATGTTAGGCTTCGACTACGGAGATAAGTTCTGGAGCCATTTGGTTGACAAACAGATATAGCCAGGGTACCTGCTTGCGTAGTCTTGATCTTCTAGCAGACTCCCGATTAGATTGCTTCCTCTTCTGTCTTTTCAACTCACGTTCATCCTGGAAGAACGTTAGACCTTATGTCATATCCGAAATGTTCTATCTGATTAAAAGTAGGCAAAAGGGAGCAGAGCAAGTTGGACCTTAAACGACAAGGTGAATTTTAACAACTCAGGGACAGACAGAATATTGGATCGAGGAAACGGAGCAAATAGTAATGAAGGAACATGTAAAATAAGAAACAAAAATAGCCGCGAAAAGCTCATACTTGAACCCACTGTTCGGGCATCACAACTCCAGTAGGAACTGCGGCTACAGCACCAGACGAGTTTGGTCTCATTTTTGCAGCTCCTGTGGCCGCAGGGGATCCACTCCATAGGTCCATCCCTATATTCAGGTTGGTTGCAGGCATTGAGACTATGGATTTCCCGGGAACTAAGGCCCCGGCGTTGTTACTCTGCGCGTTGGCTGTAACAAGAGTGATATGTAAGTAGAAAACTATGACGGTTTACAAAAAACAACCGCAAGTTTATTACCGAAAAACACACTTAGCAACTTTTATTTTTCTTTTTGGTTTTCAATTGTAATAAACTTTGTCCCTCACTTCCGGTCACAAGGAAGTAAGCTTGTGTGTCTGGAACCATAAATTGAAACCATTTTTCGAAGTAATCTGAAGCTTTTTTTTCCCTACAAATAAAAGCAGAAACTTGATAAGGAAGCATAACATACCATCTGCAAGCATCTGGTTAAAGCTACCCTTTTTACCAGTAGCAAGTTCCTAAAGGGGAAAATAGGCACATATTCATTAGTAAGGACAATTCATCATATTAACATGCTAGCCAGTAGACAATGTTGATGAGGGGAACTGAATTTTGAAAGCATTCGGTGTCCATGATAACAATCAATAACGATATCTACGCACATACTTGATTATTATTCTCATCACTTCCGTCTGATGAACCCTCACTACCACTGCCACTGCTGTTAAGAAAACACTTAGAATTAGAAAAAAGGCATGGCAGAAAAATTGGAGAAGCTGTTTAACCAAAACCCAATGTTAAGAATGAATGTGAAAATCAAAATCCTAGTACACCTTTGAGAGCCACCGTCGTTTCCAGAGCCAGAAGCCCCCTTTGCACTTTCTCCGGCCTTGCTTCCTGAAGTTCCCTTCGACTTTTTGGCGGCACTTCGATCCTTCCCGTTAGCACCCTTCCCTTCACGGTCACTATTATTCTGTGCAACGCTTGGAGCGGGAGCCTAAGCAAAAAGTTGCCAAGAGGAAGGACATTTAATTTATAATTGTGAATCAAAAGGAATACAAACGGCAAAAAGAAACACAGAGAGAGAGAAAGAAGAAGATGAAAAAAATAATATTACCGGGACCATATTAGGATGTGCATAGACTCCCCCGGGAGGATACATAGCCGGGTATGGAACCGGAGTGCCATATGGAGGCATTAAAGGATGCTGAAATATCATCAAAAGTAAAAGGAAGTAAGAACATTGATCAAATATTAAAAATAACATTATTGTATAATGGAGATTTCAAAAGCGGTATCACCTGGCCTCCCCACATATATGGATGCGGAGTTGGTGAAGCAACTGTTGAAGCAAAGAAGGGAGGTGGGGCAGCTATACAAACCTGCACCGGGCATGACCAATCGGGATAGGAGGGTGTAGGCATTTCCTACAAGTCCAAGCCAGAAATTTCAGTAAAACTCATCTATACGTTAGTGATGAGAAGGCAAGAATGAAATGGGAAGTTTTTTTGTTCTTCCCAATTGGGGGGGTGGAGGCAACAATGACAGACCTGTGTTGCGGCAGTAGGTTTGGAAGAAGGCTTGGCAGGTGCGCTCTCCTCTTCCGTTCCCATAATTACTTTTGTAAACCTCTGAATTTCAGCAGAATCAGAATGAAATCCGTAAACCCACAACAAACCTTGTGAATCACCGTAGAAGCTGATAATAAGTAACACTGTATGTCAGAAAGAAGAGATAACAAGAAAAATAGCAACCAATGCAGCTAATAAGGGGAAAAAAGCAACTACAGCTCAGAATTCATGATTTGCAGAAGCAAATAAAATGTGACCACTTCAGAGTATTCACAAGGTTTTTATGTTTTTACGAGCGAAAACAGGATTCATGGAACATAAATCTATGCAAATTTCAGTATCAGCAAATTATCATGAAACATCTTCAAAATGGAAAGATAATGATCCAGCTGCAGACAAAACCATCCCAAGAATATTGTACACACTATACATCCTATACCAGCACAGAATACCTTAATAACCATCAAAAGAGCTAAATTTAGAAATAAACTCGTTCCATATCAAGATCTTCACTTATCCTGGACATACAACTGGTGGATTAACAATTCGAAATTAATACCTACATGGTTATTTTGATATTCCATAAACCTAACTTAAATATAAAACATCCACCCTTGTTGAAACAAGTGAACGCATCAGGATTGTAATTGATTTTAGTAATATTGAAAACAAAGCATTGCTATAACATATGACAACGATCCTTATCTAAACATACAACCTTAAAATAGAAAGTAATTCTTCAATTCACTTAATTACCTTTCCAAAAAAAAAAACTTCCCTCTTAAGTTTTTTGCTATAAAAGATTCAACTTACCAAATAATAGAAGGGGGTAACCCCACAACAAAATTGACAGTGTTTGATTTAAATAGCCCAGAGCTAAAGCCAGTCAACAGTTAGCCCTCTAATTCTTCACTATAAATTATAGTTAAAAAACTAAGGTTGACCATCAATAGACATCTTACGGCTGGAATCTATGAATCTCCTTTTCGACATGTTAGAGAAAAAAGACCACAATTTAAACAATTATCAAGCAATTGCTAAGTAACTACTTTTTCTACAAAGATCAAGAGATAATCTTAATCGTCAAGCCTAAACCCACACAGATGCTCAATAGACATAACACAAACAAAGGTAAAAATAAAAATTTAGTTTAATGGTCTTAAAAAATGAAATAAAACTCGAAAAGTAAAAATAAGAAGGAAAAAGAAAGACCTGTTTCCCTGGGGTTGAAGAAGGGAGTGAGGTGGAAGTCTACCTGGAACACTTACAAAAGCAAACAATTAAGAGAGAGAAGAGAGAGAGAGAGAGAGAGAGAGAGA
Source organism: Hibiscus mutabilis (assembly GCA_019671005.1). Lineage (NCBI taxonomy): Eukaryota > Viridiplantae > Streptophyta > Magnoliopsida > Malvales > Malvaceae > Hibiscus > Hibiscus mutabilis. The sequence goes on from CM033734.1 coordinate 11,176,063, forward strand.
GAGAGAGATTCGTTTTTTCTTTCTTTTTCTACTTCCACTTCTCTTATCCGACGGCTAAAAATTAAGGATGAAACAAACAATAGCCGTACGGGAATTCGAAGTACGACGAGATCGTTGTTGTTATTGTTGTGTTGTCTTAAAGAGAGGGAGGGAGAAGACAATAATTCGGTGTGGTCGAGTGCGTGGTTGGAGTGAAAACAATGAGCTCAGAGAACGAATGAAGGGGAGAGAAAAAGGGGTTAAGGTTTCGCAAGTGACACGTGCGAATGAAAGGGAAGACAGGTGGGATACGTTGGAGTGGATTAGGTTTTATGACACATCCAACTGGATGATTGATTCATCATTAAATGAAAGAGGCAAAAAAAATCCTGCTTCACACGACACCGTTTCTTTGTTTGTTTGTTTTGAAAAATTATTAGATAAGCTTGATTTATCATAGTTTATCTAATAATATTGACTCATTTTAATATAACTTTCAAGTAATTATACACTCTTTAGTTATATGAAAAAAATAGATAAAAATTTGTTTTAAAAAAATAAAAAAATTTATTAAATGATAACATAAATAACGCGATAACTCAAATTCATCATATAATTTTTCGTTTGTTTTGCATCTATGTAAATGCAATCCTCCCGATTGAGCCCTTAATCTTATTGGCTATTTTGGCTTTGATACTGCTTTCATCGTTGTAAGATAATAAATTTTACAATAACGACAAATTATTAACTTACTAAATCTTTTAATGATATGGACTGTTATTAGCATAAAAAATATAATTTGAATACAATATAGGGCAAACTACAAGATGATCATCCAACTTTAGCTTTGGTTCTATTTCGATCATTCAACTTTTTGAAATTTTAATCTGCAACCACTCACCGTTAAATACTTAAGGGAATGATGACATGGCATCTGTTTTAATTGGGGATAAATTACCTATTTAGATACTGAACTATGACAATGTTTATATTTTGGTCACTAAACAAAAAAATCAATGAAGGCGCTAACTTTAAGAAAATTGATCAATTAAGTCAATGACCATTAAATTGATAACGACAATGATTATATGTCTCGTTTTTAATTGGGACAATTACAATTTTCACTCTCCACGTTTATACATTCATCGTTAAAAAAATCATGGAAGGCAAATATCTCTCAACAACCAAACAAAGAAACCCATTTTAGGATAATACATACTTGAAAAAGAGTTGCAAAAAATATCAGAGACAATGAACCCAATAATTGTTCTCTTTAATGGAAGCCCACATTTGCTTAAGAGTTTGGGTGACAACTTCTAAACTCACTGAAAGGACAAGGATTTTGGCTGAGAACAACACCATTTGGGGCAAATTAAAAGTAGAAACAAAAACTGATAAGGCGATGGAGTGGGAATGGAAGTTGATGGTGGAATATAGGGAGTACGAGTGTAGGGGTTGTTTCTGCTGAAAGACGATGATGATGATGCCGAAAGGTGCGCGTAGGATTCGAATGAGAAAATTGTAACCGTGGGAGCTAATTTTATTAAATAATTTAGAATTAGGATTAAAATAATTATCTCAATTAAAAATACAAGTTATCATTGTCATTATCAATTTAACGGGTTAGTGCTTTAATTGTTTTTTAGTGACCAAAATAAAAAATAAGCATAGTTTAGTGACTAAATAGACAGTTTATCCTTTTAATTAGTATAATAACAGATTTATCCTCTGATGTTTAAATATTTTATCAAAGTTGATCTAAATTTAAATAAATTAAACAAATTTACTACTCCACGTTTATAAAATTATCAAATTTAGCCCATCTTCATCAAAGCTCCACCAACTGTCATTAACCACCGCTGAGCTCTACTCAACTCCCCTTTGCAACCGTACCTATCGGTCTTCACCTACATGTTTATAAATATTTATAAACATATTTTTATGTTAAAAATATTTATTTATATTATAATATTTTATAACGTAATAATATAATCTTATATAAATATATAATAATATTAATGTTTTATAATATAATTAAAATATTTACAAAATAAATTATGCAATATATTAATATGTATGTTACAAATGTATTAATATAATTAGGGATGAAGTCAGAAATTAAGATTAGAAAGTAAAATATAATTAATCATAGAATGAGAATACAAAATTCAAACAAATTAAAAATTAAAATCTAAATAGGTAAAAATACCATTAGATTTTTTTAATAAAAAAATTGGATGGGCTCATAGCCCCCAACCCATGCTATAGCTTCGTCACTTAATATTACGGTATAAAAACATATTTGTTCAATAATGTAGCACATTATTGGCTAAGCTTAGTGGTTAGTTTTTTCATTCAAAAGATCCAAGTTCAAGTCCCACCATTTATATTTTCTTTTTCATCATTTTCATAAGAAACTAATTTGATAAAATAAAAATATTTTTGCTAACGTGGCATGTGTTATGTCACATTTTGAACACATCGTGTATCATGTCATCACTTATGTAGACGTGACAATATTATGTTAGAAATTTGGACGCATATGACATGGGGTGAGACTTTGATGAAAATATATTAAATTGATAAATTTTATAATTGTGGATGGTTAAATTTTTTGATTTATTTATACAAATATTGATAAAAATATGTTATTATATTAATTAAAATACATATTACGTCATCATTCGTTAACTATTTAATGATGAGCGACTAAATATTAAAATTATAAAAAAAATTAGATGATCAAATTATAATTTTTTAAAGTTTGTGGACCCTTGTACTTTGCCCTACACTATAATATTTATTTGATTTAAGGGTTCAATAAGACTTTAAATTTTGGTAAAAAAAATTAAGTTCCTAAATTTTTTTTTCACCCAATTAACCTTTCAAACTCAAAGAAAAAATATCAGTTTGACCTTTTGACTGACGTTGACCATTAACTTTAACATTCTTTTAAAATTTCTTTTGACACGTGTCGCAACAGGATAATACCACTTGTCATTTCTAAGAATTTTAAAATTTTAATTTTCTAAAAATATCTAAAAGCAGAAAAAATCTGAATCTTTTTAAAACTTTTTGGAAAATTCTAAAAAATATTAAAAAATTTTAAAAATTGAAATTTATTTAAAAATAATAATTTTTCAAAACATTAAAATATTTTTAAAAAAAATTTAAAAATAAATATTTTTACACAAGTATAAAAATTAATTTGAAAAAAATATAAAACAATAAAAGTTATTTTGATTTTTAAAATATATTTTTAAAAAATATAAACAAATAACTTTTCAAATTATTTTTTTATAATTTTATAATAATAATATTTAATATTTTTTAATTTTTTAAAATATTTTAATCTTTTGAAAAAATATTATTTATTATTTTTAAATAAATTTGGAAACTAAAAAATATTTTATATTTTAAAATTTTTTTTATAATTTTCCAAAATTTTTAAAATTTTAAGATTTTTTTCTGTTATATATATATTTTTTAAAAAATAAAATTTAAAAATTCTTTAAAATGACAAGTGGCATTATCATATTGTGACACATGTAAAAAAATTCAAAAAAACTGTTAAAGTTAACGGTCAACGTTGGTCAAAGGGCAAAACTGATTTTTTCTTTAGTTTAAGAGCTTAATTGGGTGCAAAAAATTAAGAGATTAATTAATTTTTTTGAAAGAATTTAAAAGTTTATTGAACCTTTAAACATATTTATTTTGAAAGAAAGTGGACTTGCAATGCTATAGTGGGCTGTGATTAACCATAGCCCAAAATGATATTTTAAATTGTAGAGATTTTTCCTTTGTTAATTTGTGTTTTCTTTCCTTTATCTTTGTCATCAGCCTCCTCATCTGCTTTTCTTTTTGTAACACAATGCTGTTTTAAAAAGTTCAATCAACAATCCTTTACATATACATCCTTACGTAAATACCCACTTATGCTACAAATCTCTTTTAAGAAAAAGATGAAATGCTTTGGGTTTAACTCGAATAAGTGGCGAAAGCTTTAAGGGATTGGAAATATGGCTCCTAAAATTTTTGAAAAATTAGAATTTGATCTCTAATTTTTTTATAAAAAAAAATAATTTGATCCCTCTAGATTTTTACAAATTCATATTAAGTTTCAAATTTTTAAATATTTTTAATTAAATCGCCTCTTATAATTTTTAAAAGTGCTTATTAAATCTTTTAAAATTATTATAAATTTTAGTTAAACCATCAAAATTTACTCTTACTCAACCTCCACCACTAGCAAATTTCATTTCTCCTTTTCCCATTCAAAAGTTACATTTTTTTGAAAGGTCATTCAAAAGTTACATAAATACAGGGACGGAACTACGTTGCTCATAGGAGGGATTGTTGCCCCTTGGCAGGGAATTTTTGTTTACCTTTTGATTCTTTATACTTTCTCTGAATTTTTTTTGAATAATTGTAAATTTGCCCCCTTTCAAAATTTATGTTTTGCCCCCACCCCTAAATCATGGCCCCGTCTCTGCATACATACATAAAATTAGTTTTGTTTAGCTTTCTTTGAGCATTTTTTGTTCTTGTTTTGTTTCACAATGGTTTTGATTGTACGATTGTTTGCAATAAAATCATATTTTCAGACCAAAAAAAATGTCGCCTACTTTTTCATCAATGTTATAGATTCGGGTGATTTTGTAAGTTTAGCACATATAAGATTAGTGCCAATTTTCTAACTAGGAAATGATTAGTGTCAATTTCTATATATATATATATAAAGATTTCGTGGCAATTCTCTTTGAAATCTCGGCAATTTGATCCAAGCTCACCATCATTTTTGACGCTGATTTTGTGTTGTTCACCATTTGGAAAGTGTTAATCAATAACGAAGGAGACCAACGAAGAAGAAGAAAACTATTTAATTCATAAAAAGTTCCATCGTTTTTTTACAGAAAATAAATGATAAAATTGCTTACATGCCTCTATCTTTCTCTTGGTTGATTTTTTTTTCTTTTGAGGTGTTCTGTGTTATTATCTTATTCGTCCACGTGTACCATCACATCATCATTTAATAATATTAATCTTGAAACACATAGTAAAACATAAAATCAAAGTATATAGGGCACATTGAATACTTAGAAAGTATACATGTCATATTAGAAATGTCGACAAAGTATGGGAGCATTGATGTCATTATTCGAAAAAATAAAATAAAAAATTTTAACCACTAAAAAATAATATATGTGACAACTGTGATAAAATAGAACGAATGTTAATTATTATATTAAAAAAATGTTAAACTCTTTCAATCATAACAATTATAAAAACAATCAAATTCAAAGTCTTTTTAAAAATGAATATGCAGATAAGTATATTTGATTAGTTAATTAAGCTGTTTATTTTTATTTTTTTTATAATTATAATTTTTAAATATATTAAGAGCACTTTTTTTCTTCTTAAAGTCTTTTTTTAAATATGATTAAAATTAAAATTAAAATTAAAATTAAGATTTATAAAAAATAAAAAGAATATGCCAACGAGTGGATGTGATTTGCGTGTCGCCAGACATAGATTGGTTTTACACCACCGTCCACCTACCGTAAAAAAAAAAATTATACCTCACATAATCCAAGACAACGTGAGCCTATAAAAATGGGGTAAACTATCACTACAATCACCTAACCATAGTAAAAATTTTATTTTGACCACTGATATTTTAATTTAGTCAATCAAATTATTTACCTATTTAAATTATATCAATCAATCCATTAACCGTTAAAAGTTAACAAAAAAGTTGATGTGACAGTTAAATAATTTATATAATTACACATTTAATTCTTATTACTTACATATTTTATCAATTTATTCCTAATTAACCATCATCATAAATTCATAATCTTGCTATTAAGATCACGTTTTATCTTTAAGTGTTAAATATTTTTCATAGTTTTGGGAATTTGGTGTACATAAGATCAAACATTATCTTGTTATTAGTCAAAGTTTGAGGGAATTTATGATAATTAATTAATGAAGATAAAAATAATTTGTAGTTAGACTTTGAGTTTATCAACTAATACACTCAACCATCTTAGTCAAAAGGTAAGTTACTTGATATTGTACTTCTAATAACATTAATGTCTAAATTTAGAGTTCCTTGTTAACACTAGCAAACTACTGAGAAAAAAAGGAAGTTAAGGATTAAATACATTATATTTGATATTTAGAGATCATAATTATCTACACATACTATAGTTAATTACATTACATATATAGGTTCATCCACTCCAGGTCATGAATATAACTGTCTTGTCCTATATAGAAAACATCCTGATCATATCCTTGGGCTCCAAATTCCCCCAGGAAAGGTGGTGGATCCATGGCTTCCATTGAAAGAACCGATGATGAACATGGACTGTTACTCGAAACTCCGTCCACTCGTTCCGTTAACCCCTGGATCTCTTTCTCCGCCTCTCGAAGCTGGTCCTTGAGCTTTAGAACCTGTGTAAAAGGATAGTAAATTTTGAGATTCGAATTTCGATCTAAAATAAAAGGAATTATGTTACGGTCCTAGGCCAAGCCCAGCACCATCTAGCTTATACAAGACCAGGGAGACCCTCAGACCCATGTTTTGATTGGAGATATTTCAAGTGGCAAGGTTTGCTGTTCATTATGAATGCTTTTGTCACTTATTGCCAAAATTTCTTTGTAAAGTTTTTTAATGGCCTAACCCAACAACACGGCATGGTTTTCTTCGAGCCTAGAGCTCACGCACGTTCCTAATATGGTGGGTCACCTTGTCTTTTTCAGTGGATAAAGCTTAAAGAGACAGACGCTTGATTTTCTTCGAACCAACGCTCTTAATTCTTTTGTTAATTAGTATAATTAGTTCTTAAATTTTTTTCATAAATTGCGGATTAAGCTCCCATCATCCTTTATTTTATAATAAATATAAAATAATTCATGTTGAATAAAAACAAAAACATGTTAATGGGTAAGAAGGAACAGCCTGATAGTATTATTAGCATCTGTTTGGTTCCTGAGAAACCAGGAAAAAAAAGGTGAAATATGAAATAGAAAGGGTTTGTGTTTTAACATCCAACTAAGTTAATCATTTAACTGGTGAATAATTTTTCTTTGTAAAATGTATGAACTAAGTTGGAGTTGAAATAATCATACCTCCGATTCAAGTCGACATTTTTCAAGAACAACACCATCATGGACAGTCTTTAACTTGTTGTACTCCTCCTCAAGCTTCTTATTCTTCCAACGGGCCCTTCGATTTTGGAACCAAACCGCCACCTGCCGAGGGTCGAGCCCCAACTCCGAAGCAAGCCGGTCTTTACGTTCCGACTCGAGCTTATGTTCATTCCCGAAATTAAGTTCAAGAAGATGAACTTGTTCATCACTGAGCTTCCTTTTCTTCGCTTCCGATGCAGCTCCGCTTTCCCCTCCCTTGTTCTTCCTCCGTCTCCGTCGAGGCTTCGGTTTGCCTGCTCATTAAAAAAAGAGAGGATCCGCTTAAGCTACCATGACTATTGGACGCTAACCATAGAAAAGAATTGAGTTTTAGTTTTAATGTACGAACTATTACCTTGCTGTGGTACAACTTGAGTGTACAGGCCAGGGTACATTTGGGAGATAAGTGCCATATGATCTTCAGGCTCTTTGGTTTGGGTCGTCATGATTCTTTGCTAATTAGTGATGGGTGATATCTGTTATGGTGGAGAAGTGGATGTGTTGGGAAGAAACATTGTTTATTTATAGGGTTGAGTAGGACTTGAGCACTTGTTTGTTGACTTAAAGAATAGCCCTATCAAAGATTGGACTTCTTTGCTTCATGAATAACAACATTATCATTATATGTTATATTAATTTGAGACAATAGAAACCCTATACCTCAATTAGATAGTTTTTTTTATCTATCTAATAAACCTGTGGATCAGGTTTTTTTTTACTCAAAAGGAAGTTAGAGCTTAGAGATAAGGTAAAAAGTATTGTGTATATTGTTATTCAAACCCCTGAACTATTTATTATAAATGTATATTTTTCTAAAACTGATTTTATGTATAGAACCTGAATTTGATTTAGTTATTGAAAACACAATACAATTTAAATGTTATGTTTGAAATTTGTGACTTAAATTTTGTTATGGTCTGACATGAAATGTTCATGCTACGATTTGTTTGTGAAGAAAAAAATTGAAAGAAAAAGACTGATGGATGCGGAAACTCTTGAGCCGAATCAACGGTGCGGGAGTGAAGCCTTGGGGTATGGTACAGTTTTATTCTACTATTGATATACAAAACAATCACCCTTCTAATGAAATGAAGTGTTACCTTACAAGTGGATAGAACACTTCGTATCAAAAATCCAAAAATGTGCAAAATATATATACCAATTAAAAGGTGGCAAGGCAAAAAAAAAAATTCCTTCCTCACACAATTTTTATTAATTAATTAATACAGATAAAAGAATGGTATAAATCCCATACGCTTCCTAGCTTTTTAAAGTGTGAATCTCAATTAACATTTGATCCCCTAGGTTTGGATTAGGTTTTCCTAATAAGGTAATTAAGAGCAGAAGTGAGGGGTGAGCAAGGGAAGACACACAAAAATCAAAAGGGTTTTGGGATCCCAATTCTGACCACCTTAGAAAACAATAAAAAAAATGGAGTTGTGGTTGGCAAGTCACCTTTTGTTGTCCAATTAGGTGGTATCTCAACTATTTTAATCACTACTCTGTAAGCCAACTCAAGCTCTCCTCCTTTGGCTGTAGCCAATGACCTTGCCTTTTTTCTACTTTCAAACATCCCAAGCTCCAAGGTCGAACGAAATGAGTGAAAATAAAATTAGAAATTTGGGGTTATTTTATTTTTATTGCCTCATTTATTTAAGGGAAAAGAACTGTTCTGCGTGGAACAACTTAAATCTTTTGTAAAAAAAAAATAATATTAGGTAATTTTGAATTAGGTCAGTCAAATCTAAATTGAATTCTTTTTGTGTTTTCATTTATTTTTCACCACTAAAAATATAATTTAAAATTTAAAGTTAAAATTTAAGGTTACAGTTTAAAACTTATGACTTAAAGTTTAAGGTGTAATGTTTAATTTTTAAGGTTTAAAATTTAAAAATTAAATTTAGGGTGTAGAATTTAATTTTTTAGTATTAAAACATGGATATAAACACCAAAAAACACAAGATTTTTGCTCGTTAAATTTAATCCTGATAATAAAAATGTATTGTTTATATAGGTAATAAAATTGCATATAAAAATATATTAGAAATGGTTTTTTATCAACTACGAAGCAATTTAGCTTTTCGTTTGTCCACCCACAACAGAAACTTGTAAGAAAAATACTTTGAATGAGATCATTGAACCTTTTACCTTTGGAAAGAAGCTCAAAATGGTATACGACGGGGGAAGTAGTCGTCTAGTAAAACGCTTCATAGGTGAAGCAATCGTTACGTTACGTTATATGCTGTTTCACTTTTTTTTCATACAAGAAAGTTACAGTCTGATGAGAGGATGAATTCAAATAGTAGTCCGTTATTATAATAACGGCCGTTATATAACAATAATTATCCGTCTAAAATTATTATTATAAAAAATAGTTCACAATAATTATAATAGAATTTTTATTGTTAATAAAATATAACGATATAAAACACGGCTGGCTGATACCGTAATTTTAATCCCTGGACGAGAGTACAAGGTAATTCTGATGATATGAAAGCCAATTGCTAATATCTTAACTATGCGATTGAAAAACACAGAGCTGCAAGAAAGAGAAAAAGGAGACAAAAATAAAGACCGTTTTCATGGTCAGGGCATGCACATGGGTGTGCAACCAAACGCTTTATTCGGTGTCAGCACCCCAGAAAACACCACTTTCGTGACCACCTCGTTCGATCCAACACGTGTTACTTCCAGTTCGATGTAGACAGTTGTCTCACCTGCCCGCCAATCAGGTTACTTCCGTCTACATTTCCACTGTTAAAACTCAGAACCCCCAGCCGCCATATTTATTATCTCCCCCACCTTCAACCTAAAAACCTTACTCAAATGTCCATGGCTCTCTATTTAACTGCAAGATATTCCAACAGTTTTGATTTGACTCCATTACCCCAGCGATGCTTGTTTAACCAGAAACAACCGTGCTCGTAAGAAAAGGAGAAAATTAAAAAGCTTGGTAACTTTACAGTTTGCTCATTCATCTATCTCTTTTAGGCATCATCTTATCTAAAAAGAATCCATATACATTTGAGTAAAATGATTTGGCTAATAACTTCATCCCTTATCGTAAATGCAGGACAAGTAACTAGCAAGGATAGAGTTTACTAAAATAACGAAGGGATGACTCCATTATGTCTCTAAAGTGGATTAAATTGTAAACCTTTGTCTAAATATAGAGATTTTGTTTTTAAATCAAGTTGGTGTTTGTTTTCTTTTCATTTCTTCTTTACCAAGGTTAAACTAGGATTAAGAAAGGATAAGGATGAAAGCAGCAAAGAGATTCTGTAAACAGATGTGGCAGTTTATCAAAGGGGAAAAAATATAAAGCAAGAAAGGCAGGGAAGATGCGCATGGCATACGGGGAGAGATTCATTTGAATGCTTTTGAGCTGTTCTTGTTGGAATATAGAAGTAAAATAACATAATCTTTTGGATAAGAAGAAAAATATATTAATGAACTTCAAATAAAACTTGAAAATTTTTTAGAATACAATTGTTTTGCTTCATCACTTACAATCTTTTATATAGTGATTGTAGGTGACTATTGGAACAATCTCATCTCTTCATTTACATCTATTCATCATGCAAAGGCTCATCTATTCATGATGAATAGTTACACCCATTCATTAATCTAGGTTTCTAAAAGAGTTGCACCTAATAACTAAAAGGTTCATGAAGAGTCACATAAAGATTCAAATTATGAAATTTAACACTCCCTCTTAATTTGAACATTTCTTCATCACGCTCAGATTTTCACGTTAGAATAGTGTACTTTGGCACTTCTAAATTTTTCATCAGTATCATCATCTTGATTATCAGGAGATCATTTCCTTCCTTTACTATCTCTGTATCTAGCTCTCCTCTATTTGTCATGTAACTCATCATAGTTATAATCTCTATTATTGTCTTGATCGCTGTAACAACGATCACATTCTTTGTGTCGATTGCATTGAGAATCATAATCACAATCACGGTCATGATAATGTTCATGCTCTCGCTTGCGCTCCTTGTAACATTTACGCTCACGGTCTTTATCACAATCTTGAGTCTTGAACTTCTTCCGCCAAACTTTTACATCTTCTTTTTCGTCCATCAAATGGTCTTCACTAGACTTACAATTAGTATGTTCACTTGCTAATCGATCATCTTTCAATTTCCCACCTTGCCATTTGTCTCCACATGTCACGTTTTCTTGATACTTGTCTTTGTATATTCCATCCCCATGCTTTTCATTATTTGCATACTCTTGTGGCGAATTTACTGTCTTACGTCATCCTTCATTGTTGCTTTTGTAGTCAAACTCTGTGTTATCAACCATATCCATCATGCCCTCACCATTTGTGTTGTGTTCCTCGTCGACATTCACGAATACTAGTTCTAAATTGGTCTGTAGAGAACTTGCCAAAACTTTATTCATCTGCGCCAAGTCCTACCATAATTGGTTCTCAAAACAAAGGTTTTTAACCCTTTCTTGAAGAATCCAGTTTAGTTTCCTCATTCTTTGAATCTCATCGTCTTTCTCCTTTAGTTTTTCTTTTTGCTTTGCAAACATAACGGAGATTCTTTTAGTTGTAGAATAAAATATTTGTAGTTGTGTTTCTTGAAGCATAATTCATTCCCTAACATCTTTTAGCTTCATTCTTTCGTAATCAAGATCTCGCATTGTTGCATTTATTTCAAACTCAAGTCCATCAACTTTAGCACATGCTTCTTCTCGGGCCACCTTCTCAGTCTCAAGTTCTTTCCTCAATTCTTTCATTTCATGTTCAAGTTCTTCCATTTTTTCCTTGCATCTCCTAAGGCCTTTTGTTCTTCACGCATGTGATTTCTTGCTTTATTGTCAATATACGATGTGCTTGCATCATTATTCTCTTCAGTCTTGAGTGTTAGCAATAATGTTTGATCTTCAATATCTTGTTGATCTTTAATAAGATTCACTGTCTCTTCATTTCTATTAGGATCACTTTGGCATTCCCAAGAAAAATGACCAAATTTATAACAATTATAGCATTCAACATTGGACTTGTCATACCCCCTTTCATTTACTCTTTGATAATTCATTCTTCATCTTCTCTGATTCATTGATGATGTGCTTACATCATCATTGTACGATCTTCACGATCATCTCTTCCATATTCACGTTGTCCATACAATCGACCTCGTCCATGTTGATTCTTTTCTTCTCGATTGTTTTTCAAAGACACCTTGGCTTTGAGGGCTAGTTCAATGGACTTATCTTGTCTCCTATTGAATCTGTCTTCTTGTGCTTGCAAATCACCTATAACTTTTTCAATAGTTATAAAGTCTAAATCTGTAATATCCCAAATTTTAGCTAGTGACCAAAATGTAAATTTTGAAAGTTTAGGGGTTAAAGTATAAATTTTGGAAAAGTTTGGGGACTAAAGTGTAAATTTCCCCAACAAGTGATTTTATTCAGTATAAGAGTGAATCGGATAGAAATAGGTACCTTGATATCGGTTTTAAGAATTAAGATGCATAAAAAGGTCCCAGATTTGGATGGAATTAAATTGTTAAGCGTGCTCAAACCAGAGAAAAACAAGGATGAGTGATCTTCATGAATGTCCCATAAAAGTGTTTCTAATCAAATGCCCATTTCCAATCAGGTTCGTCTTTCTCTTTCTATCCTCTCCAAGTCAATTCTGTCTGTGTTTTATGTATGCCAAGTGCCTCGGTCCATCTTTCCATCATTTCTTTGCGGGATAAAACTAAGGGGATAAATATAAATAACAAAAAATGGAGATAATGTTTACTTATTAAAGCATCAAAATACAGATTTAAAATTAGAGGATTAGGATTTATTTTGCTTAATTTTGAAATGAACAACCATCTAATTTGTATTTAAACCAATAAAAATAAGGGTCGTACTTAATTTATCTAATTTTAAAATATATAGTAACTTAAGAAGCATTTAAATCCAAAACGTGGACTAAGATTTGTTTTTTTTTTTTTGTTTCAAAATTAAGAGACACTTTAAAAGTAATTGGACTTGGGTTGGGGAGGGGAGGGGAGGGGAGGGGAGGGGAAGGGGAATTAAATATTTTAGTTTCAAAAGTACGAAAGATCTAAAAAAGTATTTTATCCAAAAAGAAATTATGGAATCAAAACCTCTCCCACTCATAAGGTATCTCCTTCTATGTTCATTAGTCTTTTACACCTTGTTTGATTCTCAATACAACGTTCCTTTTATGTATAAAAATTCTATTTTAATTTGTTAAAATTGCGTCCTCTTAATTTACAAATTCTTGAGAGGTTAATTCAACTTTAAGATATATCAATGTTATCTAAATAAATTATGAGAAAAACTTCAATACACAGTCTGTGTAAATTTTAGTTTACATAGACCTTTTACTTTTAGGGGTTAGGGGTTTAGTTTAGAGTTTAGAGTTTAAAAGTTTGGGTTGTACGTTTAAAATTTAAGGTTGATGTTTAGAATTTAGGGTTTAAGGTTTTGGTTTAGTTTTTTAGAGTTTAAGTTTAATTTTAATTATAGTAGAAATAGGTATGCTTGTGTAATATTTTACAATGTCTATGTATCGAATTTAAACCCATAAATTATTTTCACAATTTTCATAAATTACCAAGACTGAATTCTGTCAGAAGGATTTTTTTTTTCATTTTTCGTAAATTAAAAGGATGGAATTTTGAATTAGACAAAAATAGACTTCCAGTTTTTTTTTTACTTACTTCATGGTAAGTGTGTACATGATATTTGGATGAACCAATTGAATTAACAATTAAGGCGTGGGGAATTTTTTAAATTCTTTTCATATTTTTTTACACTACGATCAACCCTTGAATTACGCCTTACTTTAAGGCATTATCTAAACTAGGTATGACTTTAAGTGTGGCATAGGGTAATTAAACCTTTTTAATCCAAACCCTTTTAATTTATAATACAATATACCAAAATGTTATAGAATGCGTCACTGCACCGGTATCACATGACGTGAGTGCCAAAAGTAATCCATCAATTAATCAAACCAAGCCCGCACTTTCCTCTCACTGAAAAATAATATATTAAGGGTTTTTTTTTTTGCTGCTTTTAGTAATTTGGAAGTTTTTAAGTGTTTTATTTGAAATTAGTTGTTTTTTTTTGTTTTAAAAGTGCTTTTCTACTGAAATTAAAAAAAGCTAAATATTGTAGTTTTACGGTGGAAAAGTTAGTTTAAAAATAAAATTATTTTTTATCTTCTATTATTTAATTAAAATTGGTTGTTAAACTACTGTTTATACATTCATAATTATTTATATTGAGAATAAAATTATTTCATTTTAAATTTACCATGAATTTATAATTGTTATGTCCATACATAATATAGAATATAGTTTGTATTTTCAAATTAAATTTTACAAAAAATATTATAATTTAACTTGATTTATTTCATACATCATAATATTAACGGATTTGAACATCATCCGCATTTACTTATTTTACTTTACAACATCATATATAAAATAGACATTTTATGTTCTCAAAATCACTTTTTGACATCAATAACAAACACTAAAAATTACTTTTCTACAACACTTTTAAAATCACTATTTACCGCACTTTTTAAAAGAATGTCAAAGTAAGCCTAAGTCATGCTTTAAACTGCCGAGTCTGATGTGTTATTCACACAACGTAAAATGTTATATGTTTTGATAACATTCTTGGTTTCAGTTTAAAATGTTATCTCACGCACAATTTAAAATGTTAGTCACGCACAATTTAAAATGCTAAACGTTTTGATCATTTTCAATTACGTGTTTTTTATTTTTTTTAAACTGTTGTTCTTTAGACTTTTTGTATTTTTAAAATGAAAGAGGGTTATCTATTTTAGTGTAGACGAAGAAGACTTCAGATTTCGTTAACGAAATTAATAATTTAACATATATGTTAAGTATATTAAAAATTAAAGCAACCCAGTTAAACTAATATATTCGTTAATCTTGCAACTTCATTTGCGAGATTAAGTATTTTTAGGGTTTAATTAATGCTTTCTATTGGAAGGCAAACACTTTAGCGTGTCACTTTCACTTTCTTTTAAGTCCACGCTAGCACACATAATCACGTATGAATAGATAAAAGCAGGATTGTTTTCCCTATACTTAATCACAAGAAATCTTTTTCAAACAGCTAGGTTTGGTGTCTTTGGGGTGAATTAAATAACGATTAATGGTTCTACAACACTCGATTAACTCGTTTAATCAAACCCCATAATTTATGATTAAACATGTGAAAAAATCGTACAAAAAAGAGAGAGACAAGGTTGATGGAGGACAAGGGGGTTTGGGGCATGTACTTTTTTAATGCCCTAAGTTTACGAAATTCCAAGCTGTGTCTCTTTATTTTGATTTGATGATGAAAAGCTCGTCACATGGTAGCCATTATAGTGCTGTTCTTAGGTTTTTGGAACTTTGGGTCTTTCTTTATTATGAAATCACCATGCGATTCTTTTAGGGTTTGATTGGACTTCGGTTGAAACGTGTATGGCAAGGGTTTTGGGCAGCGTTGGGGATAGGTACGGATTCCCGGTAGCTCCACCAAAGCCTGCCTAAGGTTGCTCCTCAAGTTCGACTGTCCTAAGATCCGAAGAAAATGGTGCATGCCCCTTTGTGTTTTTCATAATTTGTGCACCCATTTTAGTGGTCCATTGCCATGGCCTTGCCACCTTACTTCTCTTTTTAACTCCCATCAACCTCATTTTTTCATCTTTCTTATCATGTTTAGCGATCGAGTTTATGAAATAATTTCTATCGAAAATTTTAAGTACAATATCAAAAAGTTTTTAACATTTGACTACATAGTCACTTTTGTTCTTTTTTAAGTATTTTAGAGTCCAAATGAAATGAATATTCCGCGAATAGAAACTGTTAGTCAACTAACAATCAATGTATTAAGATGATTTAATAAAATGACACGTCAACAAAAAATAATTTTATATATTCTATAATTTTATAAAATTACTTTTTAGTTGACGTGTCATTCTGTAAAGTCAATACATTTGTCTATATGACACTATCATGTCAGCGTGCAATGTCATGTGGGTTTGTCACGCCATTTCAATGTGTTTACTGTTAGTTGACTAATAATTTCTATCCACAAATGAGTCATTTTGGCTACAAATAAAATGTTGAAAGTAGGGTGTGCAAAACTCGACTTGAAGAAAACAGAATTATTTGACTAAACACAAAAAATCGATTCGTCTTGACTCGACTGAATTTTTTTTAAATTAAGTGTGTTATAAAATAAAAATCTGAATAACTCAAATTTGTAATAATTAGTGGATTATTTTCAAGTTTGAGTCGAGTCCCTCAATTCTCCCTGATATATACATCACATACGAAAAAATAAAAACAAACATATATGTGTATTGTATATGGTTAAAGAAAGTCGTTTAAATTAGAACTAATTAATATCATAATATTATATTTTTTACAATTAAATTTAAACAAAAACTCGAACATCTCAACTCAACTTGAAAAAATTTCAAATAAAATTTGAGTTATAATATATGATTCATCAACTTGACTAACTTGAAATTTTTTAATTCAGCTAAGCTCAATCAAATGTTCACCTTTAGTTAAGAGTTAAAAGAAATATGGAACGCGAGATATTTTGGTATTATGCCAAAATATTAACATAAACATGAAAAAGGTAAGTTTACGTATATAAATGGGGTTGTCTCGTTTGTTTGTTTGTTATCGATACATCACGGGGAGGGCTGCAAAACCATTTAGGAAATAAACTTTATGAAAAAAGGAAATTAAATTACCTTGTCGAAAGAGTCTCCGATGAGGAAGAGACATTATTATAGCGGGATTGTACCGAACTTGTGTAAGTTTGGGCCATCTATTTGAATTTTGTTATACTTTTATGTTGTTCTACTTTTTTTCTTTCACGTGAAATGATACGTGTTCATGTATGATTAAGTGGTTCGTACAAAGTGTTGGATATGTTCTTGCTTAATCAAGAGATTATTGGCTTAACCATGAGCATAAATAGTAGGTGGAAGCTTGTCCATGCCTTTTAGGACAAGTAATTAAAGATATACTTTGAGTTACTAAATAAATTTTATATTTTGTATCGGTATATGGACCTATCTATGGATTGGATTCGTCGATTGTCATGGTTCAATCTAATATAAACAGATGTTGAGTCGTGATTTGTTTTAAATTTAAAAGTTTTTAACTATTTTAACGTATTTAATAAATTAACTATCCCAATATTAGCTAATTATGATTCGAAATCCAAATTGCTTGTTGAGAACTTCAAGACATTTTTGTATTGTTGGCGACGGTATCGATTTTATGTTGTTTGTCGATTGCCAGTTATTTTTTTTTTTACTTTTTGTTCTCAATAAGTATTTCTTTGTCTTGAATTTTTCCTTTTTACATATCTTGATGTGTTTGTTTTGTCTGCCTTTGTGGCATAATTTTCTCTACTTTTTGGCACGGTCCTTATCTGCCTTCTTTGTGGTAATTTCTTGTTTGTGTAGCTATCATCAAGGCATATGTCCTTAATCAGGGTAGGTCAATGTTCTTGTATGATTAAACCCCTTTTGTGGTAGTTTGTTGATATAATCAGAACTATTAGCGAAGCAAAAATGTAAGATTGATTATGTTCATTACTTCTCCTACATTACTAAGATTGATTATGTTCATTACTTCTCCTATATTACTATATAAGCGTATAGTTAGATAAAGACAAGGAGATTTTGATAATGGTTACTAAGTTTTTAAGAAAATTAAAGGTCATGTTCGAGGAAAAATTTTGTTTTCTTTCACGTCCTTTGAGTTTTCATGTTTTATCTTCTTTTTTTTTGTAAAATCTTGATGGACATAGTCTCTAAATTCTTCATAATGTTTGGGGTGTGTTTGGTTATACTTTTTATTGTCATTAATGAAAAGTGGAAGAAATAGACTGAATCCTTTATCTAATAATTTGGAGAAATTATATTAGGGTCCTTCCCACCACGTCATCCACGGGACCAACTAATGAAATTCATTAATTTCATTAATTTTTTTTATTTTATCTTTTTATCAAGTGAATCTCCACTCATGTTTACTGTAAATTAAATTTAAAAACATTTTTTACCAAGTGAAGATTCACTTGGTAAAAATATGATATAAAAAATTAATAAAATGAATGAATTTTATTGGTTGATCCCATAAATGACGTGGTGAGAAAGACCCTTATATAATTTCTCAATAATTTGGCAAGTCATTAAGTGCCATTCAAATCTAATGTTATTGATCCAATAAATATGGGCCATTGTCTTAAAACCATTAACCATGCCACACCCACGTCAGCATCTCGGCGCCGTTCGGAGTTAAAAATCTGGACACGTGTCGTGTGAGCAAGTCTTGTAGTTTCGGCTATAGTCTCATTTTCTACGATTACTGCAGTCATCGAAATCCAAACTATATATTTCATTTTCACAGGTTGGAATTGAAAAGAAGAAGCATGCGAATCTTCATTCTGGATCCACTTACCTCAAAAGGGCTTTTTTTTCTTCCTTAATCCCCCATGGGCAAAGGTGGTGGTTGTGTCCCGAGCAAGAAGAAACATTCCTCCTCCGCTGAAGACGCCTCTCGCCGCCGTGGGTCCTCCACTACGGTCACCAACAATGCACCCATCGCCTCCGATGAAGACATCATCGATATCCCCGCCGACACGGTGAATTCTGTGAATATCCAATCGACTTTGAAACTCTTCATTGTGTTTTACTCCATGTATGGTCACGTGAAAAGTTGGCGAAGCGGATGAAGAAAGGGGCCGAGGGCGTGGAAGGTGTCGAGGCGGTTCTTTTCCGGGTTCCCGAAACGCTTCCGGCTGATGTGTTGGAGCTCATGAAGGTGCCGCCTAAAGATCCGGAGATTACGGTGATAACGGCGGCGAAATTAACGACCGCGGATGGGTTCCTGTTCGGGTTTCCTACGAGGTACGGTTGTATGGCGGCTCAGATGAAGTTGTTTTTCGACTCTACGGGTCAGCTCTAGAAGGAGCAGGCGTTGGCTGGGAAGCCGGCTGGGTTCTTTGTTAGTACCGGAACCCAAGGAGGCGGCCAAGAAACCACAGCGTAACTTGGAATCGTGTTTTAATCTCTATTGTTGTTGGAATGATGCTTTTGGAGTGAAATGGGAACTCAATTTTGCAGAGAGATTTTGAGTATCAATTTTGATTCTTTCTCGTTTCCTGAATTTGTTATCCAAAACTAGAGAAATTTAGTAACTTGACAATGCTGGGCTTGGGTTTGTTTAGGTGACTTAGTTTTATTTTATCATCTATGTTTGAACAAAGCACTAATGGATTAACTTAAAAGGTTTGAAATCATGGAAGATAGTCTCTTCGAGATCAAGTAGGTAGGAATTGGAGTTATTGCAGTGTCCCCTTTGTAACTTTGTTTTTTCTTGGAAGAAGAAAGAATTTCCTCGAGTCCGCATTAGTAACTGGTTTTTGGTTATTATGATCTATGCCATTTTGATGGATTTTATTGCTTTATTGCAACTCTAGTGACTGGTAGGCGTTCTGCATCCTTAAATTCAATGATGTTATTTTAACAAAAAGGAGTGCTTATTTGAAGTTAAGACCACGGATACTTGCTTCCTAGTTCCTCCCTTACTAGGATGAATTTTGCCTGGCATGAACACTGAATGTTGGGTGGCACTTGCCACAAGTTCCTTTGGACCGTGGAGTGTCCGTTGTGACCCATTTGTACATCTGGGTTACTTGTCCAATGATTGTTCTCGACTATATTTTTAATAAATCCATGAGAGTCTTATGTAAAATAGTAAATAAACATATCGGTTATGTACTTAACAATGAAGTCATGTCAGGACTGTATTTATCAATATTTTGATGTTTCTCATGATACCGTCTGGCTCAGTTGGACGGCTAACCCAGTTGGCACACCATGGAATGCTATTTGTTCCCATTGGCTACACATTCGGAGCTGGTATGTTCAAGATGGATTCCATACGAGGAGGTTCACCTTATGGTGCTGGAGTTTATGCTGGTGATGGCACAAGAGAGCCAAGTGAAACAGAGCTGGCTCTTGCAGAGCATCAGGGAAAAGTACATGGCTGGTGTGGTCAAGAGGCTGCTTTCTCAGGCATGACATACCCCACATTTCTTTCTCTTGTTCAATCTGTTATTCATTAATTGAGTTATGTTTGGGTTTGTGCATTGGTCTTGGCTTTTCTACTGTTAGCGAGCATGAAAGATGTCACTGATTCATTGGTATACTCTTTTACCTTTCATGTTTTCCAATTCCATTACAGTTGAGAAAGATGTACATGATTTGATATTCTTCTGTCTTGTCTTATCAAATAAAATGTCTAAATGTGAGAATTGGGATTGTTGGTTTGTATAATTTTCTCCATGTAATTCACTCAAAGCTTGATTTTAATAAAGAAAAAAGGGTTGCATTTTTTCTTATTTCTTGTCATACAAAATGCTCTTATTGTCTTTGTTTGTTGGAATCATCATACATTTTATGTATCAATAGGAAAAATGCAGCGTGAAACATCACCCCCAAAGATGAAGATCAGCCAGTTTTTGCATTCTGGCTCTGCATTCTGATCTCACAATCTTTGGCAACATTGGCCAGAGCATTGTAAGAGGAGCCACCCTTGCCTAGAGCCTATGCAGCGCATGATTTTAGCATTTTCGCCCTGGCTCTGATTGCTTCACCCACTTTATCCACCATAATCTTTCTAACCGTTGTCTCTATCTCACTTCTCCCAATCAAACCTTGCGATGGTAACAACATCGACCGGATTGCCACCCAATGTGCTTAGCCAGTGGTGTTGCATTCATCTTCTGTTCAGCATACAGTGGCCACACAATCATCGGAACACTATTGACAATACTCTCCAGAGTTGACTTCCACCCACAATGAGATAAAAATTCACCTATGGATGGGTGGCTCAAGATTTCAGCTTGAGGCTCCCACATCGGGACCCCCAGCCCATTTTTGCTGGTCCGGTTCAAGAACCCCTCAGGCAAGTAGTCAGGGAAGTCTGTGTAGCTGTTGTTTGTCTTAAAAACTGTTGCTGCTGAATCATTCTCTACTGGTGGACGAACCACCCAAAGGAACCGTTGTCGGCTCTTCCCTAAACCCCATGCTAGCTCTATAGTTTGCTCGGCAGACAGGGTTCCTCCACTCGGCCACTCCCAAAAGAAACATATATCACTGATCCTTTGGGTTGCATCTCTAGCCAACTCAGAACCTCAGTTCTCAGACCAGACTTGACCGGTCTCACCAGTGGTCCAATCGGATAAACGGGTGCATTCGGAACCAGCCCTAGCTTCCTTGCATCATTCAAAGCCGCTAGTGTCTGGGGTTCCAGTTCATGGAATGTGTTCACTAATATACCATCAGCCATGGATATCTCGGTTCCCATGCGGAAATACACCTTGTTCGTCTCAGAAACTGCTCAAAACAGTCAACAAAGCAAACCGGTTCACACCCGGGAATCAAAAGAGGTCTTTGGCTGTTAATGTGATCACCTTGATCCACTTTCTTATCAAGGTTTAGTGCATGGACAGTAAGGGCAAGAAACCGTGCATTTGAAGTGATGAAAACATACTTCAGCATCAAAAGCTTCCGTAGCAAACATGTCGACAACAAGAGCAATTGGAGGGACTTCCATTGCTAATACTGCAGACCGGAGGCTCGGTAAAACTTCATGGATCATCATGGCAATCTGAGATAAAATTGAAGTAGTTTTGTCAATCTGGCCAGAGACATCTACCAGTGGCAATAAAACAACATCAAGAAGATCATATGCAGTTTCCGATACTTTCCGAAGTTTGGATTGAGAAAGAGAGGCATCTGCTGTGACAACCAAGATGGTTACGTTGAAGCCATGATGAGAAACCAGACGTTTGCCAAGCTCAAGGACCGGAATGAGATGTCCCAAGCCAGGGCTGGCAAGAAGAGCTGCATGAGGCTTCTGGTTTGCATAATGGGCTACAAAATTTTCAAAGCAGAATATCAAGTTAAAAGATAGCTGAGCTCGGTTGGTTATTTTGTTATTCAAGTTTGGTAAAATCATTTATAGGCAAAAACAATGAGCATTGAATTTTCAGTCAACCAGAGTCAAAACGCTCTATGTTTTCCACAATTCATGAAGGCATGTTTGACCCACTTGTGATGTGATAAGTCATATATTACGTAACTTTTATACTCTGTTTGGAGAATTTTTCTTGGAACTTCATCCTCATCAGCAACTAAAAATTACATATAAACATTGTCTTGGAGAATTTAAATTTAAATTGATGACTTAATAATTACATTCTAATCATCATTTTATTCTTATTTATATTTTCAACTTGACTTCGTACATATTCATATATTATCAATCATAGAGAATTAGGGTACAACAATCAAACTTTTCAACATAATAATTTCAATATTTCATCTATTTTTTTAAAATTCAAATACTCTATTTTACACAGTACTCATCTTTCACATCAAACTTATAAAAGACGACATTGTTTAGTTGTACGTGACAGTGAGGATCATGTTTTTTCTTTTCCTACAAGCCCTTAAAATACGTAAAAGAACTTTTGGCACGGAAACATTTGGTAGTTAAATTTGTGGGAGCCTGGGAATTTAAGACCGCCAATCATGTCAGGACTGCAAGCAAATTGAACCTTCATAGCTGGTCAAGTCGAATTAATACGAAAAACCTTGGGCAGGGACAGGGCGGACAATCACTACACTTTGAAATTGAAAAATATGGCCATCTTTTATGAAAAAAAACAATTTTATATTAAGATATTGTCTTCCATTCCAGTAAAAAAGCGTTGAGATTATATGTGATTTGCATCTCAAAATTTTAACTACTTTTGAGTGAATATTCGTATTTAGATTGGCTCCAATTGAGATTATTGTGAATTTTGGCTTCAGAATTGAAAACAAATCATGAAATTCGTTGGCCTGCACACGAAAAGCAAAGCGAAGTCGATGGAAGTTAAAACGAGGCGTCCATGAAAACTGAAAAGCAAAGGCTATGACCTCTTTTTTCCAGTCCATGAACGTGCCTGAAAATTCCAAGGATCGTTTTGTTTGGTGGGGGAATTGTCCACCACCAATAGAAGATGAATTCCTCACACAACCTCCACTTACAATTGTTGATGGTGCACAAAGAAGCTTTAATTGATTGTTAGTTTAGCTTCTTCCTCTTATTCAATATTACGGCCAACAATTAGTTGATTTAACGTGATGAGGTGCTAATTTTTTAAGGAATGCCAGAAGTTTGAATCCTGCGTTGTGAATGGGAAAAACTAAATTGAGAGCGTCGCTCTCATATTGAATATCTGCAAAATTCAATATGAATTAGCCGATCAATGAGTCGAATACTAATTGTTAAAAAAATCTCCACACGCATGGTCAATAGGTCTTATCACCATTTCTTCTCAAACTTCGATTGCAAAAACGACAACTCATATGTGGTATATTAAGAATTTAGCAAGTGTTTTTTGTTTATAATTATCATCTTATTTTCGTAAGCATGAAATGTTTTTTTTAGTATAATTATATTATTTTCCTGCATGATTCGTCATATAAAATAATTTTTGTTTATATCATATTGTATCTCAATTGATTTTATATTTTACATAATTCTTTTAATAATTAAATTTAAAAAGATTAATCGGGTACTGTTTTCTTGTAATGAAAGCATTATCAATTTTTTCAAAGAATTTCTTTTGCATGTTAATATTTCATTTGTATCCGCGTCATGGAGTTTTGACAGAGCTTCATCCAAGTGATTGTTATGTAAATTAACAGAGTATTAATTCAGGGTATTATTTAAAAGAGTGTTAGTTAAGAGTATTAATGTGAGATCTATTTATAGTGGGGCTTGGGCTTCTTCTGGATATGTATATAAGTAAGCAGCTTAATATCACTTAATCATGTCTCGACAAGATCTTGTGTATGCAGAAAATTTCTGTTGAGAAACTTACTCACCATAATCAGGTGTGGGACGTAGGTCAGTCTGAATTAGTCATAACAAAGCCTTGAGAAACCGAGAGGACAACAAAATAATAATAATTAATATTATTATATAATATTTTTATATTTTATGAAATTTTTAAATAAAATAATTAAAACAACATAAATAAGAATCAAACCGGTGTTAATAAAATTCATATATAATTTTTTATTACTTGACCAATAATCATTAATAAATGAAATAAAATAAATAATTTTTTAGATAAAGTGTTATTGTCACCCATATTACGGATGTGACAAAATTTGATAGTAATAGTAATAATAATTCAATTTTAGTTTTAAATATACTTAACTAGTGATTGATCCATTGGAACTGAAGCAAGTGATTCATATGAGACTAATTGGAGTTTGTATACATGAATGATGGAAAAACAATATGCTTTGTACAAATGGGGTATTAGGCATACCATATAGGTTGAATGGGTTGGTATATATACGCTGGGTACATGGATTACTTGTAGCGGGATCCCTCTTATTTGGATAATAAAATCAACAAATTATATTAAAATTGAATTATATTACTTACTATATAATATTAAAAGAATGTTTCGAACTATAATTTATTTATAAGAGCGATATTTTTAATTTAATATATATTATTAATTTCTGACTATGTTTAAAAATTAACATCTCAATCCGTTAAACTATATGGAGTAAATTATAATTAATGACAAAAATCATTTAAAATATGAATTTATATTTAATATACAGGCGCTAAAAACAAAAAGTTTTTACGAGCGTTTAGGTTTTAGGGTTTATGTTAAACTTTAGGTTTTAGAGGTTAGCGGTTTAGAATTTAGGATTATGATTTAGATGTTAAAAGTTTAGAGTTTAGTGTAATGTTAAACTTTAGGCTTTCAAAACCTCGTTGTTGTCGCAATGTTTAGGGAGCGTATAGTTGGCCTGAGCTCGGAGGCCGGAGTATATCTTTGCAGCTATGGCTCTTCTTCTCCGTTCTCTCCTCTTGTTGTTCTCCCTTTCTTTCCATGTGGGTAATCTCCCTGATCCCCCTGTCATCTTCTCTGATCTCTAACTTTTTCTTCTATTTCAAAGATGTTAGCTTTTCGTTTAAAGTTTCAACCTCGGAGAAGAAGAAGAAGACGATGCAGAAATGTGTGAAGTCCCAAGAAAGACACGCAAGAGACAACTCTCTTGTCTCTCTGTCACGAGGATGTTGCTTTTCCTTATAGTTGAAGTTGGAAAGTTGTACACTTTTTGCAACGTTGCTTCCTTAGATTCTTCCTATGTCTCGCTCGCTCGGCCTCTGTTTCACTTTTGCTTTCACACTTGTTTGAATTGAAGTAGTTTAATTCTAGTGTAGAAAGTGATATAACCACGAAAAATAGCACTAGTATTGATAATAGGATAATCAAGGTTGAGAAACAGGGGTAACAACATGAAACTGCCCTGCCCTGCCCTGTCACATGGAGAGTTGGTTTTTGATAAGGACATGTTTTCTGTTTTTAATTTCTGGTTTGTGAGAAGGAGGAAATAGCCAGAGTTTGGTGAATCTATGGCAACTTCTTTTCTTTAAAATGATTGTCATTTACCAGTTATTTCCGGGCAAAAAATGGTTCAGTCCACTAATTATCAATTGATATAGTCGGAAGAAATATTAGATCATTTAAATAAAATTTGAGATTTAAATCATGAGATAATGAATTAAGTAAAATAGCTAGAAATGTTATTCAATGTACCACTAGATTTTTTTTCACAAAATATACTTCTAGAATTACTTATCTGAATTAATCATCAAATATGTCAAATACAAATAATTATAGAAAAAAATTCATTTGGACTGATTATCTAGGAATTTGTATTTTCGTAGTTCGTACCCTGCTGGCTTGGTAAGAGAATTGACTCTTTGACAGTAAATTATTGAAAACACTTATTTTATGAAATTACTTTTTTTTAAATATTACGGAAATTCACACCGTAATTGTACAGAAGGTATTTTTATATGATTATATTAGTGGTTAAGTAGTATAGATACTCATTCTTTAAAACTCGAATATTGTTTTTTCACCAATTATTGGAAAAAAAAGGTTTTTTAGGAGTGATATTTAAAATATAGTTTATTTATCATATTTTATCCTAAAAGTGTATAATGATCAGTAACATTTTTTGATGTTTCATGTTTTCACAGACTAATATTATTTTTAGAAAACATGAAACAAATTGGTAGTTTAAACATCACTTTAAAGACATAACAAAGGTTAAGGGTAAATTTGAAAATCGATAGTATTTTAAGCTAATTACTATAATCAAGTGGCATGTGATGTAGCTAACCCTAAATTAAATTAGAGACATGAAGTCGAAATCAGCTGTCAAAGCTTGGTTACCCAAACTCTTTCCGTGAGTGAATTTGGTTGGCATTATACTTGTAATGGGCGGACACAGTCATTTTCTGCTACGCTGGGCCCCTAGAAATGGTTATGCCTCCGTTATTGATTTATGCCTTAAATGAAAAAATATGTGCTTTAAGTATATATTTTTTGAATTTTAAGTATTTAAAGTATTTTTTTATAATAATAAGTGTGTAAAGTTTAAACCGTTATAATTTTAGGTGCATGAAGTTTCAATTGTTATAATTTTATGTCTCTAACCATTAAAGGGTGTTAAAAAATTGTTAACCAATCAATACTTAACACGTGACATATTTAATTTATTTATTCAAAATTAAAAATTTAAAACAAAATAATTTTTAATTTTTCATAAAATTTCAAAATTTTAAAAATTTTACAAAACATACCTCAAATATCTAAAATTACCCGAACTCAAACCCCCAAATCACATCCGCTTTCACCGCCGATTGTTGCTCCTGAACACACCCTTTTAGTCACCGAATCAAGACGATAATTTCTCCTAACACGACATTGTTAAAAACAGCGAACTACGTACAATTAAACATCGAACGCGAAATCGACATTTTTATTTAAAGACTTAAAAAAACAATTATTTTACAAATTTAAATGTTTCGTTATAAAAATATACATTAATCACACGTGTACATATATCTCATAAACTAGTATAAATTACATCAGAAAACAATACCTAGTTATTATCTACAAACCTCAATCTATTTTTTATTTAAAGACTTGCATCACAAATAAGTATCTAATCTATATTACTTTTTATCATTTAAGTATCTAAAGTGTTTTTTTTAGTTAAAACAAGTACTTAAAAGTATACCTTTAGTAAAATAGGTACCTAAAGTATTTATATATATATATATATATTCTTCTAGTTTCTTAAAAGTTGACACGTGAAATTGATTAAAAAATACTTTAGATATCTATTTCAAAAAAAATATATATTCTAGGTTGATGAAAAAAATAATTTAGGTACCTAGATGAAAAAGGTTTTATACGTTAGGTACCTACTTTGACGAAAAAATACTTTATATACTTAAATGAAAATGTTGGTATATATAGATACTTATTTTTTGATATAAGCCTTATTTAAATTGATTAATATTTTAAACCCAACGAGTGACTCAAGTAAAAAAAAAGATAATGATATTTACCTAAAAGATTTAAGTTTAAGCATTATTGTGTGCTAAACAAAAAATTTAAAAAATATAAATAAATATTATTATGTGATCACATCAAAATATTAAAAATTTGATCAACATTTTCCCTTAAAAAATCCGCGGTCGAGTGAATTGAGAAATAGAAAAATATCAATTTTATTATATGTAAATATTATGTATAAATGCAAATTCAAATTTGTTTTAAATTTAATTTGGATGCAGTTACCGACGTGATTATGCGTTTGAACTAGTCCAATTGTGGGCAAATTACGATCTTAGATGGTAGGAGTGGGACCCGTTCGGACGGCAACTTCTTTTTGGTCCACTCCACTTCACACGTGCGACAGAGAAATCTGTATTATTTGCTATTATTTTATATAATTACTGATATTTAATTTATTAATCCATTAGTAAGTACTGTACAAATAAGAAATCTGTTATATAATGATCTTTTTAGTCTAATTTATTTTACTCGTAATATAATAATTCAAACTTTATTTATTGTTTAAAAAATTTAATTTCTCTGTTCTGTTAAATAAATTTATCAAATGGTCACTTATGTTTAGTAAGTGTATATTTTTTATCACTAATTTTAAAAAAATAAATGTTATGATCACTTATATTTTCGTTATGTAAATTTATCGTCAGTCAAACGTTTCTTACTGTTAAACGTTAATAGAAAATTGATCTTATAGGGGTAAAAAATAGGGTAAACACTAGAATAATCATTTATATTTAGTAAGTGTATACTTTTAATCGCCGATTTCAAAAAACAAATGTTATGGTCACTTACGTTTCTGTTATACAATCTTACGGTCGTTCGTACTTTTTTACCATTAAATATTTTTTAAAATTAATAATCAAAAGTATAAACTTATTAAAGGTATGTGACCATTTTAAGAGTTTACCCTTCATATTATCTATCTATATTATTATAAATAAATAAATAAGTGAAATAGACCACCTTAATTGCGGTGGCGGAGTCCAACAGATGGGGGGACGATATCTCTTCAACGCGTCCCACCTCTGCTCGTGCTTGGAACGCGTGAAGTGGTCCATCGTGTTCTCTCCCTTTCCAACTATTTTTCTACCCTCAAGTTTTTTTTATAACAACTTATATTTAATTTATTAGTCTATTGATCAAGATCAAGTATTACAAAAGTATAGTATAAAATATTTTTTAAGTTTATTTTATTTACTGATAAATTTGAACTTTTTTAATTTTATTTAAAAAATTTAAAACTTTATCTCGTTACATCAATTGATATATTTATTTTTTAAAATTGATAAATAATATAATTATCGTATTTATTGAATTTTATATTAGCTAGACTTAATTTATTCAAGTACTTACATTCGCTCACTTTTTTGGCCACATAAACGTTGGTGGATTCATTTTTTGTCCAAGTAATGTTTTACGTTGAAAAGTTTACACCATTTTAAACTTTGAGTAATGCAATGCATAGGATTGAAAATAAACAATTTGACCGGAGAAAAAGAATTCAAAATTCCATATAACCATAAAAAATTATAAGTTTGGTATACATAATATACCAATAATCTTCCAATGGTATATGAGTTTTAGTTTAAGCTTATTTTAAAATAATAGTTTATATTTAATTAATTACCTGTGAACTGATGTTGGATAAGGGTTCCAGCTAAGGATTGAAAGGGAGGTTAGGTAGGTGGTATAATTATGTTGATGGGGGCAAGAAATCAACGAGACTTGAACCACGTGCGGGGAAGAGGCGTGCCTTTTTGCGGTTGCTCGGTCTCTTCTGTCCTCTTGTGTTGCATGGGGACGGAACGGATCACCGACGGCTTCTTGTTTTATTGTTCCCAGGAAGTCTTGCTCCTTCGCCCTTCCATGTTGCATAACTCTTCCATTCAAATCAAATGGTGACATAGTATCAACCAATAATACGTTACTAATAAATATGAGGAAGAATAATAAAGTACATTATTATTCCCCAGAAAAACAACCTTCACGCTCAAAGCGTTTTCAAAGCCCTGACCCTTAGGCACCTCCGATTTCACTCTCCCTATCACTTCAACGTCAATCAGAGAATCACAATTTTCTCCTGTGAGGAGCTTGTTGAAATGACAATCGGAAATGCTCCGAATGCCCCCGCCATAGAGCTCCCTGAATGCGTAACTTCAGCATCTGTGAACGGCAAATCAAAGCTTTAAACACAGCTTACGAGCATTGCTATAATAAAGGGGAATGCTTACCGATATTAATAGAGTGTTTCGAGGAACCGCTAGAAAAAGGAGATCTGGAGGAAACACCGGGAAAGGCATGTAGTGTCTCCAGCCAGGCTCTCGCTCTAATTGCCTCTCTTTTAAACGCTATAACGTGCCTCCAAAGTACATCGGGCACAGTCTTCCCGGTAGGATTACGTTAAGGGGGATGGATTCCGCAGTCTCTCCTTCATCCTTAACATCACGACTTAAAATGATCTACAGTAGAATCTCCCTTACCTCCTACTAGCGTCGCAGAAGTAATACCGACAAATATTGGTTCGCCTACTGCCTCCGGAGCATCGTCAACATCAGCTTCCACCTCCACTTCTATATCTACAAAGGACTCCGCGCCCTCCTCCATTACCTAATCATCAATTTGCCAGCTCAGGTCTTCCTCCATGCTGGCCACCAGAGTTGAATCCTCACCACCCTTTGATCTATGGGGTGCCGAAACTGATGACCACACTCTGCGCGGGCAACACCCGTAAGATCAGCCAATTCCCCTACTCCTCCTCCTCTCCAACAAGCACTTGGGCTAGTTCTTCCATCGCACCATGCGGCCAGGCCGCTGTGTTACTTATCATTTTCGGATGAGGTAAATAACCCTCCGCTAGCTTCTGGACCATGTGCCCATTAAGACTCTTTTTGTGGAGACAAACCTCAAAAACCCTCCGTAGAGTGATGTGTTCCTCTTCGTTCAGTCACTCTTTTCTTAAAACGACAACTTGTTTCTCCTCCTCCGGAGTCAACACATGAATGAATTTTTTGTGTCCTCCCCGGGTACCCTCCATCTCAATGGAAATCCAAAATCTCCAGAAAATCTCCGCGTTACCCTTATATATTTGGAGCGATCTACTCATAGTTTTTTAGTGTTGCTCCACCCAACAATTGGATCCCCAATAGCGTCATTCTTTACATGTCACTTCGTGAAACTCAATATACTGAGAAAACTCTGCGGAACCACTAGACTGAGGGTGAACAAACCCCTTAAGACCTTCACGGACGTTTTACAGCTCCGGTCTGCACACCATATGAAGTAGCCAATAACGAGCCACTAGGATACCCTTGCCAATTGCCCCCGAAGCCACGCCATACTGCACCAACACTTCGCGACCAAACGTATGTAACGACAAATGGAACCGAGCCTTGAACAGATACAACGGCAAGTAGCACCACTCCAAGGTTCATACTTCCCCGTCGCGGCAGTCGCTCAAGAGAATTTTCTCTTTGGAACCTCGAACTCGAGCTCAAAGTTCGGTCACTGTAGCCTACAACATTCTAACAGTTTCCTCGCTTCATTCATACCCGTCTTGCACTTGACTGCAGTCCCAATCACGTTCACCACCCAGTTCGCCTTGAATTTCTTCACCAAAACTTTCGTACACCTCACCATTTTGACAATATAGGACAAGAGAAGAAATGCAAAGATTGAAAAGAGAGAGTGAGAAAGAAACAGACCAATGACCTTAGAGATTTAGTTTTCCCCCAATTTATAACTCGCCAAAGCGCCGTTTCAAAAAGACTATAATCCAAGTCCCTTGCTTTGGACCACTTAGACAAAGCCAAATTTCTTATATTCACGCCAATGATAGCCTATATTCTCAAGAAACGTCTCCTTTAAAGACGTACCATCAACACAACGAATACAGCGTGATCCTTTATTTTAAGTCTCAATTCGTGCTACTTTATAGCACTCCTTTCATTAAGGGGACAAGTGTTATACCTCCACTTACAGCAGTCGTATCTCCACTTACAATTGTCATGCCTCCGCCTACTTCTGCCTACGGACTCTTAGTCTTCGCGCCACACCTCAACATACGTAGTTACCATGGCCTCCGAAACCCTTACTTCTAGGCCATGCCTCGAGGTCGCTCTCGACATGACATTCATTAGGTCTGCCTGACTCGTCAGTAGAGCATGTTATTTGACAGTCGAGTCTACTATGCCAACCACGTGACCAAGCTGAAAAGACTACCGGCTGAGAGCCAAACCTAATCCTACCGACCCATCAATAGCTGTCACTAGGCCTGGCTCTGTCCCATCAAACAGTACCACTTGGCTATAAACACCCACCAAGCTTAAGAGAACGGGCAAGCCAACACTCCTCACTGAATCCTTTGCTGATTCTTTTTGTCTCATTTCGACCACCGTCCTTGACTTTCCGCCCATACCAAAATGGGTGAACTACCACCAACCTACTCCTTAGCACCTATTTTCACCACCTTATTTGGTGTCCGACACTTTCAACATTAACAATGTTATTAATATAATCAGCGTCATTAGAAAAGAAATCCCGCTTAGAAATACAGATTCTTTCCCTAAACAAAATTATGGTAATTTTTCGTTTATTTTGAAGTAAATTTTAAAACGAAAAATTGGATTCGAAACCTTTTTACTTCTTCTTGATCTAAATTAACTTTAGGTTTTTGTTTTTAGCTTATGCAGATGATCCTGAGCAATCCCAAAGCTCAAATGTAATTTGTTCTTCATCCCCCCCCCCCCGGAAACCATGTGTTTTAAGGATACAAATTTTAATTAAAAAATGGTTTTCAAGCCGATATATGTGATTTGCTCTAACATCGTCGGACTTTGCTAAGAATAAAGACTGATGTGTTGCTCACAAATATAGAAGAATTAACTTTGAGGCAAACATGTATGCGAAGTTGGGAGTGAACAAGCAAATGATACAATTGCGTGCTTGCTTGGAACTTAATTATTTTGGGTGTTATTCCTTTTTTCTTCTTCTTTACTACATTGGGTGATTCTGAACATATATAATAAGAAGGACAGTACATATATATTTTTTTCATTTATAAAGAGAATTTTCATTTTTGTTACTTCTTTATGATCTCTTGCATTTGGTTGCGAATTTCATTTTTGAGCGAAGTTTTTATACCAAGAAGCAACCAATGCATGTCTTATGTTTGCTTAAACCCAGAATCAAAATTCAACAATAACTCTAATTAATACAACAAAAAAGGGAAAGACGCTCTAAAACAAAAGCCTGCAAACCACATAAACCCTTGCTTTTGTGAGCCCATTTTTTGTGTATGTGTATTTGTAATCTTCTAGTTTTTTGATCGACTTCTTAATTATTTATTAAAAAACCAGTCGTTTGGACAAGTCTTTTGCGAAGGAGTAAGTAAAAAGAAATTGAAATTCTTGAAATCAACGTACCCCATTTGAGCTGCCGTTAATTATAGTTAAGACCGTCGTCATACGTTAAGTCGAGAGAGATCGTGAGGTGGAGAGTGGTGGACTTAAAGTCGGACATTGAAAAGGAAAGTTCGACCATGAAAGAAGAATAGAGGAGAGGGAGAAGTTAAAAGACAATGAGGAGTTTATTAGGGTAAAAGAGGAGAAATTATTACATGGTCATGGTTTACTATGTCATCTCATCCAATAAGATTTCTTCATTTAATGACATGTAGAAAAGAGGTAAAGATTCACCTTGGAAAAATGGATGACGTGGTGAGCCAGACCCATCTAATAAATTTTCGTAGAAGAGGGAATGAAAATTAATTAATTACAATTAAATATGTTAACATGTCACACCAATTTTTTTTAACACATCCGGCAACAGTGACCATACTAATAGAATTAAAAGTTTAATTGCTGTTTACAAGTTCTAAAAATTTGGTGATCAATAGACTCGAAAAATAGTCTCAGTAAAAAAAGGTAATGATCTCTCTAAATAATTCGAGTTTGAGTAGTTTTGTTCAGTGGCGGAACTTGGAGTAAAAGTTTGAGGGGCCAAACTTAAATTTTTTAAAATTTTGGAGACTTAAATGAAAATTTTCAAAAAAATTTGAAGGCTTAACTAAAATTTTTAATAATTTTGAGAGATTTAATAAAAAAATTTAAAAAAACTGAGAGGAAACTTAATTAAAAATATTCAAAATTTTGAGGCTTAATATAAATTTTTAAAAATTTTGAATAGGCCAAATTAAAATTTTAAAAAAATTTAAGGGTAAAATTTAAATTTACCAAAAATGTGTGGGAGCCACGAGTCCTTCAAAAGTTCTGCCCCTGGTTTTTGTTTGTAAGGTGTTCGTACGTTTTTATTAAGGCTGACAAATAGAATAGCTATTTTTTTTGGCAAGAGTCATTATGTGTTGTTTGGCTCTATGTTGTGGCTTTAGGAAGTAACTTGCTGCGAGGAGTGAGGAATTGGACTTGGGCGCTGGAGTGGGCTGTTAGTAAACTTAAGGGCAGGTCTATGCTCACGATCATCTTACAAATAAACAATTAAAATGTATGCAACAAAAATATTATATAATAATTGTGATGAAAATACAGATAAGGGAAAAAATAAATTTACTTACACCTACTTCTTAAAACTGGCGTGTCTTGTCTTGTTTGGGATCAACAGTGATGGCCAAATGATTGGTTAACACATTTAGAATATGTAATTGTTTCTTTTTGTTCAAATTAGAATATGTAATTGTCACCATATTAGATTATTGTTGCACACATTTATTACAAATACCCTTTTAGAATTTGATACAAGCGAAGCTTCTCCGAAGGTTCCACCCGATATTCAAGTCCTGTAGACTGTAGTTGCCTTTGGGCCAAAGCTTCTTTTTTGTGACCAAACAAATTTGCTTCTTTTTTTGTTACCAAACAAATTTGCTTTCTTTATTCGGGTCTTATGACTTATCATCATCTAGCCTGGGAAAAATCAAAGCTTTAGAGTCTTGATTTTGAACCCTCTAGAAGACACGTAGTTGAAAGAGATGACGTAACAAAGCTGATAACACTCTTCACTGGTAGGCTACTGTTCTTTCATTTTCCTCGAGCTTTCCTTCCATTTTCTCGCGCCTTCAACCCCGTATTTTGCATTACCTCAATGCCCTTCTTTCTTTTAATTAAAGCCCCCTTTTTGTTTCTTTTAATCCTAATTCTTATGTTTTTTTGTGTCCAGATTGCTATTTGAGTGGCTGGATCACAGCTTGTTGGTGGTCAGCTTAGAGTTTTGAGCTTCTTCTGCTAAGGATTTCAACCATCGGTCTTTAACTTTCCTGCTGAAATTCAGGTATTTTTAAGCTCATAAATTTCTAGGATATTTGAAATTTTGAATCTTTTTACTTTTGGGATTATTAGTTTCTTTTTGTTTCCGGATCTGGGTGTTTTAAGATCTTAATCAAGCTTGCTTATTTTGGTCATTTAATGGACTTGTCTGGATTTTGTTGTATTTTTTAGAAATTTTAATTTGAGAGCACCATCTTAGTCCACTTGATTACTGGGTTCTATATAGATTTGGGTTTTTGGTAGTCTATAGATTACTGAAACCTATAAGATTGTCATACCTCTGCCATTTTACCTAGAATTGATCCTTGTAGTGAAACTTCTCCTAAAGGTAGCTTGAAAGGAAGTTATTTTAGCTTTGTAAACCATACTGATACAAGCCAAAAGTGCTTCTGGGTTTCTAAAATCTTCTCCATTACCATTTGAATCTTTATCAGTCATGATGGGATGTCAGTCTAACAAAACCAAAGGGAGTCCAGAACCATCATCCCAAGTCAAACCGGATTCGCAGTTAGAAGCTGGCTTGAGCTCCTACGAGACTGCTTGTAGGCATGATTCAACTCTGCAAAATTTCGATGCATCACTCCAGGAACGTACTAACCACGTCATCAGCACTCTTGCGGCCGGGTCAGGTGTTCAGTCCATATCCTTTAACTCACTCAGAGTGGTTACCGGCAGTCTTCTTGAAACCAACCAGGCAGTGGTCAAAATCATTTTAGAAAGTCAGAGAGATATATGGAACAATCCGGACTTGTTTTCTTTGGTGGAGGAATACTTTGAGAACAGCAAGAAGACTTTAGACTTTTGTACTGCCCTTGAGAACTGCCTCAAACGTGCTCGAAACAATCAGTTGATTATTCAGTTGGCTGTTAATTATTTTGATGAAGAGGTAGGATTAGGAGTTGGGCCCGAGGGGAAGAAATTTGTGAAGACATTGGAAGAACTAAGGAAATTCAAAGCAGCTGAAGAGCCATTCCCCAAGGAGTTCTTTTTACTGCTAGACTCGATCTGTAGGCAGCAGGAATCAATGCTACAGAAGTTGCTGGCACGGAAGAGAAAGCTCGATAAGAAATGGAAATCACTGAAAACATGGAGTAGGGTGTCAAATGTCTTGTTTGTAGCAACGTTTGTCTCTGTGTTGATATTTTCTGTGGTGGCGGCAGCTATAGCTGCACCACCTGTTGTGACAGCTTTGGCAGGGGCAATGTCAGTTCCTATAGGTTCAGTTGGCAGATGGTGCAACTCTCTTTGGAAGCGCTATGAGAAAGAGGTGAAAGGGCAGATGGAGTTAACAGCTACAATGGATTTCTTTACTCGTATTACAATCTATGATATAGACGGCATAAGGGTGCTTGTTTGCCGATTGGAGATCAAGATCGAGTCACTGTTGCAGACTGCTGATTTTGTACTTGGACAAGAAGATGCATTGAAGCTTGCAATGGGTGAGATCAAGAGAAAGTTGGGAGGATTTATGGATATCATCGAGAAATTGGGTCAACAGGCCGATAAGTGTAGCCATGATATTAGGATGGCGAGAGCAGTGATTTTGCAGCGCATGATGAAAGAACCTAGCACACCGTCAACTGGAGACAGCCCTTGGGAACTCTAACAATGACATACCTCAGCATGAACATGTTGTATCGATTTTATGCTCCAGGTAATGGAATTCCACCTCTACTCGTCAGGTGAGTATATATGAAATTGATCCTATACAGTAACTTATTCAACCGATCTAATTTTCCTTAATCCTCGGACTATGGCTTAATTGGGTCCATTGGTTGAATGGAAAAGTTTCAGTTTGGAAGTCATATGCTTATGTT
Organism: Hibiscus mutabilis; assembly: GCA_019671005.1. Taxonomy (NCBI): domain Eukaryota; kingdom Viridiplantae; phylum Streptophyta; class Magnoliopsida; order Malvales; family Malvaceae; genus Hibiscus; species Hibiscus mutabilis. The sequence continues at coordinate 11,212,889 of CM033734.1, forward strand.
ACTAAACATGCCGATTCTGCAGTGTAGTCTCCAGTCTGATGTTATATTTGATGTTTCGGTGATATTTAATATATGAACTTAGGGTTGATTGAATCATTACTCATTGATCTCCATGCTTGGTTCCTATCTGGTGTTGTACTCGATGCTATATGATGATATTTAGCATGTGAAGTGTGCACTCAGTTGTGAGAATACATATATGTGATGTAATGCTCCTATGTGCTTAGGGTTGATTGAATCATTAGCCATTTGATCTCCATGCTTGTTTCCTGTCCTAGCAGGTGGTGGTGTTCTTCATTCTGTGTTATGGGTATTACCAGAAGTCCGGTTTTCTTCAGACCGACTTCCATGGTGAATCGGAACTCTTTGTTACCTTGCAAAAGAACATTTACACGGGAAAAAGAGAGACATTGTTGTAGTAATTAAGTTGTGAAAGTTGAAGAGTTGGTGAAAGAATCTGAATTCTCAGCAGTTCATACTGAATTGTTGAAAGCATTGGAACATTTTCTTGTTTTCTGGATCCGAGCTGCTGAACTTCATCAATTTGAATTCGGATGGTTTAGAAATTAGAACTGTTATAATTATATTAAAAAAAACGATATTTAGAAGTCGTTGTGATAACGAACAAGAAAGGGTGAAATTGTGGTTTTGATCCCTATATCTTGAGGTTTAGGGTTTAACCTTTATATTATAATTTGATATAATTTAGTCATTTTATAATTAAGTACTTGACTTTTCTTTTAAGGTGCAATTAGGTACTTATTCTTTTTTTTTTTTCGGTGCAATTAGATACTTCACAGTTTCCTATGGTGCATTAGGTACTTAATTTTTTTCGTTGGTGCAATCATGTACCTAACTTTCGCTTTGGTGCAATTAAGCACCTAACATTTTTTTAATTACACATGTTCAATTATGGTCGGTTCATATTTATAATTTTAACTATATTTAGTTAACGAGATAATATGAGTATTTTTAAGTTAAAATCTAAACCCCATATTTTTAAGGTACTTAATTTTTGAAAATAGGTATGTTTGTGTAAAATTCTGGTTTGTTCATATTTACAGTACCATAGGTGTTAAAAATCATGCTTATTTTCAAGTCAAAATTCTAACCTTAAAACCCTAAAACTTTAATTTCAAAACTTAAAACATAAATTTTAAATCTTACCTTAAACTCTTAAATAACCTCGCTTGTAGAAATTTTATTTTTTACCGTCAGTGTATAGGATAATAATCCTAACACTGAAATTAAACTTTATGGGTATAGAGTCGAAAATCATAATTTGATGAAAGGAATGCAAAAACTTTGAAGCATGATCAAACTTTGGGATGCTTCCTGCATTGTGTTTCCAAAATTAAGTAAAGCATTCTCCTTTCCCTTTGTCGAGAATCCAATTTACTGTATGTTTTTCTGTATTTGAAGTGACTAGATTTGTGTGGAAGATGCCTTTTCAAAATCTTAAACGATTGGTATATGAATACGATAAAGCCATGTCTGGCACAGATAACAACTAGATTTTTTAATGCACCTACACATGACATGATTGAATAGAAATGAAAAAGAATAGAAATTTATTGTTTTTTTTTTTCGGTGTTTTCGTTTATCATATTAAAATTTTAAGTTTATGTTTTAGAGATAAGATTTAAGGTTAAAGTTTAGTATTAAAGTTTAAATTTTTTAAATTTTGTATATTTTTTAAGGTTTGTGGTTTAAAGTTTAATACTTAAAATTTAAGATTAAGACATATTTTAATTTTTAATGTTAAGGAGCAGACAAAAGATTTTTGTCTAAATAAAAAGGCTCTAATATTTTCAATGACATTTACTTTCTCAATTTTCACACAACACATGACCCACTGTCTTCAATTAAGGATCCTTAGGTATATGTGCCCTGAATAGTTCCTCCATTGTTTAAGTATTTTCAGGCCCGTCCTTTAAGTATATATACTGTATATACATGTGTATGTATAATGTATTTTGCTTTATAGGTCTGAAATAAAATTAAAATTTTGGGGAATAAAGACATAAATGAGGGAGCTTAATAGTAATATTACCATTTGAATATAAAAAATATATAAGGTTTCCATGTTCTCATTCAATGGCACCGCTAATGATTTACATATAAAATGTGGTTGGATAAGATTATCGACAAGAAACCGTTCTATATTTTGATGAATGTTGGAAGGTTTGGAAATGGGTTGACAAGATCCCTAAACAAACTTAAATTATGATCTTTCTTCTTTTAGTTCTTTTCGTGATCTGCGACATGGTATGTTAGATCTACAAATCAAATTGTATGTACCTAAAAATGAGCGATAGATTAAACGTATACAATGAACTTAAACCAGTTCACAGAGAGGGGTGAGTATGGGGTGCAACAGATCTAGGGTACGGTTAAAAGATGGCAGGTTTTGAAACTTGTTTAAAAATTTAAAATGTTATAAAAAACAAGTATCGATGCTTGTCAAAAATTATAAAATAATCAACTTAAAATATTATTTAAAAGTCTAAAATTTTAAATCCTTAAACAAATTTTAAAATTTATTGTTTTCTAGTTGTACCTTAAACTAGTTGTATGTTAGAGTCCCAGGCGGAAGGGTATGCAGAAAGGGTTTAAAGAAGTTGGAATTTGAGCCGGGTTAATCCAGATAATTACAAAGGAGTTTATCAAGTAAACCTTTAAAAAGAAAGAAACAAAAACCAACTTTCAAGAATAAAAGAAACAAGTAATTGTTGTTAATAGTTAGTTGTCAAGCTACCTTGAATGACACATCAGCATCAATAGCCAATTAGCCATGTTCTTAACATTTTTTTTAAAAATAAACAAACATTTGACCAAACTTTAATGCTTAATTAACTTATCACAAATACAACTGGTTTTTGTTTTGGCGTGCTTACTCAAGAAAGTCTGCTGCTATTCTTAGTGCTAAGCAAACCTAATGAGTTACAAAGACGCAAGCAACTTTTATACTCATCCAAATCATGCATCTTTCATCACTTCTTCACTTATTTTATATACAAACTATATTAAACAACAAATTCAGGAACGGACATCAGGATTTTATATTAGGGTAAACCTATAAAATTCTAAGGGTGGTCTTATAAAATTTTAGAGGGGTGATAATAGATTTCAATCTAAAATATATAGAAATTTTTTAAATCATATATGAATTTTAAATTTTTAGGGAGACGATCGCCCCCTCCAACCCCTCCCGGTCCATCTGTGACAACAATGTCTATGTCTTTTTTATGAAACCTATGCCATTTTAATTTTTTTTTCCTGTTAATATCTCTTATTTTTCGCATTTGATCATCTTTGATCGATGCTATCTGCTTCATCAGCTCCACCCTTTATTTATAAAAAAAATAAAGATTCAATCTTAAAAATTTTCAACGATAAGGTTCAATATATGTGTGCTTATTGCATTGCAAAAGAAATATGTATTTTTGATGAAATTCCCATTTATCCAAAAATAATAAATACAAATGAAATGAGAAATAATTATATATATAAATTAATTAAATTGTTTCATTCAATTTTTTGAACGAATAAGTAGCTAATGCTCCACGTTGAGACTTTAAAGTTTAAATTTAGAACCTAAATGTAATATTTTCTTGAATTCTTATGTACCAGAAAATATATTAAATGATGTGTGTGTCAATTTTTTGTAGCATTAATAGAGTTTATCATCTTTACCATTTCTCTTTGTTTTTGTGGTTCATTTATTTTAAAGATTGAACTTTTTATCCTGTCCTCGTGATATTTCTTGGAACATTCCACCACTGATATTCCTTAACTGTTTCAAGAAAGAAAGGAACATGGATGGATGGTTGAGTGGATAATGAAATTCAAAGTCATGGCAGTATGTGAAGATGCTTGGGTTCCTTTGTTACAGAGAATAACTTCACGTCTTCTTTAATATATACCCTACGTACATTCTTGTGTATTAATGTCACACCCCTTAACACAAAATATTATAAAGATTTAGCAATGCATCTAAAATGGAATTCAAGTGTGCCCTGAAAGAGATTTTAATGGACGGCCAGAAAGCTAAATCAACTTCAAAACAACTAAGTTGATTGATGAGATTGTTGACATAAGCACGAATGGTTATTGTATTAGTTTAATAAACATTATTGATGCATATGCACCGCAAATAAGCAATGCATCTCCCTTATTCGTTGTCAGTTACTTTAGATATCAACAAGAATCGATGTTATTATATATATTTATATATATAACAAGAACCCAACAAATGTCTCAGTAGAAAAGAGCACGATGTTCATCTTAAGGGACACGGGTTAAAATCGCTTTGTCTACAAGGTGTATGCGCATAGTCAAAAGGTTAAGGATATGTATGAATACATACTACCTTGTAAATCATCATAAATTTTGTTGTATTTTATTTTATTTATTTTACGATTCCATTTTGTTAAACATTAGGTATAAAAAAGAATGTCTTATATAAGAAGACCTATAATTTGAGGGAATGCTAAGCTAAACAAACTTGGCAATTTATAGTGTACGATTGATAAGATGACGAAGTTATTAGTTCGACTAATATTGTTATAATAATTTAAAGGTTAAAATTTCAAATATGTTTAAACTTATAGTTTTGGCAGTTAAAAATCTCCAATAAAATCATAATTACATTTTAGAAATTTATGAAATTTTTTGTGCCAACATGACATAACCCAGGTGTTAAGAGAATACGTAAAAAAAACTTTTAAATCGTATATCAAATATATAAATCTGTACATATTCGAATATGAATTTGCTAGATAATCAAAGTTTGAATATCCTTATAAGCAAATATTATTCATTTTGTAATCCAGAATAGATTCAAATATCCAAATTTGCATAAACAATGCATATTTAGATAATAGATCGTTAGAAAATCGTTAATCCAAGAATAAAATAAATAATAAAATACAAATATTGTAATAAAACACTGAATCGAACAAAACAAAATTAGATACAACCTATTTAAAACCAAACCGATTGGGAACGAGTTGAGACTTGTAGCTACACAATTTTCTTAAGATAAATTTTCGGCCACTCCTTGGTGCTTGAGACTTTTGGTCGTCTGTCTCCCAGGATACAACAACTAAATGATCAGCTACAGCAATACAACTGCAGAGATCACGAACTACAACCTTGCCTTTTCCTATCACTAAAAACTATTTTTGAAAGTCACGGAGTAAATCAATAGAAAATTCTTTGTGTTTTGAGAGTTGTGTCTAACCTAGAAAGTTTACACGCTATTTATAGGAGTTTTACGAGGGGTATAAAAAACTTTTTACCTAATGGAGCATTTATAATTTGAGAACTAATAAGCATTTAAAGAGCAGTTTCCAAAATTACTGTCTGAATTAAAGGAAATTTTTAATATTTATCATTTTAATTCCAAAACATAATTGGAAATGATATGCTCTTTTTGAGGAAGTACTTGGGTTAAAATATTTGCAAGCCTACGGAGAGCCATACCAGTCCGGACTTTCTCGTTACCCACGTTGTTCATCGTTGCACATTTACTAACCAATAATTGGTTCTATATTTTTCCTCAACAATGTTTGGATCAAATTCTCATTCAAAGCTCCAAAATTATCATTTTTTCCAACAAACCCCCACATGAATGAAATTGATCATTTAATCAAAACCATTTTGACTCGATGTGGTGATAGAATCTACTATTGATAGCTGCATAGGATAGGTAGGTGTCCACCCTTGAACCTTCCATTGTGAAAGTATATTTACTTTACTGGCTGACTAGTAGGCGTGATGTCCTTGAACTATTCTACCATTTGTATAAACGATGATATACCTCACACAACTACCTCTCTGTCGTGGTTTTTAGTTCTCATGGTTAATTTCATATGACCGTGAACATCTCCCTGGTTCTGCAAGAGTTTGAGAGAACTATGTCCCAATAGTTTCCTTGAAGCGGCCCACTTCACTTTCACATAGGTGACTTATGTTGCTCGGCTCACCGAAGCACACAATGGTCATTAAAAGCTTTGCTTAGCCTATACCACTTTTGATCATTGTTCACATCATAGGAACGGGCTTGGGAGAAGAATCCCCACAGTGACCACACAAAGTCTATGCAATTAGGTTGTCCCTTTGAACCTAGATCTTGGGATCTCCAGTCAACTAGGTAGGGTTTTCCTTCACATAGCGCCTCAAATTTCCACGGGCTTTAGTTATACTCCGTTGGTATTATGTCGATGACACATATGTCTCGACTTACCATTATACATAAAGCTCTGTTCTCTACCAATTTTATTTGTTTTCACAATATATGAATATTGTAGACACAGACTTTGGCCATTCAAAAATATCCTCCAAGACATTCTAAAGTCATTTGACTTCTTTTCCATACTTGTCTAGAGCTACAAACTCATATTCCATTATGGATCTGGTTGTAAACGTTTGTCTTGAGAAATCTCATGACATAGCTCATCTTTTTGATGTGAAACATATTCATTTGTGCCTTTGATATCTTGAATATCAGATATCATACTAGCATCGAAGAATCCTTTTAAATAGTATGATCTCTGGAATAATGCAATTCATAATCTTGAGTATATTTGAGATATCCCAATACTCTCACAATCGCTTTCTAGAGGTTTGGCCCTAGATTGCTTGTGAACCTGCTTAAACTGCTCACAGTGAAAGCAATATCTTATCTAGTATAGTTTATTTAAATTGTCTACGTCACTTGCATATTCCATTTGGACAAATGTTGGCTCGTATTCATTTGAGTTCTGGCTATGCTAGAAATATCCTTGCATAACTTCTCTTGTCCATGTAGTGTGACTGCGTCAATATGAGACCATCATATAGTTGTTAGATTTACTACCCAAAATCAAGTATGTCAGTCTCATATTTTTCATGTCAAACTTGAATTTGACATGCCTTTGGTATGTTTACCATTTCACTGTTACTTATAACAATAAGTATGTCATCAATATAGGATCATATATCCTAATGTCGGTAAGTTTGACATGCACACATTTGTCACTCTTATTTATCATCATCACAATATTTTAGTTTCAACCTTTTCTTGAACATCTGTACTATCTTCATTAATAGTCTCCAAAGTTCGTTTCGTTGAACTTGGATCAACTTCCTTAGTTATACAAGGAAGTGTACTTTCAAAGAATGGGGTATTCTTTGGTATGGTTTTAAAGAATTGGTTGTCTACCACGCTCGACGAACACCGCTGAATACCACTAACGATGAACGCCGCTGAACACCATTAAATTAATTTATAAAGATTAAAAATTTAAAGGACTCAACATGTAATTATAAATTATTTAAAATAAAATTTTAATTAAATTATTTTCCATATATTATATTTTTTAATTTTTTTAATAATTGACTTAAATACCAACCTTAGTCAATCTAAAAAAACTAAACCATAAATCAAAAACCCCAAACCTTAAACTCAAAACCATAAACCATAAACCCTAAACTCAAAACCATAAACCCTGCACCTTAAACTATAAACACAAAATCCTAAATCATAAACCCTAAACCCTAAACCATAAACACTAAACCATAAACTCTACACTTAATGTTTGAATTTAGGGTTTAGGGTTTTTTAAATTGACTAAGGTTGATATTTGATCCAATTGTTTAAAAATGGATTAAAATATAATATAGATGGAAAATAATTTAATTGAAATTTTATTTTAAATAATTTATAATTATATGTTGAGTCATTGAGATTTTTAATCTTTATAAATTAATTTAATGGTGTTTAGCGGTGTTCATCGCTAGTGGTGTTCAGCGGTGTTCGTCTAGCGTTGTAGAATTTCCCTACATTGTGACACTTGCAAACTAATATTTTTTATTTTTATTTTTATTTTTACACATTTATATTTGTATTTAAATTTAATAATTAATTAAATTATATTAAAAATATTTATATAAATAATAAATTAATATATAAATCCTTCAAATATGCCTAATAATGTTATATTTAAAAAATATTTTTCATAATCTAATTAATATTAATAGATACAAAATATTGATAACTAATAAATTATTTAAATAAGTATTAAATATAATCATATCTTTATATGTTATTTTGCTTGATTAAATAATCAAACAACTATCTGCTATCAGTTAATTTTAGCAAATAGTTTTATACAATCAGCTAGTCAAATAAGCTAATGCAATAAGCTATCAACTATCAATTAATATAATCCGCTATTAACTATCAGTTATCTGCTAATTACCAATTAACTATTTTAAGATGAAAAAATAATAATAAGTCGAATCATAAGGAATTATCATTTTAGTTACAGTAAAATTATTAATTTTAACAAATAAAAATATAAACTATAAACATACCACAATGTTTTAATCAATTTATAGAAATTCACCTAGAAAAATCTAAGAAAAGGTGTTCAAATATTAATACTCTTGTCGTTGAGGGGGCCGTAGCTGAATTAACTCATTAACGAAAATTTTCTCAACGGGGCCGGAAGAAAGAAGATAGTGGTTAAGGAGTTTTCTCGATGGCGACACGTTTGCGTGAACGTATCTCATCTACTATAAACACATAAAGAAACTGTCTCAAAAGTATTTGTTGTCATGTCATTATTATTTTAAAATTTTCGTTTATTTATTTTTTCTATCAACGAATACATAAAATTTGACACATGGCGGACAATTTGAACAAAATTGCATTGAACGATAATCATCAATTTTTTTATTGAGTTGAATTACACGTTATTCATGGTTTAAGTATTATTTTTTATGTTACATTATTTTAATACCAAAATTGTGATTACTACGCCTTAGGGTCAACAAACATCTAAGGAGGCACGGATTATAAATTTTCATATGATCTGACGGTTCGGACGCTGTTTGGTAGTTCAACCTTAGCCATCCACGTGTAATGGTTTGTTGAGGCAGGCCTCTTCGACCACATCCTCCAATTTCTCGTATCCCGTCTCCTGCGATAAATTCAAAATTTGTTCTCAATTTACTGCAAGAACGATATTCCATTCGATTACGAATATTCGTAAACGTGGGGGGGCAGAGGAAAAAGAAAACCAAACAAGTAAACCTGCGATAAATATCGCGTTATTTTGAAGTTATTTTTCCTTTTTAATTTTAATCTCCTAGTCCTATTCATCTTCCTCCATTGTTGGACACTATAAAAGGGGCTAACCCTCCGCCATTGTTTTGCCATCACCAAACAAGCAAAGCTTTCAAATCTTCACTCTCCCTATAAACTCGGAAAACAATCTTTACTTGTTGTTTTTCTTTTCTATTTTCTTTAGTTTTTCGCAATGGCGTTGAAGAAAACTTTGGTCGGGAAGCTTTTCAATATTTCGAAAATTTCTTCACAAGCTGCTACTAATTGCCGGATTTCCTCATCAACGGTTCAAAACCGGACCTCACAGAATGCCGGAAAAGCTACCATCGACATGGCGCCTGACCCAGGTGATCGTAAAGGTAACAGTAACGGCAATGGCGTGTTCAGGCGGTTTCTTCATAAAGGAGCTGCGGTTTCACCGGCAATGACGACGTTACCGATGGGGAAGAATTTGAAGGAGAGGTTGAAGGAGATTGATATGTCGAAGGATCGTATTCGTTTGGATGGGTTGAGTTCGCACTTGACGGCGAAACAGGCGGTGCCGGAGGTGGCTTCACTGTCGGTTCAGGAAGCCAAGAAGTTGTTAAGGGTGGCGCAGTTGGAAGTGGTGAGAACGAGGCTGAGGGAGACCGGTAAAACCTGGATTTCTTATTCGGACTTCATTCAGATATGCGGAGAGAGTTGTTCGGATCCGGCACAGGGACTGCAATTTGCTAAATTGTTAGACGAATCTGGATCCGTTATCGTTCTAGGAAACGTCGTCGTTTTACGTCCTGATCAGGTAGATAGAAAATTTCTCCTAATAAGTATCTCTTGAAAGTTTCATTTGTTTGCAGATGAGACTCTATTCGTGTTTTGGCTTACAGATTATGCATATGGTGGTTGGGAAAAAAAAATAAAGATATGTTCAACACGAATTTATATTTACATTTTTAGATTGAAAGCTACCGAAAACTGATACGGTTTCTTTTGTGGGTATTTTTGTGTTTTTTTTTTCTTTTTCGGCAGGATTTTTTCGCACCGATCTAAAAACCGTGTAAAAGGTTTCCAGATTTGAGATGGTTTCTGAGAACTGAAGGACCCCGAATTAAAAAAGCCCTTTGACGTTTCTACACTGTGATTACAAAGATCACTCTATTTTCAGTTCTTACCGTGGGGTTTAAGGGGGGTAAAGCCATGGATTTGGGATCTTTGATCTTTCCAAGCTCCATTGCCTTTACCCCAACCCCATTCATTTTTAAAAAGAAAAGAAAAGTAAAAATTAATGTTAATTCATGGGGAAAAGGGTAAAGTTTTAGTGGGGGATGATGACGGTGGGAAAGTTAGACACCTGGTTGGTTGGCTGGGCTGGCTATGGGGTTTTCTTTTTCATTTTAAACTTTATGATTTATGGGTAGGGTAGCAAGTGGAGAAGAAGGTGAAAACTAAAAGGGGGTTTGATTTATTTAGCTTAAATTTAGGTGAATTAGGAAAGATGTTGGTGACTTTGATTGGAGTTCAATTTGTGTAACTTATTGACCTGGAAAGCTGGCTTGAACGGCCAGCTTTTTATTTCGTATACTTGAATGTTTTTATCGTTTATTGGTTTAACATTTTAGTTTTTTTTTTTTTTCTTTTAAAAAAATCCTAAATCTCTTTGTATTTGATTCCTTTTTTAAATTTTTGTTTCTTTGTTTTTTTAAATGGTGATTATTTTGAGCTGTCATAAATGAAGAATTGAAGAAAACAATCCCAGAATGTATATTGAGCCTTGTTTTACCCAGAAGCGTTTGTTTATTTTTCTGATTACAGGTAGCAAAAGCTCTGGGAGGTCTAATTCCTTTACCAGTACCCGGTCTAAATGACCCGAGAAGAAAAGAACTAGTGGAGTTGGAGAAGAAGAAGGCCGTAATTGATGAAAAAGCCGATGCCATGGTCCGTCGAGAACTGTGGTTCGGACTAGCCTACCTAGTGGTTCAAACCGCGGGGTTCATGAGGCTAACCTTTTGGGAACTAACATGGGATGTGATGGAACCCATTTGTTTCTATGTGACGTCCATGTATTTCATGGCTGGCTACGCTTTTTTCCTCAGGACATCCAAAGAACCTTCGTTTGAAGGTTTTTACCAGAGCAGGTTTGATGCAAAGCAAAAGAAGCTCATCAAGGCTGATAATTTTGACATCCGTAGGTATAATGAGTTGAAAGAAATATTTTATCCCAATTCATCGGATCAAGCCTTCCAAACGGCCTCATTGGATCATTCTGAGAAAACCCAGATTGATGTTTTGGATCATTCACAATAGAAAAGAAAATGAATAGAAATAATGCAAGTTTTGTTTTAGGATTTAGGAGCGGCGTTGTGTAATATTATGAAAGCCTTGTTCTTGTTCTTTCCCCCATCAATCCCCTCTTTAAACACATAAAATATTGGTTCAAATTCCCATTATGGTATGAATCCAGGTTTCAATCAGGTGGCTGATGCAATCGCATAAGAAATGACATTATTGGAATTCAAATTTTATCTTTTGTAAACGCAACACAATCTAAAAGTTGAAGTTTGGGTATGAGGAAGTGATTTATATCATATAAATAATTAATGCCTAAAATATGAAGATGAATGCTTTTGTACTCTTTAGGCGAATCTGGAAAAATCAGTCAATTTTGTCCTCAACATGCAATTACAAAATTTGAACCAGTTCCTTAATTGCATCATCTCATCTCTCCTCCAGTTTGACAAATTCTAGTAAACTGCACGCTACAGCCATTCCTCTCAACTAGATTTATAAATTCGTTTTTTTTTTATCTAAAATTTCAAGATCCATATAATTACAAAGACTGGCCACAAATTTTAAATTTTTTTCAAAGCTACCACACGTAAACACTTCCCTGGTTCCCGCAGGACATTACATCGACAAAAGAATGTCATTGGGTAGAAATCTGAACAAAGACATTTTCTAGCAGTAAATAAATATTCTCCTTGTAAGAAAAAAAGAAGAGAAAAAGCTGTAAATATTTATTTCTCAGTGACTAATGACAATAAATTTAACTTCAACGATCTTCACATTTCACATGTAGATTTAGATTGTTACGGCAACCAGCTGTTTGGTAGGGCTGGACAAAACTTCACTTGACTCGAAAAAATAAAATTATTCGACTCGAGGCAAAAAAACTGGCTCGTTTTGACTCAACTCGAAATTTTAGTAATTAATTGATCAGTTTTTATATTCGAGTCGACTTTTCTAATTTCGCATGATATAATATGTGTATCACATTTGAAAATATGAAGAAATATATATGTATTATATATGCATATAAAAAGTCGTTAAAATTTGAATCAATATGTGCACCGCCCATCCCTAAGTATATGCATATAGAAATATATATGTGCATCCCTAAGTATATGCATATAGAAATTTATATGAGGAAATATATGTGTACAATTAGGACTAAATTGTTTGAAGAAATATATATGTATATTATTTATTTCGAATTATGACTAAATTGTTTGAATGTGTCAATGTGGAGGACTAAATGTGTTATTATACAAAATATTTTAATAATCACGTCACGCTTTTAACGGTCGTTAACGGGTCAGTGGCCAAATTGAAACAAAACTAAAAGTTCAATGGTAACATTGAAGCAATTGAAAGTTTGGTTGTTAAATTGAATAATTGATCAAACTTTAGTGACACTTTGTGAACTTTACCCTTAAATTAAAGTGAATGTAGGAATTATTGTAGTAATAAAATTTTAATTATTTTTTGAATTAAAAAATATAAGAAAATTTGAAAAAAATAATATAAAATTATTTTTAAGATTTTATTCTAAAGGAGGATAATAAAACTTTCGGTCTTTATAATTTTAAAACTAATTAAAACAGTTAATGATATATTGTGATACATATAAATAGTGGTACATTGCGATACATAACTTTTACTGTAGAATTATCCTTAACTTCGTGTCTTATTTTTCAATATTTATTTATTTGTATGTAATTGTGCATTATTTAATAATTCAAAGTAGCATAACTCAAAAAAGAAAGGACGTGAATAAAGTGTTTTTATTTTATCAAGGATAATTTTATCTTAAATACAAGAAATTATCAAATACTTAAGAAAAAGAAAAGAATAAAATTTTTAGTATAAAATAAAAAAAGCGTTATCGTTGAGAATAAAGTATTATTTTTAGTGAGAATCTTAGTCAAACGTGAATATGAGATTTTTGAAAAAAAATTATCTTCTTGATAATTTTTTTTAGTTATCTAAACGCCCCCTAAAATTTTTATCCATGTTTAAATTGAGAAATACACGAGTGATGCAATAAATGAGAAATACGCTAAAGACATTGAATGTTTCAGTCGTCGGTTTTTAACAATTCATCTCTTGTTTAAAACATTATCCTTCCCCTCTTAAAAAAATCCTTCCTACCTGTAATATTAAACTATTAGTAAATATTTATATATAATTATTTTTCTTCAAATAGATGTATAAATCAAGATCGGCTAATTGTTCGTTAAGCACCTTCTATGTGTTCCATGGAAGGAGGAGATCATTTTTAAGAAAATCACAGCGCAAAGGGGCTGGGGACTTGACTTTCAAATCAAAGGGGATGGAGATCAAGTTTAGGTCAAAACATGATTCCAGTCTCTCTGCTAATTTAGAATTTAATCTTAATATTTTGATTAAATATAAATTAGTTTGGTTAGTTTAAATAATTGATAATGTTTATTATTTCAGTTAAAATACTGATGCATATTTTAAAAAAAAAATAATTCTTCCAACTCGTTATGTTTGTCATGAATTTTTTTCCTATTGAGGAGTGTTTTAAAGAAAGATTCTCATCAATAGAGGAGCCAAATAATACCGAATTAAAATACATGACTAAAGCCAACCTTTAGACATAGTAGAGGGACCAAAAATCAAATTTTGTGCTTTTAATTATATTGGCCTGCTTGAGAATAGGGTCTTCCCAACTGGATGGTTCAACTTTCCCATGCAAGTTCCATTAAAATAAATAATATTTACTTATAAATAATTAACGATTTTTAAATACAATTTAAAAAAAAATGATACCTTTTTAATATTTTTTAATACTTCCCCTAGCAGACATTGGAGGCTGACAATGAACAGGTCGCCAACATTGAATCCACTAGATGAGTTTGAAAAGATTAAAAAGAACAGGAACCCTATAAAATAAAGTAGACAATACTGATTCAATAATTAAATTGTTTTATTGAAGATAATAACAATAAATCTCATGAATTAAATGTGACCTTGACATAAACCCTTTAAGGGTTTACTTTTAAACCCAAGAAAATGTAAAATTGATTCAAAACACTCCCTATGCCCATCATCGAATCAAGTTGTGCCATTAAAGTATTGTTCATCACCGACCACTGTTTGAGCCTGTCAACTTTCTCTGTCCTTTTCATCGCTAAATACGAACATGGAAATATTCCTATCTACTGCATGTGTTTTCAACAGTGGCCTGTAGAGCGACCAATACGATAACAGAAATCTTCTACTTATATTTTGTGCTCTTATTTATACTCCAATACTTAAAAAGTAAATATAGAGTTTGAGGCTAGTGTTTAGTGTGTAAAGTATGTGTCGTAATTTTTAGAGTTTAGAATTTAAGATTTAAAATTTTGGGTTACGATTTAGGATTTAACCTTTTAGTCTTAGGACATAAGTATAAGCACAAAAAAAGCTCATATTTTTTTATTTCCAATACGTGATAAAAGGAGGGTTTTGATTTAGAGCCATTATAAGATTCAATTTATTATAATAAATCACGTTTAAATAGTAAACAAATAACCAATGTAATATCAACAATTAAAGATATAAAATGATTTTAATAGAAAAATCTTAAAAGTTAAACGAGACAAGACAACAAATTTGTACAATTCAAGATAACCTTTTTAACTATCTTCCTAAGAAAGTGTAAAGACTATTAAACAAATAAAAATAAAATCATAGATTTCTAATTTAAATAAAGAAAATAAAGGTAATTGGTGGTCGAATCGTGTGCTAGCTTCGTTCATATCAACATAAGCGGTAGATAGACATAAGAAACGAAAGAAATCGGTAGGCCAAACAAATAAAAAGGTGGAAAAAAAGGTTTTATTTTGATACACAGTCCATGTAAAATATTTTTACACAACTCTTTTATAAAATCAAAAATTTAAAACCTTAACCCTAACACCATAAATTCTAAAGCCTAAACCCTAAACTCTAATCCTAAATCTTAAATTCTAAACCCTACAACCTAAACCCTTAAACTTTAAACCCTAAACTAAACCTCTAACCCCTAAATTTAAAAAGCATGTGCAAACTTTTATTTACACGGACTGTGTATCAAACATTTTCTCAAAAGAAAATGGGAGGTTGAGAGTAGTCCTCAAACCGCTCAATTAGAATTGTTATTCATATATTTAAGAGAAAAACAGGAAAATATAATTTATTTAAAGATCAAATAATTTCTATCTGAAATTTTTTAAGCAAAGCGAGTGTCTTATTTTTAATCATATGCAGCTGATAGAGTTGATAATCAGCTTCCACTTTTCTTTGAACCATAGCTTCCTTTTGCTTTCTTTTTTCTCTTCCATGTAACATATCATGTCAGAGTCAGGTTGAGATTAAATCTGTAAAAAAAAATTGAAATCAAAAATTAAGATATTAATTAATGTTTTATTTAGGGTTATGTCAAAATCTAATTAATTTGAGACTACATCGAATCAAAATCAAACAAGTAAAACACGGACTCGTTTCACCCCGTTACCATCCCTACAAGTTAGGCTTGAGAGCACCTAGACTGTCTTTCCTTATAATCTTTTTAGTAATAAGATTCTGTCCAAAATTTGCCTCTTACTATACTAACAAATGAAAAATTATATCATGGGTCATTCATGTCACGTTATTTACGGGACCAACCAATACTAATTATTCATCTCATTAATTTTTACTGTATCATCTTTTTACCAAGTGAATCTTCACCCATATTTACTGCAAATCAAATTTAATAACAATTTTTACAAAACAAAGATTCACTTGATAAAAAAATAACATAAAAAATAATGAGAGATGATTTTTATTGGTTGATCCCATTAATAACGTGATGGGAATGACACATGATATAATTTCTCCTAAGAAAAGCATTTTGAAACGGAGATTTAGGATATGGTTTTGGCCCACTTGAAAATGGAATGGATCCAAACCAAATTCATTTGATTCCATCATACACTTTGGGCCCAAACATTAGTAATAAAACAGATCCTAAGCAACTACCAAATCGTGAACAATAAGCCACTTTATAAATAATTAAAATAAACTCTGGATTATATTATAATGTTATGTTTTCTACCAAGTTTTATATAAACGTAAAGAGAGAAACAAATTTCAATTTTTTCATTGTAGACAGTCTTGAACTGATCACTGAGTGCTGATCACGAACATAACTTTAAAATTGAGTTAAAAAGTCAAAATTGAAATTATCAAAATTTGCACAACGGACAAGTTCATCAAACTATTGAATATTGTAATCCAATAGAAAAATTTAATATTGAAAAACCAAAATAAATAATGGAGAGAACACACATAATTTACGAGGTTTGACGAAATGTCGTTTACTCCTTAAGCACCACCACCGGATGATAACTTCACTATTACCAAAATGGTACAAACAAATAGAATTCTTAAGAATTCCCAAATATTACAAAAGGGAGAAGAAAACCAAATGGGAGAGATGGTTTGGGATTTAGGATGATTTCAAATGACAAAGTGTAAGCCTATTTATAGTTGAGCTCCAAGTACCATTACTATAAATAGCCTAAAAGTTAAGGGACAAAAAACAAATTATCCCATGCCACAATTAGGGCTGTAAATGAGACGAGACAAATCGTGAGCTATTCGAGCTCGACTCGGTCAAAGCTTGGTCAAAGTTCGAGTTGATTGGACTCGAACTCGGCTCAAATTTTTAATAAGCCGAGCCGAGCTACTTGATACCCGACTCGAAAAGCTATTGAGCTACTCGAAAATATAATGTACTAAATTTTTATTTTTTATAATTTAAAATCTAAATTCCTAACCTTAAAACCTTAAAATATAAACCCTAAACATAAGTCTTAAACCCTAAAATCTAAATCCAAAATTCTAAATCCAACAACCTAAACTTATAAACCTTAAATTAACACCATAAACCCTAAAATTAACAAGCTTGAGTTTACACAACTTGTGTATCGAAGTTTTTTCTTGATAGGGCTTTAAATATGACGTGACAGATGGCGAGCTACTCGAGTCTGACACGGTCAAAGATCGGTCAACACTTGACTCGATTGGACTCGAATCAAGCTCGCACTCGACTCGAGCTCTTAACGAGCCGAGTCGAGCTCAAATTTTTCAAGCTCGTTAAAAATTACTCGAGCTCGAGCTTGACTCGAAATCTTAATGAGCCGAGTCGAGCTCAGCATTACTCGAGCTCGACTCGGATCGTTTATACCCCTACCCACAATTAGTATTAAACTTAATGGCTTGATGTAATAAAGTTGAAACCACTACGTTTCAAGCCAATTTTAACAAATCTCCATCTTGACTTGAAATTCAACAAACTTCTCAAATCTTCTTCAACTCTCCAAAAAAGTTATCTTTTGCAGTGCTTCCAAAAGCGCTTAAGAGCATCATACACCCGTGTTAGAGTATGCCCAAAGACCAATCATGAGATGATTGTAAAAGACATACTTATTTTATCATCTTTATTAATATAAAGCCATTATTATTTTTCAGTCTTAGTTTGTGCATTTATAAATAAACTGGATTATAATAAAGTCCTTAGAATAATATAGTTATTCTTGAATGTCCTTAGTCGTGTATTATTGTGGGCATGTAGAACAATAATATATTAAGACTAATATGTAGTTGATTGATGATAAAGTGTTGTCATTGACATTAAGATGTCAAAATCAATACATAAGTATGTGTTAGAGAACGACATATTTGACTGACCCGCTATGAGCATGTTTCTTGGATTATTATGTGACAATCACAACATAGCTCATAGTGATAACTACATGTATGATTCTCAGACTTGAGATCATCATTATTTCAACATCGTGAGTGACATATTTTGATACGGTCAAATGTGTGTCGTAATTGACTACACTATAAAGACCAATATTGGATATGTCACAATCTATGTAGCGGAATATGGTTGATCAAGATAGGATTTGTCACTCCTACATAATAAGAGTAATATCATAGGCCCCTTTGATTGAGTGAGACTAGAAAATGCATGACCATGCTCGAATAAATTGATATAAGATATCATAGTTATTCGTTTATAATAGTCTACTCAAGATATCAAGAAATATTAGATGGACTATACAAGTGTGATTATTCCATGATTTGTGTTCGATCTAGATATGAGGATAAAATGATATAATACATGAAAAGAGTTAATCACGAAAAAGGTTATGTCGAACCACGACTTCCTGTAACTTAGGTAGCAACTATGCATTGCTAGTTGCCACTCATTGCTTGTAATAATAGAATTGTTCTAGATATTACTGCTAACGTTACATGAACCTACAAGGGTCACACCCTAGATTGAAACGAACAAATATCGACTAGATAACATGTGTACAAACTTGTTGTGCACGTAATAAGTAAAAACCGAAATTATTATAATTATTGTAATTATAGATAATCTTGTTTATATACATTTTAATACTAGATAATTATTGTAATTATCAAATACTATTAAAATATATATCTCTAAAGAAACCTAATTAAAGTAGAATCGAATTCTGCATATTTAATTATATTTAGTTAAATATATTGTATATTTAATGAATCCGATTTTAATTAGAATTATGTTTTTGAATGCTATACAAAGGCATAAGGTCTAGTAGCCGAAAATATGACTTTTGTGAAAAACCTCTCTAACAATTAGAGAAGTAAAATATTGTTCGTTTCATTCGGGTGGACTGTGTAGAGGTCGGATCGCTGTTGTGACGACTTGGATTTGATATTGTGCTAGAAAAATTGGATTCTCCTAACTCTCTGCGATTTTTTTTCAGATTTATTTAAGGTAATGTTTTATCCCTTTTCACCTCGAATTCGTTCCTCGTACATGGATCACTGGCGGAATACGTCAGATAATTTTTTTGTTGCGCCATGGGGTCTACTTGCGTTTCCCAACAGCCAGAATGTGCTTAAACTATCAGGATGTTAATCAAGTTCAAACAATGATTGAACTTGATTGTTGTTACCACCTTGGTCAACATATCCGCAGGATTTTCTGCCGGCACAATTTTCTGAAGTAAAATCTTTCCTTCTTCAAAGATCTCTCGCACAAAGTGATACTTCACGTCGATGTGCTTGGTTCTTGAATGATAGACTTGATTTTTCGCTAAGTGAATAGCGCTCTGGTTGTCACAATAAAGACTAATGTGACTTTGAACAACTCACAAGTCTTCCAACAATCCGTTAAGCTAAATAACCTCTTTAACAGCTTCTGAAACTGCCATGTACTCTGCCTCTGTAGTTGTCAAAGCCACCATAGACTGTAAAGTAAACCTCCAACTTACTGGGGTTTTTACTGGAGTAAGCAGATACCAGTAGTTGATCGACACTTATCCAAATCACCACTATAGTTAGAATCAACATATCCAACCACAAACTGATCAAGTTCTTCATTTTGCTTAAAAACTAAACCAACATCTACGGTTTGTTGGAGATACCGTAGAATCTATTTCACAGCTTGTTAATGTCCCTTTCTAGGATCATGTATGTACCTGCTCACAACTGCAACTGCTTGTGAAATGTCAGGCTGTGTACACACCATCGCATACATTAAGCTCCCTACTGCATTAGGACATAGAATTTTTGTCATATATTTCCGCTCTTCATCAATTTTAGGAGATAATTGAGAACTGAGTTTCAAATGAGAAACAAGTGGGGTACTTACATGTTTTGTGTTTTCATTCATACCAAAACATTATAATACCTTTTTTAGATATTGCTTCTGATTCAAACAAAACTTGCCCCTTTGTCTGTCTCTACTTACCTCCATGCCGAAAATCTTTTTGGCCTCACATAGATCCTTTATCTCGAACTCTTGATTCAATTGATCCTTCAATTTGTTTATCTCTTGTTGACTCTTTGAAGAGATCAACATATCATCAACATACGAGAGGTGATAAAAGAATTATCTATATTATAGCTTTCGCAAATATACGCAATGGTCATATTTGCTTCTTGTGTACCTTTGCCTCTTCATAAAGCTATCAAATCGCTTGTACCACTACCTTAGAGATTGCTTCAATCCATAAAGTGACGTGTTTAGCTTACAAACCCATTTCTCGCCATCAACATCCTTGTATCTTTCTGGTTGAGTCATATAGATCTCATCTTCTAAATCACCGTGCAAGAAAGCTGTCTTTACATTGATTGAGTTAGTTCCAAATTCAATTATGCTACTAGGTCCAATAATATTCTAATGGAGGAATCTTCACAATAGGGAGAATAATTTATTGTAGTCGATTCCCTCCTTCTGAGCGTAGCCTTTAGCTATCAATCTTGCCTTGTAATGAATATTTTTTTTACTGAAAGATCCGCCTTTTTTTTTTTTGCAAATACCAATTTGCATCCAATTGCCTTTTTACCTTTCGATAAAGGCGCCAAATCCCAGGTGTTATTCTTTTGGAGAGATTACATTTCTTCATCCATGGCTTTTTTCCACTTGTCAGCTTTGCACTGCTTCTTGATAAGTGACAAGAATATCATCATCAACAACTAGAATGGCATATGCTGACATATCTGTAAATCGAGCAGGTTCACAATGGGTTTTGGAGGCCTCTTGCCAACCTTGTTTAACTTTCATTTTCATGGGTTTCCGGATGCTACCGTGTATGGAACAACTTCAGGTTTTCCTTTCGGGTTCAATGCAGTTCATGGTGGTCATACTCATGGGTTTCCCCAGCAGCCAACAACGACTCGAGGACAGCAGGTTGATAATGTGTTGAAGAATCTTCTTTAGTTGATTGGGGTCTTTGTGGTCCTTGCTCTGCTTTATTGGTGAAGTGGTTTGCCATTTAAGCTCATCCACTGCTGGGTTATTTAGTGTCTGTGTCTGTAAATATGCTATTGCCGAATTTACGATTCTGTTCTCGGCTTAAGTTGTCCATATGATACTCTAATTTTTTTTGTTTCAATTAGCTTCAGGAACAACTTATACCGGTCTTAATTTCTTTTGTCAAAATAAAAGAACTAGTTCTGTTTTCCCCTATGCATAGAGACATTGCGTTGATTGTTTCATGTATTCCATAACTGGTTCCTAGTAATATCATGAAGTTAAACATGAACTGGTAGTTTATCATATCGAACCCTTATGTTGAGGCATGCTTGAGTTGTCATTAGGTGTCAGTCATGTTAGAACCATCAAAAGGAGCTGATGTTCTTTTGTTTGTTTGTTTTCTGAGTAATCCAATTACGGGACTACTTTTTGGAGGAAATTAGGTGCTGCTCCTGCTGGACACGAATATATTTCTGATAAACCAATTATTGTAATATCCTGTATTCATCAGATAACCATATGGAACATGAGCTTGTGTCACCCGTCTGTAGAAACAATACTGTTTTCTTAACATGCTATTGAATGACTGTTAATACTGTTGTGCCAATATATGCTTCAAAGTTGATTGTCTGCACGGTTCCATGTTCATCAAAGCAGGTGTTTCAAACTGTAACTAGATTTCAATTATCTTTAAGTTTCTTTTCAGCCAGAATTTGTTTATTGAGTCGATGCATGCTTTTGAGGTTAGCACTCAGGAAGACAAGGGGTTACTTTCACATGGTAGGGCAAGGATTTATTCATGGAACCATGGAAACTAGGTAAGGGTTAATCATCTTATTAAAGTTCCTAACAGTTATAGCCTGCAATTTAAGTCCGGACAGGTACTTCCTCCTACCACGTGATGGATATGAACAAGTTCTGTACCTTGTGGCAGTTGCCCTTGTCAAAGGTTCTATATGCCCTTGGACCATAAGCTTTCAACTTCACATCCTGGAAAATTGTCTTAGTATTTCCTTTTCTTAGATTAATCTTTCCCATCTATAAAACAAAGCAACCCTTGATTCTTATCCCTCTCAACAAACCTATGTATGTGTATATTTCTCGTTTACCTGCAAAACATATTATTTTGAACTTGAAACCATTTTAGGAGTGTTATTTCAACCTTTCCTTGCAGTTGTAATAAACGATTTTGTTTTATGATTTTGAAGTAATTTCATTGTTATGGTAAGCTTCTTTGTTGTGTATTGACGAAGCTTCAAAAACCAAGTTTCTGTCACAATACTTGACCGGTTCTTCTGCTGCTGCTACGTTGAGTGGTGGAATTCCAGTGTTTTCTTTTACTTGTAACGTCACATTTGTATGCATATGTTTAGATTGTGAAGGGTTTGATTTATTGATATTTATGCTTCAAGAGGGCCTCAATGAATTTATTGAGTTGCATTTAATAGCCTATTATCTCTACAATAATTTTTTTTAATAATTACAAGATAATATTTATTTTATTTTTTAATTTTTTGACAAAGCACAAACATCCTGAAATTAAAAACTCACTCAAATTACATATTATTATAATATATACTATAGGTCAAGTTTAGGTACCTAATTAGACAAAAGAGTCTGGGTACCAAATTTCACCTTCAAGTCAAATTCAAATACTTAGAATATATTAACTTATTTAAAAATATCTAAATATTTATTTTGTGTATGCTAATATAATGGTTTAAATTGTACGAACATGCTGAAAATAGGGAAAGTGATTTAAATAAGACAAGTATTAATTAAAATTGGAAGGGTAAAGTGGGTGTGTATGGTTAAGTCATGTGTGGCACATGCTTTTGTGCCTTTGGTTGGAACATTTTTTGCTTCAATCAAACTCTAATAATGAAACCTTTCGTTTCTGTTAGCATGCACACATCACTTCTTCCACAACCATGTGATGTGTCTATTTAATCTTACTTCCATGTTATTCAATCATATGGTTCAAAATGGTCTCCCCTTTCATTCTTTTTTCGACTTCTATTCATTTCTATATAAAATATAATTTATTGATAAATTGTAAACTTTTTGTTTTATTTTTAGGATCGTTGGACTAATGAAAATGAATCATTTAGATTAGTAGTAAAATATGATAATATTTTTAAGAGTAAAAAATAAGTAAATTTTCTCAAATTTAAAAATTTTAATCTCAATTATATTAAATTCAATTAATACAGTAATCAGAAATAAGTGTAAAACAGTGTAGATGAAATTATTAAACGTGAGATAAAACAAAGTTTGAAATCTGAACTTACTGGATATACTAATTATATAATCCAATTGAAATAATCAATTAATTTTTTTCTTTCCTTTTCATTTCTCCCATCTTTTATTATCGAGTTTTGTAGAGAAAGTTGGATGAAATTAAAGCCTAATTAATAACATACAACCACCTGTATCCTAATCTCAAAGTTTTTTATTGAATGGTAAAAAATGTAAATTAATTCAGACTAATTATGAGACCTATTGATTAATGATATTCGTATTGTCTAATTTTGTATAAATTTAAATCTTATGAGAATATAATACATCTCTATTTAATAAAAAAACTTAAACTAATTACATGAGTTGATTCATTAAAATTGCACCTGCCAATCCCTGTACTTTATAATGAAATCAAAGTGATCCTTTGAATGTAATAATTACTTGTAAGATAATCAAAAGATTTAACTATATATTTGATCCTCAAACATATTAACTTCTTCTAACTTTGGTACCTAAAGTTTTTTAACCAAACTAAACACATTAACTTTCATCTGATCTATTAATTTGGTAAGTTTTTCTAACACCATTAAGTATATTACACATGGCAGCCTTAGACTGCAACATATCATAATAATGACATCGTTGTGACATCATCTTCTTAAAATTCTACAAAACGTATAACTTTTTTAAGAATAAACCATAATGATAGTAGGGTTTAAATTTGACACACAGGATGTGTAAAATAAATTTTATACAAGTCTGTCTATTTCTATTATAAATTAAAAATAAATTTAAGCCCTAAAAAATTAAACCTCAAACTCTAAACTATAAATATTAAATTCTAAATACTAACATTAAATTTTAGACCTTACAACCTAACCCCTAAACTCTAAACCCTAAACTAAACCCCTAGCCTCTAAAACTAAAAAGTTTGTATAAACTTTAGTTTATGTGTATTAAAGTTTTTCTAAATAATAGTATATATTTTAAAAAGTTTTTTTTTACGTTTGTTTTGACTTCTCCTTCTCCATCAACAACCAAATCCTCGTAAAAAGAATTATTATTGCACTCGAATTTAAACTAGAAATCAAGACCGAGTGCTACATTATTTGAATTTCACTTGGGTCGACTCCCCCCCCCCCAATTTTAACCTGATTGCATTGTGCAAGCGTTAATCATCTGGATCGAATTTTACATAGATTTCCCCAATTTTACATGTAGGTTTTCTTTAGTCAGAAATTTTTCTAAAAATTTGAGATTTGGTTTTCTAAAGTAAAATTTATGCTTTGGAATTTGATATATATATATATATATATATATATATATATTCAGCAAAGAAAGAACAAGAAGATTTCCTTTTTTATTTTTTTATAATTTTCATTTTTAAAATATTTTTATTAATTTTTAAATGATAATGTCGTTTTTGTGACATGATATGACATTGTTATGTGTTTATATACTTAAACATTATAAAAAATATTATATTAATAGATAAAATGAAAGTTTGAGTATCAAATTGGAATAAAATATTATATATCAAATAGAAAGAAATGGAAAGATTAAGGGGCTAAATATATAATTAAGCCTAATCAAAAGTTAAGACGAGAGCAATATGTTTAGTTGAAAGGACCGCTTTCCACCATTTCCTTGTTTCCATGTCCTCCCTATCTATTTTATTAACACTAAACTTTTCTAACAATGGATCCAACTATTTTCTCTTTGAAAAAGAGAAATTATACCGTGGACTCTTTTTATTATATTACTTACGGTCTCAATTAATATAAATTATTTATTTTATTTTTTTGTCATTAACCTACTCAAATTATAATTTTCAAAAAACTTTTTTTTAATTTGATGCGGACGAATATGAGTGAAAATTTACTTAATAAAAATGACATGAAAAAAATAAATTAAGTGATTTATTTGTATATTAATTTGAGCCACGACTGATGTGTTTGGAGGAAAATTTATATTATGGGGTGACACTTCATGGGCCCAACCACTATAGCTACGGGGCATCTTTCATTTTATGACTCTCATTTTGGAAATATGCTTTTTTTTTTAAGAGTAAAATTTGTTTAATTATAGTTTTAGTAACAAGCAAATTGTTTTTTTTTTAAGTAAGAATTTAATTAGTTTATTAATAAAGGTACGGCAAACATGTCACTTTATCATTGAAATTGAAATATAAAATTTGGTATAATAACAATTTTAGTCTCCAAAATTTATACATTTTATTAATTTAGTCTTAATTTGAAATAATTCAATAAATTTAACTATTTGTATTTAAAAAGTTCTATTAGTCTGACAATTGCTAGTTGTAAAGTGATTGTGTTTGTCGAGCTATCACATCTGTCAATTATCCAACTGAGATACGGAGAGCGACAAAGTGATCAAACGGTGTGTCAGAATGGTGCACTGTCAAAAAATTTAAATATGATGAATTAAATTTATTGAATTATAACCAAATTGATAAAGTGTATAAGTATTGGGCACTAAAATTATTATTATATAGTGTTATGATTCAATTTTAGCGACAGGGTAATATGTTTGTCAAAAAAATCAGTTCAATAATTAAGTTATTACTTTTAAAAAATATTTATTACTAAATTATATTAATCGAGACATATTGGGTATTTTAATTTTTTAACATAAATTAGGTTTTTGAAACAACTTCACATAAACTTCGAGACACGAAGGCCTCTCTTCATTAAATGTTCTACGGAATATCTGGATCAAGTTAGAAAAAAATAGTAAAACAATAATTAAGTACTCCTATCTTTTCTAAACTAGAACCATGTTATGACATCAATTAAATGGACCCAAATTGACAATACAAAAAAAAAAAATTGATGTTCATCGAAGATATTAAACGAGGGAAATAAATGGTATAGAATATTATTTTTAAATGTCAAGTGTAATAATAAGGTATATTACTGTATTATTTAAGAGAAAATTTAGATTTGATTATGTGAATATAAAAATATTTGGTTTAGGGGTGCAAGTCTTTTAGTTTTTGAAAAAAAATTAGTTAAGTCTCTGAATTTTTTGTGTTCAATAAAGTCTTAGAATAAAAAAATTAAACCAATTAAGCCATTTGATCATTAAATCTTGACATCTTTTTCTTTAGATATTATTGGCACGTGATATACTACACTTCTATCATGTTGCATTTATAGATTTTTTTCAAAAAAATATTTTTTAAGAAATTTTAAAAGTCTTTTAGAATTTTAATAACTTTAAAAAAATAAAAAAATAAAAAAATTGAAAATGCCAAGTGAAAGCATTGTGACACAATACGCTGCACTAACATATCAAAAAAACTGTTGAAATTTAATGGTCAAAATTAGTCTAAAGGCTGACTTAATTGATGAAATTTCTTGGCCTAAGGTTTTAATTAGGTACAAAAAAAATTCAAGACGTTAATTATTTTTTTCAAAAATTCAAGGATTTCGTATCCCTTGAGCCAAAATAATAATATGGGGCGATAAATTGACAGGTTTAACTTATAGTTAGTGAATAGTTGCAAATCCTTTGATTGAAGGCAGGAAAATGGCATGGCAGAGCTTTTGAGGGACATGGATGGCTCAACCAAATCGTTAATATGTCAACGTGAGATCTTGCAATCTAATCTTGTCACTTAAACAATTAATAATTGTTTTTATCAAATAAAGACTTCATTAATTTAAACCAAAGAAAATACAACAAACAAAAGCATTAAAAGCCTAGATGAACAGACTCACAACGAGCCAAGCAAGACAATTCATATCATGGCCTAATCTGATAATTGAAAGTTTTAAAAAGAAAGTCGAAACAGGCGTATGAAATTACCTCATTTAATTTACATTTGAATAGAAATAAAGCTATTGGAGATTTGATCTTCTGTACTATAATTGAACCCTTAGAACATCAAGCCCATAATTTTGGGACTTCCGTTTTAATATTAAATACATGCAGTTATTTCAATGTTAGAAAATCACTTTTACCGTAAAACAACAAGTTGGTCAGATTCAAAATTGGATCCCTCTAATATGTTAAAGTTTTGGATTTAACTCCTACGTTTTAATTAGTTTAATCTTCTTATTTTTCTAATGTTATTAATTAATCTAAATTATTAACACCATGACTTTTTTTATTAAACAAAGAGATAGATACATTTTCAAAGCAAATGTCGTGATTCAAACTTATACAATATGAGACAACATGAGTATTCTTAACCACTCAGCCAAATAGCATATCTCAAAACCATGACTATTTTAGTCAAAGTGTTGACAATTGTTTTTAAAAAATATCTTTAAACATTCAGTAGACACCTTTTATTGGATTAAGTTATTTGATCGAGTTTTTCTTATATGTATATTTTTAAAAATATTCCAAGTATTTAAACGAGAATAGATAGCAATATTAATAAATTGGACAAACTAAAAAAGAAGCTTAAATTATACCAAATTAAAGTATAAATTATAAAGAGTAAAAACCCAAATTTTAGTAGTGGACTAAGTCTTAGTTCAGTTGACAACGTTATTATTATAACATTTTAAAAGTTATGAGTTCGAACATGCTTAAGTATATATGAGTGAGTATTCGATCGAATCGAGTCAGATGAAAAAAAATCCAATTAGTCGAGTCTACAAGTATCATTCAAACTTTATTTAATTTTTTTTTAGTAAAATAAAGTTTATGAAATTCGAGCAGAATTGAATGTAATATATTGTTTCTATTCTAATTTAAATGCAAATGTTTATGATGTTATGGTACTCACTGATTACAATTTAAACGATTCTCTCAACCAAATACGATATATAAATATATTTATTAATATTATTTTTTACATGTATAAGATTTGCAATATGTAATAAATCAAATATTATCTAAAATATATAATATATTTATGATGTTATTTAAAAAAGATTTTGAGAGAAAAAATATAGATGAGAGTATAAACAAGTCAAAGAATTGATGGGAAGAACGAATTTGTATAAAGTTGCAATCAGATGACCAACTTAAATAAAATACATAGTTAAGGGAATAAATGATAAGAAAGGAAAAATTATTTTCAAGAAGAGAAATTAAAGTTACATAGGTATTATAAAGTGATAGTAGAGCACGTTGTTCAAATTTGATGAAATAGATTTAAATGAATTAATAACGAAAAAAATAAAAAAATCACATAAAGTTGAGGGACTAATTAAAAAAGAGAAAATTTGTAGTCAATAGAAGAATTTGAGCTACATATGTATTCTAGAGTGGTTGAAGATAATATGATTTAAATATGGTCAAAATAGACTTGAAATGAAGGAGAAATTGAAAAACAAAAACAAGAAAATTGATGACCAAATCATAAAATAAATCAGATTACTTAGCTAGAGACTAAAAAATCATTTTATTTTTTTATTTTTTCAATTATTCAAACTCTCAAAATTTAAACTCAGCTTAAACTTCGAACCAAAAGTTTGAGCTGATCCGAAGAACTTAAAATTAAAAAAAAGATTTTTTTGAGTCAAATATAGTATTTACTAATTCAATTCATCGGTGCATTAAGATTTAAAAAAATTAAATATCAACCGGACCAAAATCATTTATTCATATATTTTTAAGGCTTAAATATGCATTTAGTTTGTTAAAAAAATATGTATTCATTATTTAAAATTTGAACTTTCTGTTATGATGGTACTTAAAATATTTTTCTTCCAAAGTTGTATCTCAAACTTTAATTCCATCAATTGTTTTAGTATTTTTGTTAAAGTTATTAACTTTTTAACGATGTGACAAATAATAACATAATATTTTACTATATGTCAATGATGATAACACCGTACGTGTTTAAGAGAAATACCAAACATATATTTAAACATTTTCAAAAAAAATAATATTGGAAAGAAATGTGAAGCCAAAGACTTAGTAATTGGGTTCAAAAACCTTTTTTTTTTTCCCTTGGGTTCCTCGAAGTACCATTTTTCTCATCCAAAAGTGTTCAAACTTGAAACACAACAGAACTAGAAATCATTGATGTGTCCCCGTCCCCTGTTCGAATAGCTTAAAAACCAAATATATAACTCTTCCAAATCTTAACACCTCATTCTCTCTCTCTCTCTCTCTCTCTCTCTCTCTCTCCCCCCCCCGCCAACAAAATGTCCAGACTTGCATTAATATTCCCACCAAATCACCTCTACCGACACCATCGCCACCACCTCCTCCTCCTCCTTTTCATCCTCATCTCCGCCCGTATTACTGCCACTTCCTCCGCTAGTACCACCACTGATTACCAAAGATTCAAAGAAGCTCCACAATTTTACAACGCTCCCACCTGTCCTTCCATTGACGGTACCAATGAAATGTGCTCTCCTCAAGCCGTTCATGTTGCAATGACCCTCGACGCCGCCTACTTGCGCGGTTCAATGGCAGCCATCTTTTCCATCTTACAACACTCTTCTTGTCCTCAGAACATCATCTTCCACTTCGTCGCCTCCGCCACCGCAGACCACCACCACCTCCGCTACACAATCTCCCGCTCTTTCCCTTCCCATAAATTCCAAATCTACCCGTACGACTCCTCCGCCGTGTCCGGTCTCATCTCCACCTCCATTCGCTCGGCACTCGACTGCCCTCTCAACTACGCCCGCAACTACCTCGCCAACCTCATCCCTCAATGCGTACGCCGAGTCGTTTACTTAGACTCCGACCTCGTCCTCGTCGACGACATCGCTAAACTAGCCGCGACACCGCTAGGAGACAACTCCGTTTTGGCCGCACCGGAGTACAGCAACGCCAACTTCACTTCATACTTCACCCCAACCTTCTGGTCAAATCCTACGCTATCTTTAACATTTGCCGATCGCAAAGCTTGTTATTTCAACACTGGGGTGATGGTGATCGACTTGCAAAGATGGCGCGAAGGAGATTACACGAAGAAGATCATTGAATGGATGGAGCTCCAAAAGAGAATAAGGATCTACGAGTTAGGGTCTCTGCCACCATTTTTGCTTGTGTTTGCAGGGAAAATAGCCCCTGTTGATCATAGATGGAACCAGCATGGGCTCGGCGGCGATAATTATAGAGGATTATGCAGAGATTTGCATCCCGGTCCGGTAAGCTTGTTGCATTGGAGTGGGAAAGGGAAGCCATGGGTGAGACTGGATTCAAACCGGCCTTGCCCTTTGGATGCTCTATGGGCTCCTTACGATCTGCTGCAAACACCCTTTGCTTTGGAATCCTAGAATATTGGTATATGTTCAACAATAAATCCTTTTTTTTTTTTTTTCTTGGGGGATCTTTTTACGTTTCTGGGCTGAGATTTTTATTTCAATGATGCCATAGAAGTTATAGAAAAAGCTGAATCTGAGTGTAAGATTATACAGCAGAGAGCATTAACAATCTGAATCCAATCTTTGCTCTTCTTTTGGTTTTGATCCATGTATTGCTGAGAACAGTGTATAGAATAGTTACGTACGGCCGCTAAAGAAATTAAAGATGGAAATATTTTCACTTTTTATGTTTTTGGCATGTTGAATTACTTGATATTATTGCATGAATATTTCCTGATAATAATAATTACCTAAACTCAAGGGCATCGATTCCGACAATTTGAAAAGCTATGATGCTGGAAGCTACCAATGTCTGGTTTAATTTAAGTTCACCTCATCTCATTCCAGAATTTAAGATAGTTTGGATTACATGGATTCCAGATTTTACCTGTACCTGATTATGTGATCAACATTGTACTTTATTACATTATATCTCAAGTTTTATTTGTATCGGTCCAATCACATTTTATAAATTAACTCTCGCAACCAATTTATTAGTACGATATCACTGATAATCAATTGATCTAGAAGACATTGTACTAAATCTCTCAAACAATGTCAGGATTCAAATTCTAACAGTATGAATGAAATAAATTAGGTTGGAAGGTCGTCATAACCTTATATCGTTGAAACATTTTTCCTACTTTCTTGGATAACATACACAAAACTTAAAAAAAATGAGTTGAACAAATTATCTCATAATAAGTCTCTACAATATTCGACCAAATTACTTAACTAATAGATTGAATATCAATAATTATATAAGATTTCTTTTTACTAATACGTTGTCTTTTATCTTTATGAAGTGTTTTGTCTGCTTTCCCTCATTGGGTACCTGCTGTCTAGCAAAAGCCAAACATTTAACTTAATGTATCCTTTGCTATTGGTATGCTAAATTCAAAATGAACATGGAATATTGATATGAATTCAAATGTTTTATTTGAATATATCCATTTCTTTTCTCTTCTTACAACCACAAATTTAAGTTGATATGGGTCCCAACCACATATATATCTTTCCCTTTTTATTTACCATCTGTCCTTTAATCACATGGGCTTGGTTAGATAAGACACTAAATATATCATTTATGAAATTAAATTTTAAAATTTAATAATCAAATTGTAAAGTAAAAACCTGATTATCAAATTGAATGATCAGATTAATAAAGTTTCTTCATTAGGACTACCAAACAAAAGCTAAATGTTTATTAGAAACTTATTTAATATTCTTTTTTTTTTTGATAAATTGGGCTTTGTTCATTCAAAAGTACCAAACTGTACAATAAACAAAGAAATTATTTAATATATGGTTAAGGCAATTTGGGATTTTTTTACTATAATAATACACAAAGATCTGTCTTAAAATTTAGAGAATGGGAATTAAAATATGAAACAAAAGTTAGGCAAATATTTCAGTAACTACCGTATATAATAACTAATATTATCTAATTTTAAACTCGTTGAATTAAGCACATTGATTCCAGACTCTAGAGTCCACCCAAGTAAGTCAATAATGTACAGTTTGGACTATTTTTTTTATCATTTTATTAATCAATTGTTTTAAACTTTGATTTTCCGAACAACTATTGAATTATATGTTCTTTATTTTTTTATAACAATATGTATTTATTTTATTGTTGATTAATCTAAATTAAATACTACATGGATATGTTATGCAAACGACCCTTTTATTCCAATTTATTTTATGTTCTCAACAATAAGATTCAAGCTCTTAATTTTATTTAAAAAATCTAATGTCTCATATCATTAAATTAGCTGATAATGAATACTCTCTATTTGATTGTTTAGAAAATATACTACTCTAATTGAACTTAATTTTTCTAAAATGAAAAATAATGAAGGCTTTGTAGAACCTGATATTACTTGTTAAAAGTTATTACTTAATTGATTGATCAAGTAGAGTAGGCAATTTTTTCAAAAAATAAACCAAGTGGCTGATATTATTCATAAATTCATGTGCTCAATGAGAAATTGCAATGATAAAGATGCTATCAAATCCACCTCATTATTTTCTGCTTACTGATAATTGATGTAATTATTCTACATTGGGTATAAATAATCACACAAATTAATTAAATTAAAATAATCTGATTTATATTAAATATCATTTTATTCGATACTTGGGTAAGAGAAAATTTGCTCTTAATGAGTCTTGAACCCACGACCTAGAAGAAATGCAAAAGACATATTAGTTTTTAAGTAATTAGTAGTTTGGAGGATCTAATGCAAATGACGGTGTAAAAATAAAGAAATCAAACGAAAGCTTAGTTAATTAATTAACTAATTAATTAATCAGATGAGTAAACGCGTTATCTACTTTTTTTTCATTTTTGATATTATTTCAACTTTAAAAAGAGAGTAAAAAGCAACCTAACGAAGACTTTTTCTTTGTCCTTGAAGGGGTTGCAGTTTGGCTCCGGTCTGTTTCCCATTCTGTATTTTTATAAGATTTTTTTATTAAGCAAATATATTATATTTCCAAAATAAATATCGAGATTCGATTTTATATAAAAATAATATATATATATTTGACTATTCGGTCAATGAATCTTTAATTTTATAAAATATTGAATATGTGATATTAAACTCTCTTAATCCGTGAAGATATTTCACCCTCACAAGCATGGATGTAATTATAATTAAATATTAAAAGAAATTAATGATCAATTATATATTTAAATTTAAAATTTTAAAATATTAATATATTAAAAAAATTCAGAAGGGCACAACCTCTTTGAGCAAAGAGTGACATTTTCCCCGCTAATATGGATTAATGACAAATAATGTTAAGGAGATTTGATCCTAAATTTACAACTCATCTATAAGAGTAGCAACAAAGTTTGGATGCAATGACAAGACACATTATTTTTTTAAGGAGAGAATTTGAGTTCAAATCTTAAAAATGACATTATTGAAAAAAAACCCACGAATCTCGAACATGAACTATAAAATGTACTTGTATTATATATAAAAAAAAGAAAAAAAAGAAACCAGTATTAGTGAATTGAACATTAAGCTTATTTTGATCGTGCACTTTACCATTTCATTTTAGAAACATTTCTTTTGTACTCACAGGTTTTGTGAACCACTCTATTAGTTTGTAATTAAGTCTTTAGTTGTGGATATTTAGAGGAGAGTAACATGAAAAATATATGCACGAGAGAGTGGTTGTAACTTTCATTATGCATGTTGAATTTTTTTTGACAAATTCTAATTGGGAACAAAGATGAGAAACTTGGCCAATCGACCAAATGTGCTTGCTCCATAGTTAAACTTAAAATATATATTATGTTGTTGATATATCGGATTATTCTCCTAGATAAAATTCGATTCAAACCACATAAATAAATTTCTAGTATTCGGTGTTATTGTTTTCGTTTTAAATGTTTGCTTTAGTTACCACTTCAGCAATCAACAAAAAACGACTAACAAAATATGAAATAATATATTTGTTAAAAACAATGATTTTGAGTAAAACTAACATATATATAGACGTGTCATTTAAAAATACCATATCATATTTTAAATTAAAATTAAATATTAACCATTTATAAAAATAAAAATTTTATTCATTTTCACAATGTATAGTATTTGGATGTTCGACCGTGGAAGCTATAATTACTTGCATGCGAGTTTATGAAAAGGTTGAATTTCTTCTACACATTTGGACTGTTCTTATTAACGTAATAACACAAATAGTAAACAAATATATGTTGTGTTGTTAAATGTAATCCAAGTAGAAATCTAATTTACGCTGCGGAGGGAGAGGTTGAATCTCTGACAAATTGATTAATTTTCCTAGGGATCAATATACAATATTGAGATTAGAGGTCAACTCTTTGGCCTTTGAATATATATTTACGGACTAAATCTGTAATTTAGAGTGAAGTGGAAGTCAATGGCCTCTGAAATCTTATAAAATTGAGGTCATGTCTCATTGACAGGGAGCTTCCATGTGAGAAGAACATGAAGGAATCATGGATTGCAGTTGCAGAGATGACAACTCATTCAACTAAATCCCCACCCGGATTCAATTCCTAAAACACCATTTTCCTTTTCCAGCCTTTCAAATTCCTTTTTTTTTTGTTGTAAATCAAAGTATTGTATTTGGTCGCTTATCTTGAAGATTATACAACAGTACATGTGACAAGTCGGTGGCTTCTCGTGATACATTTCAAGCACCAAATGTCAATAGATATATAGATTAGATGGTCTAATTTAACCAGAATAATTGACGATATTGATTATTTGATCTAACTAATAATATTATAAAAGATAAAGGGATTAAATTATAAGAAATCAAATTATAAAAAACACTTTTGAAACTTGAATATAACAGAAGGACCAAAATCTTAATTTGAGTAGAAAGAATGCTAAGGATATTTTGTTGTTGGCATTCTTATCTTTTGGAGAAATTATATTATTGGTCATTCCCGCCACGTCATCTATGGAACCAACCAATCAAATATATTCATTTCATTAATTTTTTCATTTCATCTTTTTTACCGAGTGAACATTCTCTAATATTTACTGTAAATTAAATTTAAAAACAAATTTTACAAAGATGAGATGAAAAAAAATTAATGAAATGGATGCATTTGATTGGTTGGTCCCATGAATGACGTGACGAGAATGACTCATGATATAATTTATCTATATTTTGGCACTATAATTTGCGCTAAACTGAAGGTTGTTGCAAGGTTGTTGCCATAGGATGGGCATTTCACCCGATCTAATTGGGTTTTGAACCGGTCGAGTTAGATTTTTTTTGCAAAAAAAAATAGTAGGGTTTGAGTCGGTCGGATTTTATTAGGGTGAGGTCGGTTAGTTCAGGTTCAGGTTTAAAGTGACAAATATCAGACCCAACCCAGACTAATAATGTAATTTTCTCTTATATTTTTAGGGATATATGTAATAATGCCCTTTTAATATATTTTTACAATTTTTTACAATCAGGTCCCTAAAATTAAATTTTTTTATAATTAGATCCCTAAAATTGAATTTTTTTTATATAAATTGAGTTGGGTTGATGTATATAATTTTTGGATCGAGTTGGGTCAGGTCGGACTTCTTGCAAGATGGGCTTGGGTCAGATTTAGGTTTAGGGCAATTATTTTCGGGTCAGCCAAAAACCCAACCCGACCTGTTCCCATCCCTAGTTGTTGGATTTAATGTTTGCTTCTTGTCGTTTCTGAGATTTTAGTGGTTTAAGGGTAAATCTAAAAATTATGCCCCTAAAAACAAGTATTATAAAATTTTAAATTTTAATAATAGACCCCTAATAACAAGTAAAGGAAAAAATAAGGCCCTAATAACAAATATCGTAAAATTGTATTTTAAGAGTAAGTCCTAATAACTAAAAATTAGAAGAAAAAAAATTGGGCTCCTAATAATAAGTATCAAAAAAAGTTGAGACTTTAATAACAACTATTGAAAAAAATTAACCTCCTAATAAAAAATATTGAAAATAAATTTAATTTTAAAAATAGACACCTATTAACAAGTTTTTTTAATAAATCTGAATAATAATCTTAATCTTACTCAGGAAAAAAAGAGACCTTAAGAGAAGAAAGAAAATACTTCTAATGACTTTAAAGTTCATAATTAAAAAAAAAAAAGAGAACAAAGATAAACAATTTAACTAATTGACTAAATGTAATTGCTCACGTATTAACGAGTATCATATAAGTATACTCTAATAACAAAACATCTGTAGGTATTTGATACGGATGCTTCTGGACAAAGCACCTATAAGTATCTATTAAAAAAATACCTGTAGCCTATAAGTATATACAATGGTTTATGTGTAAATAATTAACAGGCAATTATGATTGAATAATTACCTTTAACTACCAGATTAGCGGATATAAGGATGATTACAGTAAGGCTTTTAATTATCAAAAACATCAAATATAAGAACCCCGATATACTCCGTAAAGCAGACAAAAGATCAAAAAATAAATATATATAAAAGCGACAAAAAAAATTCAAATTTGCTGATACTGCAACTATATACTAATAACTATTAAGGTAAATGGGGACGTTACTGATCCAAAGATTTTGAGTCATTTAGCTGATTACAATCAAGGGTTAACTTTTTTACTCGCTTCCCTGTAGTCTCCATAATCTTCCCCATCACTGCTCGCCGTGTCTCTGAAATATTTGTAGTAAATATACTGCAATATGATCTGTTGTAAACAGTGTTAAGGTTCAACATTATCGGCAGTGTAAGCAAGCAATAATAATCGATCGAACGATTCGATTCGATTATTCAGGAGTAAGAGAAAAGGATACAAATAAGTCGAGTGCCACACAAACTACAGCATCCAGCAGCCATGGCATGTTAGCCTTGGTGCTTTCCCTTTCGGTGGTTCTCACTAGAATGCTGGGCAGCAGCCATTAAAGAAGAAGCTTTAAATGAGTCCAATTTTGCAGAGTATAGTAAATGCAGAACATTGAGATAGAGCAAACCTTGCCACGTAAGTAGCATTAGCTGTCAGTGCAAAGATGAACATGAGAGGGTTCAAGCCCTGTATTATTTTGCAGACGGTAAGTGATTAATCAATCAACATCATTTAAAAGCAACAGAGATAAATTAATGTTAAGAGTTAAGACTACTTAAAGAATATTACCTCCACACTTCCTCTTTTGATCTGATCAACAAAAAAGCAATGATTTTAATTAGGAATTGGGATTTTCTTGTGATCAGAAAGAAAAACTATGGTTTCTTAATTGAACACATTGCTTACATTTAGCCATATCTGAGGGATTCGGCCTCCCATGTATATGGCAGCCATTAGCCATCCCAGCCATTGTCCGAATGCACTATGCTCCATACTGTGCTCCTGCGACATGTCAATGGACCAAGAGCCATGTCCAGTTCGGATTGGATTGGGTCATGTATAGCATTAACCCGGTCTACTACATATCTAAATAAACCAATTGTTGTTGAATTTAAGCTGGAATTAACCAGGAAACTATCATACCTGCAACGGTCTTCTATTGGTAAAACCAGTTTTGACTTCCATCCAAGCCTTACTTCCTAGTGGTAAGTTGACTGAAATAGCTAGAAATGTTCCATAGCTTGCAGCCTGAAAAAGCAATCATATCTATGTTATTCATTCAATCCTTCAAGACTTGTCATGTTTAAAATCATTTAGCAAGTTCAAGCCTCACAGCTCCTGGAATCGGTCGAGGTCGAGTTCCGGATTTCTTGGTTGAAACCGGAGCCGATTCATCTTCAGATGACGAATCACTTTCAAGCGCTATGGCGGAAGGACCGCTTTTAGCTACCCTCAAATATGTTCGAAAAGGCGGAGTGCCACTGCCAGCGAGAGATCTAGCTGACCTGAAATAGTGTCATATTATAGATGTATCGGCGGAATCAGTTCTTAATACAAGAATTGATGAAACAAATGTACAATAAGAACATGAAGAGTTGAGAATAGTACGTGTAATAAAACTCCCTTCGAGGATGGGGTCTCCCCTTGGCCTTAGGTATGGGAATTCCCGACTCATCTTTGCCAGGTTTCAGAGGCTCTTTCACATTTTCAACCTAACATTACATTAAAACATATTCATGAAACCGTGTCTCCAAAAAACAACCATTTATGTTATCAGCATTCTGTAATAAGAAAAACAATGTCAAAGGCGTGTACCATGTTGTCGGTTTTCATGCGTCTACGTTTCCACCACCTGCAGATATACTCATAGTATACACTTTGCAACACTAGAACCACAGTACTTATTGTATAGAGCTGACAAACAAAACCAGGAAATTAATTAGCTTCTCACAAGTATTGTACCTTCACACCTAATTAAAATTTTGTAAGACAACTAGGGATCAATTGGGTAGGAAGTGTGTGAAGGAGGGTACTCTTCCCACACCTATTACTGTCAAGAATTTTCGTCACTATCGCCCACGACCCGCTACGAATATAAAATTTAAAATCATTCCTGCCCCGCAACCCGCAATAATAAAACCATCCCCTCCCGATCACCCACGTGAGTCCTGAAATCCACATAATCTCCTCTTTACTCGCTCCATAGCCCATTCATATAATATATTTCTT
Organism: Hibiscus mutabilis; assembly: GCA_019671005.1. Classification (NCBI taxonomy): domain Eukaryota; kingdom Viridiplantae; phylum Streptophyta; class Magnoliopsida; order Malvales; family Malvaceae; genus Hibiscus; species Hibiscus mutabilis. The sequence goes on from CM033734.1 coordinate 11,251,690, forward strand.
AATATTAGTTAAATAAATATAAATCAAATTTGTTATGAAAAAAGTGTGAAACACTTGTCATTCGGATTCCCACCACATGGGTGACATTATTCCAATTGTCACTATTTTAAAAGAAATAATATACGAAATTAAATTTTGTACAACACAAAAGTTTGAACTAAAAAGATACTAAAGTCCAGTGTAAAGGACTGAAAAATAGCACAAATAACATGTAAAATAATATTTCAATTGTTGTAAAAAATAAACAATATAGAAAGAACTAAAAAGAAAATAACAATGAAAAACAACATTTAAAAAATTAAAACAAATACCAATAAAATCTAAATGAGATACAATATTAGGAAAATAAAATTAAAAAATAGAATAATAACATACATATAGTGAAGACTGAGGAGTAGAAAACAAACTTTAAAAAAATGCTTAACGACAAACAATAGTAAAGAAAAAACCAATAAACATAAATATTATATATATATATAATTTCATAAATATTCCAAGATAAGTAAATATAAATTATCTTAAATTTGACTCTAATTCAAACTAATATTTTAAAAAATATTTATATATTTGATTTGATCAATCTCAAACTCAATTATATATATATATATATTGAACTTTTCGTTAATATCAAGACAAGTCAATATGAATTACCTTAAATTTAACTACAGTCCAAACTGATATTATATTTTTAGTAATATTTATAATAACATGTTATAATATATGTTGGGGCAGGTGAGGATGATGTGAGGCGGGTGGGGTCATCCCTTCCCCACCACCTCCGGCGAATTTAATTTTTATTTTTATCCCTGCCCACAACCTGCAAAATTTATACACATTCTTACCCAATTAAATACGAAGCGGGACAAATCCCCACAAAATTCTCCCCACTGGCATCCCTAAAGACTACTTTAAACACTTAACCAAGTTTTACTTATTATAAGATGTTGGTCGACAAGATTGGGTTTGTTCGATACAAAACAATGGGCTGAGGGGAATACTTAAGCAATGAACCCATGATGAGTTGGGCCAGTTTAATTTGTCGAAAATGATCATTCGAGAGTTGTCCTCATTTTGCAATTATAAAATAGAAGAAGGGTTTAATATGAAATATGAAATGAAACAGTAAACCTAGAAAACGGACATAAATGGTAAAAGTAGTACCAGAGCTGTGTAGAACTGAGTCGGCAACTGCATCCACAAAATATACCAGAAATGAAAAAAACAGTGAGGTTAAACAATACCGTACATCTTTTTATGAAACTATTCTATTATGCATACGAATGAAAATTGAATGATATCATCTTTGTTGATAGAAAAACAAAGGGTGATCTGAATTTTGGACCACCAAGCACGGTAAATCCATAGCTCCCAATGAATTGAATTCACCAAAGCCTGGAAAAAAAAGCTACTCACTGTTGCAGGTTCCAGAAGACATCCGACAAGATTGAACACATCACTGCAACAAAGAAAACCAAAGAAGATTAATCGTAAAAAAAGCGTAAACAAAGCTTGGAGATGCAAGGATATGAGGGGAAAAGAAATCGAACCCAGCAACCCAAGTGAGGAGAAAAAGGAGGGAAACGCCATGGCCGGACTTGGTTTTGAAGTTGGTGATGATTTGAGGGATCTCTGCAACTCCCCAGCATACTAAACTAATGATTCCGAAAGCAAAAGAGAAATCATCTTTCAGATTGCAAAGGCAGTCTTTGAAGTATCTCTGAACCCACCAGACGCAGGGCTTGTTTTCTCTGACACAATAAGGCTGAGACATGGCAAACTTATGCTTATCTTCTCTCTTGGTGTTCTCAGATAAAACAATGGAAAATATTAAACAATGTCGAAGTTAGTGAGGTTTGTGGAAACAGGAGCCATTATGTACCAGAAAAGGAGGTCCAAAAGCAGGTTATATATAATATATTAGTAATAGAAAAATGACCCAATTGCTTAGTATAAAGACGAGTTATTGCCCTCTTGGGAGTTAATGGTAGGGGTGTAAACCAGTAGCATTAAGTCGAGTTTGAGTAGTGTTGAATCGATTTGATTCGTTAAAAATTTAAGTCGAGTGTGAGTTGGAGTTGAATTTAGTAGTGTTTGACTCAATTCAGTTCGCTAAAAATTCGAGCCGATTTCGAATTGAGTATTGACCTAATTTTGACCGAGTCAAACCTGAGTAACTTACAATTTGGCTCGTCTCATTTATAGTCATATTCATCATCATCATCATAATAATAATAATAATAATAATAATAATAATAATAATAATTGTTGAGTGGATTTATTCAACAACAACAATAATTTAGTATATTATATTTTCGAGTAGCTCGCGAGCTTTTTGAGTATGGTATTGAGTAGCTTGGCTCGTTAAGAACTCAAACTGAGTTTAAACTCGAGTCGGGTCTCGAGTTGGATTCGAATAGCTCGCGACCTATCTCGTCTTATTTATAGTTTATTGAGTAGCTCAGCTCGTTAAGAACTCATACCGAATTTAAACTCGATTCGAGTCTCGAATTGGATTCGAATATCTCGGGATCTGTCTTATCTCATTTATAACCCTAGTTAATAGCGAAAGGAAGGACTTGAACACTCTCGTATGGCATGCATCTTCTATAGCCTGGATGCTCGTGTTTTAAACTTGCACCGTAAAAAGAAAAAAATATAAAGTTTAATTTCTTTAAATTAAAAGAAACTTTATGAGTTATGACACCCGCATATTCCATTATCCATTGATGCGTGTAAGTAAAACCCGGTTCATATTAGGTGCGTATATGAAACACTAATATTTGTAAGTTATTTAAGTTTAATTTTCAATAACTAAATTCGATTTGATAATAATCGAGTTAAACTCAAACTCGAGCTATGATCAAATTGAATTAGACTATTATAATACCTAGTTCGAAAGACTTGCAAGTTTAATCTAACTTTTCATTAATACATATTTTATGTTATTAGATTATATAAATACCATTATTTTACATTCAAACATATATTTCAATGTTTGATCGAGTTTGAGTCAAAATCGAACTCCAGCTTGACTCACCACTAATTCATATTCATCATTGTTGAAGTAAATATTGCTAATTAATTTGTTTACTTAGTTTAACCAATTTGAGAGGAAGTTGTATCAGATTTAACCAACTTTTAGATCTTGAAAGTTGTAGAGAAGAGCAGTTATCATTTGTTGTATATAATCATAGTTGAAGTCAATGGATTTCATGCTTCTTCTCCCATTCATTTGCAATTCTCTCAAATATTTTTACAATCATGAAATAGTAGAACAATTAAGGGTAGTGATTACATTTGTGGTTGGAACTTTATGTAAAGGTGGTAATCTAGGCAGGGGTAGGGGTTGCTGTAATTGACATCTTTTTTTTATCGGAATTAAATTTATGAAATCCCTTGTTTAAATTCATAATAAAAATATATTTTTTAAAAAAATAATGACCAATAGAAGGCTTAAATAATGGCAGCTTGGAGTTGAGTGTAGGTACCAAAGTGTAGATGATGGAGAATTAATTTATTAGGATATGATACATATTAAGGTATGGCCACCAAGAAAGGTAGGGACTTGCAGCAATAAGTTAAGACATTCGTCAAAGGCATGCATCCAAAAGAATGTGGGCATGCAAATGTATTAGTAATATTTATATAAACGCACACATGTTGGTACGTTCAATTTCTTGGATCCATCTCAGTTGAACATAGCCCTAGAAATCATCCGTAAAACAAGATTTTAAGGTGACAAAACAAGTTTCTGATGCAGGGCAGGCTTAATCATGGCGTATGGTATGGGGAAAAGATGTTAATAATCGAAGCTGAGTTTCCCTTCTAGAGGAAACAAAGATGAGATGCCATGTCAGCTTTAACTTGAAATCTCGTCCTTATCTTTTCTATAGGCAGAAAGCAAAACGAAAACCGACATATCTAAACAAAGGGAGAAAAGACAGAAACGGCGACGGTCCGCTGCAACTTGTGCGTAACACCCGGCATGATTTTATTCTCTGATATGCACGATTCATGATCATGTCTATCCTGCTCTTGGGTCCATAAGACTGGATTTTATCTTCAAACCTTTCAAACTCACGCTCCAAAATTCGAATAGAAATCATCTGTTTTTTTAGTGTTTCTATGCTCTACATTAAAAAAAATAAAAGTTTAAAGTTAGAGTTTAAAAAGTTATATAGGGTATTTTTTTAAGATTTAAAATTTAAAATTATATCTTAAAATTTAATTTTTTAATATTGAGCCATAAAAAAATCACCAAAAAGAGAAAAAAAGATTTTTGTTCCTAAAATTTAGATATATAGTACATTTATATTATTGGTATTTTTGTGAATAAAATTTGATATTATCCATGCATATTAAATGACGTCCGTGCAAATTGCACCGTAGTGAGAAAAGGAGTAAATTCGTGGCTTTCCATTTCAATTACATCAACGTCACCTTTCTTTCCTGAGGCATATCTAGAATCGTGTCTCTTCCATTCTATTTTCTAGGGACGTAAAAAGCTGACCCAATCTGAAAATTTGATTAAAAATTGCTCGAGTTAGGATTTGATTTGACCCGAAATTGTTCTGTAACCGACTGTTGTTAACTCGAATTTGAGTTGGACCTGTTATTATAATAACCGAATCCGACATGCATCTGACCGAGAACGACCCAAAATCGAATTGAACCTGTTACTGTGGACCCGGAACCCGACCTTACCCGACTGAAACGAACCCGAACCCGAGACTAATCTGGCAGATAACCTATATTACCTGACTGAATCGACCCGAGATCCGATTTTACCCAACCTGTTAATTGACCGGACTTGTTTTGAACCCGACTTGTTGTTGACCTGAACTAATATTGACCTAGCTTGATTTATCTAACATGTAATTGAGGAAGCCTATGATTTGATGATTTAATGAATTTAAAGTGTTGATAAATGGAAACTATTAAGTGTTGATAAATGTAAACTACTAATTTTTTAAATCAATTTGAAGTGTTAAATAATCTTTTTGTTATATATACATATATAATCAATTAAAAATAACAAAAAAAGGAAAGATTGGATTTATATATTCATTTGACACTACTAAGTTTGAAATTTTATTAAATAATTCAATGCTTAGTAATAATTCAATATGTTTAGTAACTCATTCAATATAAATTATTTGTCAATTTTGAACTACTAAGTTTGAACTAAATTAAAATTTTAACTTTCATGTTGATGTTATCATGTGTACAATTACATATTTACACCCATATCAAAATTTTGTGTATAATTATATTTAATCAAAATTTATTATATGTTATAATAATAATAATAATAATAATAATAATGTATGAATTGAATTAACTTATTAAACTTAGAATCTAATTGAGCTAAACTAAAATCTAGAAGCATAAATCACGGACATAATTAAAAGAATTCTAAAACTAAATGTGAAATTTCAATTAAATTAATCTACGTTGGGATTCAATTGAATTAAACTAAAATAATTGTTAGAAAAAGAAAAAAGACAATCGGTAAAAAGGAGGGAAAAAGACAAAATTTTGGAGGAAAATAAGCCTCTTATTTTTATGTTTAAGATTAATTTACTTTTAGTCTAAAAATTTTGTAGGGATAAAAGTCACCCAAAATTTTGGAGGGAATTAGGGGAATAAGCCACCTAAAATTTTGGAGGGAATTACTGGAATTTCTATTTTTGGTAATTTAGTCTAATAATATTTTTGTTTATTCTAGTCTCTACAATTTAATTTTTAGTCAAAATTGCCTCATATTTATTTATATTTTTAACAATTTAGTCCAATTTATTCTAGTCCCTAAAATTTAATTTTTACTTCAAATTAACCCCTATTCATTTTCTGTATTTTATTATAGTCCTTAAAAAGTAAAAAACCGCCCGCCCATTTTTCAAGTTGATCTTCCCGCAGGCCGCCCATATTTAAAAAGCAATTGCCAATTGCCGTAACAAATGGAGAAAATCTTGCCCGCCCATTTTTAATGGGTTATTAGTGGATTAGGTCATTACTAGTTTATGAGCTTTACACTTAAGTCCTTTTTTATTCTTTAGTTTTAGTTTGATTCATTTTAGTCCCACGTTGAGTTTAGTTTCCTTAGACCTTTAGGTTTAGGTTCTGTTTCCTTCATAAAATTGTTTAATAATTAAAACGTTTGACGGGCTTTTGAAGGCCCAATTTATTTCGGCAATGATGAAAAATAGCGTCAACAATTATAATGTATTAAATTATAATTATTAGTGTTTAGGGTTATGTGATTAGTTTAGGGATTAGGGGATTAGTTTTGCACTTTAATTATTAGTGATTGCAAGATTTAGGGGTTGAGGTGTAAATGTGTCAAGTTGAGTGTTTGGGGTTATGGAGTTAGTTTAAGAATTAGGGAAATATGCTTGCACTTTAATTATTAGTGATTGTAAGATTTAGGTGTTGAGGTTCGGGGTTTAAGAGTAAATGTGTCAAGTTGAGTGTTTGGGGTTATGAGATTAGTTTAGGGATTAGGGGATTATGCTTGTACTTTAATATTAGTGATTGTAAGATTTAGGGGTTGAGTGTTTGGGGTTTATAGGTATAATATATGTTTCAAGTTGAGTGTTTGGGGTTATAGGATTAGTTTAGGGATTAGGAGATTCGAGGATTAGGCTTGCACTTTAATTATTAGTGATTGTAAGATTTAGGGGTTTGGGGTTTAGGGGTAAATGTGTCAAGTTGAGTGTTTGGTAGGAGTTATGAGATTAGTTTAGGGATTCGGTTTGCACTTTAATTATTAGTGATTGTAAGATTTAGGGGGTTGAGGAATTCGAATTGACCCTATTTATTTTAAAATTTTCTAATATAGTCCAATATTTTTAATATGATGATATTTTTGTTCATTATAGTCCCTAAAACTTTATTTTTAGCCGAAATTGACCCATATATATTTCTATTTTTTGTAATTTAGTCGAATAATTTTTTTTATTCTAGTCCCTACAATTTATTTTTTAGTCAAAATTGCCCAAATTTATTTATATTTTTGGCAATTTAGTCCAATAATATTTTTGTTTATTCTAGTAGCTAAAATTTAAATTTTACTCCAAATTGACACCTATTCATTTTTTATTTAGTCAATATTTTTAATATGATGATATTTTTGTTCATTATAGTCCCTAAAACTTTATTTTTATTCCAAATTGACCCCTATTCATTTTTTTTAATTTAGTCCAATGTTTTTAATATGATGATATTTTTGTTCATGTTAGTCCCTAAAATTTTATTTTTCACCAAAATTAATCCTTATTAATTTCTAAATTTTGTAATTCACTCTAATATTTTAAATATGATGATATTTTTGTTCATTATAATGCCTAATATTTATTTTTAATGCGATTCGTGTTTGTGAAAGACGTTAAATAATTCACTTAAAATGACCCTACCCAAAGTCTATCGGTTATTTGTACCAAACCTAAACTTAATACGGATTCGAAACCCGAATTAACCCGACTTGAAATGAACTTGACCTGAAATGAACTCGAGCGAATTAACCTGTCAATTAACTGATTCGGACCCGAACCGTTTTGACCTGACCTCAAATTAACCCGACCTGAAATGAACCCGGCCTGAAATGAACCCGACCTGAAACTGACCCGCACCCAACCTGAATCGATTCGAAACATTAAATCGACCTGAAAAGATCTGTATCCGATTTGACTTGACCTGACAGGACCCGACTTGAAACCCATCTGATTACCTGTTTTTACATCCTACTATTTTCATATACCTATGTAAAGTCGTGTCTCCCTTCTTTTTATTTATTAATTTATTCTTAGAATAGAGTAGATCTAATAGCAACAAATTTTAAAACCACTCTATACCTGGAATGAAAATTGAATTACCTACATTAATTAAAGTAAAAAATATCATTACCATCCCACCTAAACTTATAGTTATTTACCGCTGTGTTAGATTCAAGGCTCATCGTGGTGTAAGCAAGGGTGATTTTGCTGCCATTAAGAAAGTTCATGGAAACGTGTCCAAGGAGATGGAGCTGTTGAACATGGAAAAATAGCAGGGGTTCAATGGCTGTTGGGCGGGGCTTGAATCGATATCGGTTACTTTCAAAGTGCTGGTAGGAGCCCAAATATTTACTGGATTTGCAAACCCTACCTGCACGGTTCAAAGCTCTCTGAAGTTGGAGTTGTGGACCAACCCAAATGACCTTCTTTAATGAAGTTGGCTCCAAAACGTATTTGTAGACTCTTTTTTGAAGAGGTCAATTATAACAACAAAGTATTAAAAAAGAATGTGTTTCCATTAGTTCACAAGTGTTGACCTATGTGGGATGAAATACTAAAAGTTAATTTTTTTAATAATTGTATTTTGTCTAAAATTATTATTGTTTGCATGCACGCTTCTTCATGAAAAGAAGAAAATCACTATCCCGTGCCTCTGGATAAACAGCCTGTCGCCTCTTGACTTAGGACACGCGTCGCGTATCGAACACCATGTCCTCTACCTGGACCACAGCTCTCATGTGACCGCGGCCACCCTTTGCCGGCCTTATGCCAATTTAGGACCACCCTTGGAGATATACATCAGAGAGCTCCATTTTCTGTATCACTAGTGGTGCTACATACCCTTTTCAATAATTTTGGGTCGTTTTCCTATATGGGGCCATGCCCCCAAAGGCATTCAAAATCCCGATGACTCCTCATTCATTTTTTTCTAAATTGTTTTTTCTTCATTTTATTATATATGCATATATATAATTTATTCAACTTACTACATAATCTTGATCAGTGATCATGGTGGATTAAAAGATAAAAGTGGATATACTATTTGAGAAGGTGAAAATTGACACCTTGATTGTCTTGCTTTGTGATGACCCTAGATGTACGAACAGATATTCTTTGCTTGTAGTACCATATCTGGGGACCGAAATCAAGACTCATTAATTGCATTTGTTCTTCTCTAATCTTAGTCCTTTTCAAAGAATCGATTTTCCTACTCTTTGTTTTCTATTTAAATATTCATACTCCACATTAAAAACAGAGCTCTACATTATTTATTGAAGATTATTTATGCATTTTTAATATAAAGGACAAGAATGAATTATATATTTCTTGTGGGGTTATGCCCCACCACACTGATTGGTTCTATCCTTGCTTGACACCACGTAAATAAATCTATTATCCATGCATGGAGTTTAGACCGGTGTTGAGTACAATAATAAAGTATATTTCAATCGCAATGAGAGAATGTGAATTTAAATATTAGAGATAATATTGTTGGGAATGATAGTTATGAACCATGAATATAACTCGTAAAATAGACATGAAAGACAAAAAAAAATCAACTTGATATTAAAGTAACATAGATTTCAATATCAAGCACACCAATATATATTACAATCAATGGTGAATGATAAAAACATTGTTAACAAAAATTGAGAGAGAAAAAAGTAATTTCATCATATGAAACAAATGAGATAGAAACTTGGACTTTTACTTTGGACTCGCCCCTCCCTGCAACATATGTCTTATATGTAAGTCATGTAATGGTGAAAGAGCAACCGTCAGTTTATAATATCAAATCTTATGACACATTCCTCAAGTTTTATTTCCTTAAGTATGATTAAAACGCATAAAAACGAATAAAAACCTTTTTTTCTTTTTATACCTACATTAAAAATCTAGGTTTATGGTTAAGGTTAGGGTTTATGATCAGAGTATAAGAAATTAAGGTAAGGTGTATTTTTTAGAATTTAGAGTTTAAACTTTATGATTTAGAATTTAAAGTTAGAGCTTAGAATTTGATTTTTTAGTCACCGAAAAAAGTAGAGGATTTTGGTTAAAAAAGCAGGCTCCCATAACTATAGTTTGCATCGTTTTTAAGGTAAACTTGGTCCACAATCAATGAAGCATAAATGTGTGCATAATACCCAATACTAGTATATTATGATAATGTCAAATCATTTATATAGTCCAAAAGGACAGTATAAAATGTAATCTAACATTATATGATTTTGATCTGACCAAAGTATACCCCAAAACCAATATAGTATACATGACAAGATTGGCAACATTTTGATATATAATTTTTCCAATAAGTTTCTCATAGTACACGCATTAACAACAAGCCTATAATATAAAAGGAAAAAAGGAAAACAAATGTGTTTGTGGTTTCATTTCATCAGCTTCCTCAGCCAATGGAATTGGAAATTGAATCATTAAAAATAAAGCCAAAAAACATAGGGTTTGGTTTGTGGGTGCAAATGTCATGAAAGGTAAGGAGGGGGAGATTAGTTAGAAAAGACAAAACATCATAGTATTATGTTAATATAGTGTCTAAAGATACTTGATTTTGGAGAACTGGTTGGTTGAGGAATAATATCGTTAGGTAAGAGTGAAGGGCTGTCCATTTTGTTTATTTATTTTGTTCAAATAATTGTTGAGGTTGATTTGTTGTAATGACAAACGATTGGGATATGATTACATTATAATTATTTAACTTAAACAAAATTCTTGCCTATGACTTGTATTAGTATACACAATAAATTGTTATTTTGTCGGATAATTTATACGATAGATCATTGGATTTAGTCTTAAAATTTTTATATAAAATTTTAATTTCGTCAATTACATCTTTCAACTTTAATTATTAATAAAATCGAGTCATTTATACTAAAACCGTTAAATATTTAACGAAAAAGATGAATCAACACTCATACTTCACCTATGTTTTCATGTAAAAAAATCAATATATAGTAGACATACTAAGTAAAAAAAATAGGCTTTTGTCACACTAAATTACTAAAAAAAAAATCAAACTTTCAATTGTGTAAGAAAAAACTTATAAGCAACTGAATTAATTTCTTAAACCTTTCCATCTCATTATTCACCACTCTTTTCAATTTGTTGAATATCTTCATAAGGTAATTTTTGAAAAATTAGTAATAATAATTTATTGGAAGAGTGTTAAAGAATGATTTAGAAATGTGCAAGGAGTTGATTCAATTAAAATTGAACTACTAATTTTCTAACAATTTTGTGTGAGAAAAAGCCTATTTTCTTTTTTTAGTTCCAACTTGATATTAATTTGTTAATATGCAAAACCTATGTGATGTATGAATGTTGATTCAGTTTTTCTGTTAAATAATTTAAGTTGTAAGTATAAGTGATTTAATTTGCTAATAATTAAATTTTTGATGATGTAATTTGATAAAATTTAAAATTTATGATCTATCTAAAAGTTCAAACTAAATTCAATGTTCAATAACGTAAATTATCACATTTTATTAGACCTGGCAAACTTGACCCGAGGCCCAAGACTTGAACCGATTTATCCGACTTGAGATCCGGTATAAACCCGAACATTACGATCTAAACTTCACCCTAACCGAACCAAAATCGACTCAAAATTTACTAAACCAAAAATCAATCCGAACCGAAAGCAATCAAAACCGAAATTAACCCGAACCGAAAGTAACCAAACAAAAACCAACCCGACTGAAAGTAACCCGAACTGAAAACAACATGAATTTAATTTGCCCGAATATGACCCAAAGGTTTGGACCAAACCAAACAATAACATGATTTTGACAAGATAATTAAGCCGAAATAAACGGATAAGCTATCTTTATTTATCTTTTTAGTAATGTGATAAATAATAAATATATAAATTTTATTCTCCGTTTTTATTATATTACTGATTAGCAACCAACTTTAGTAAAACTTTATTGTTTAATATATCTTTTCTCGTTTAAAAGAAAATCTTCATATCTGGTTCGATAATTTTTCATTTTAAAAAAATTGATATGAAGGATTATAAAATAAAATTACTCTATTTCACGTCAACTTTCATATATATAATTTTATTTTTTACTTTTAATTGTTTATTTGGTTTAGTCTGTTATTTAATTTATAATATTAATTAAATATTCAAGTCAAAATTTTAAATATTCAATTAAATCTCAAACAATTAAAACATACTTAAATTGATTTTAATCCATGAATAAGTATGATATAATTATATTTTATTAAATAATTTTTAAATAGTCTAATTCTAATTTTGTAAAATCAAAATTTTCTGTCTTTATTAAATAATTTTCAAATAGTCTAATTCTAATTTTGTAAAATCAAAATTTTCTGTCTTAGAAATTATAGAAAATATATATTTTAAAAATTAGAAAACAATCACTTGAATTTCGTATTAACACTATAAGAAATTCAAGTTTTAAACTTTAACAAGCCTTATAGGTTGAGTTTGTGTCAAATTATCATCTCATAATGATGGTTTAATTTGAAACATTGAACAGTCAATAGTTGAAATTTAGCCTAAATGATAAGATTGACAAAAAAATACAATTAGAATTTTATTAGGGTGATCAATCAATGTAGATGGTGGCCAAGATGGGGTAAATTGACAATTTTAAAAGTTTGGAAGCAAATGAAAAAGATAGACAAAGGGACACAATGATTTATAGTGGTTCAAGCTTCTAACAAGCTCTACGTCCACTACCTTAGCTTCCTACTAAGGATTTTCAACAATTCACTATTGAATTCTTCCCCTTTTCTAGGCTTAGGAGGCAACCGTTACAAGTTCAAGCTTTCTACCCAAAGCTTTGAACAAATCACTCTTGAATACAAATAAAGAGATTTGGCAAAATGAAATATCCTCACAAGGTAAATATTTGCCCAATTTACAAGAACACTCAACCCCAAACTTGAAATAAAGATAACAATGAAATACACAAGCTGGGTACAAGGATTTGACTCTAAGAACACAATGGTTAGATTTTTGCTTGAATACTTGAATGTTGATCAATGTAGGTTCATTAGTTGTTGTTGCAGCATTGGAGACTTGTATTTATACCCTCTTATTGAATTCTAGCCGTTTGGGTGGTTGAAGTCATCAATAGAGCCGTTGGGACCATCTTTCCCGCAATAAATGCTGTTTGGTGAACACCCGTATCAGTACACGAAGGCCCGTATCGATACCTGTAATAACAAAAATATAGCCGTTGTGGATAGCGTATCGATACGCGAGAAGCCGTATCGAAACGGTGATAGTGTAAAATATGAGCGTATCAAAACGGCAAGGGCCGTATCGGTACGAGTTTTGCTCACTGGAATCTTGGATAAAAAATTGAATCAGTACGCATAAGGGCGTATCGGTACAGGTTAACTGAAATTCAAAGTTTGAGGATTCCAGTAACTGACAAGTAACGGTCGAAAAATTTAATGCCGAGATCTTTGAAGATCTTGACAAACCGTATCGATACGGGTGGTGCCGTATCGGTACGATTAAAAATACTTTAAACCCATATTTCAGACCATATCGAAACGAGTGTGATCTGTATCGAAACGCTAAGCTTAAATGTTTGCCCAGATTGAAGGCCATATCGAAACGTGTTGTACCGTATCGAAACGCAAGGCCTAATTTTCAAAGTATTATGAAGGTCGTATCGAAATGGGATAAGCCGTATCGGTACGCTTTGCAAAATCAAACTCCAGTAGCTAAAAACCGTATCGAAACACCAAGGGGTGTATTGATACGCCTGGGAGAAAATGTATAGTTTGGCTTGAAAACACTTAGAAAAATTTTGGGTTTAAGTTTTGGACTTCAATCAAAGAAATTTTTCTTGTCATTTTGTGAGACTTTTGAGTACTTAAAATTTATATTCTTTTACAATTTAGTTCATAAATAATTTGTTATATCAAAATCAAACATAGGTTTTACAAATATATCAACAATTCTATATATACTCAATTGAATATATACCCAAGTCAACTCAAATTGACCTAAAGATTCGAAGGTTGACTAAAATCGAAAACTAGCCTATTTAATATTGACCCGAACCAAAAACTGATCTGATCCGATATTGACCATGCCCAAAAAATCAACCGACGTGACATTGACCCGACCCAAAAAATCAATCAATCTAATATTGACCCAACCTGAAAGTCAACAGATCCGATATTGACCCGACCCGATACCCGACCCGAAATTACATAGACCCGATTTAAATCCGAATCAAACTTGACCCAACCCGAATCAAACTTGAACCGAAAACGGCCCGAACCGAAATGACCTAAACCCAAATCGAATGACCTGATTGCCACCTCTACATTTTATCATTGGACAGATTAACATATTTAATTGTTTAATTATAGATTTTGTTTTGGTATATTTGTAAACTCATTCTAGTAGGTAACTTTATTTTTTTCATTTTCAAAATTTAATCAAACTTTTTTAATAAATAACATTAGAATTAGAGAACAAAGTATTGTAATATAGATTCAACCCGGTGAATATTAAGAAAAATCTTGCAGGAGATAAGATCAAATTAATACTTCTATGAATTGTTCTAGAATACTCTTTTCTTGAATATCATTCAAAAAGGTTTCGGATTGCCTAGCATCCCACCAATTAGTAATCCAAGATTTCAGACTTTTATTAAATGAGAGAGAGATCCACCTGGGCAAAAATACTATAGATGCAAGATATAGAAGGGGAGTGAATGCTTTCTTTTTTGCCATTTTTTCATCTGTGAATTGTTAATGAACCCACCTCATTCGTTGACTTTATGTGATCTAATCTTTCTATCAAGCATGCCTTTCATTATATTATTTCATTATATTATAAGGTAGGGGCCCATGAATCTAGTCTCTGTTTTTTTTTGATTCAGTGCTTAGTCCTTGAATCTAAAAAGAATACGAAAATAGAAAAAAAAGAATCCATTTTGAATTGAATGTTCGAATGAAATATCTATATTATTGTTATATTGATATTGTTTCGGATATCTCAATTGATCAAATTCAAGCAATTGCCCTCTTTTGATAACTCGCCCGAAAGAACCGCTTCAAATAATAAAGATTGTTCTATTCAAATTTTGAGGCGAATGAGCGCCACAGCTATATTCTCGTATCTAACGTATCAACTCAAAATATTGAAACTAAAAAGCGAAAATCCTTATTTCAAATACGTGGACAAAAAAACTTTTTTATGTTATGACTCTTCCGTATACGTCTGCTTTGGTTCGAATGGGCATTCAAGAAACTTCATTTAGTTACGCTATAGAAAAAGAGGATTCTTGGCTTGAGTTTTTTCCTCCCGGCGAAAAGCATTTATTCTCTGCAATTCATTTCAAAAGACTTCAATCGGTACACGCAAAAAATAGGCCAATTCAGCAGCTTTTTGCTCAATTTCTCGAGAGTTAAATTCTCATCATCGATGAGTCAAGGGAATGGCCCCCTCTCTCGATTTCCATATAAAGGACACGACGAGCATAAATACCCTCTTTAACTTCTATTCGATGGATGAATATCTTTCATAAGGAATCGTAGAAAGATGCGACGATTTTTTTTTCCGGAAAACCCCAACGAAAAATACATACTATTCCCTCTTGTCTATCGAATCGATCATAACCACTCCCTACATTCCAAAAAATCGTGCACCACAAATAGGAACTAATAAATAGGCCTGCGATCCCATAGAAAGACATTACGATTCCTTGTGGAAAAAAACTATTTGCTGAGACGAAAATAAATATATCAAATTCCTACCAAGATAACTAGAAGTTCCAACTAATAAAAACCCTAATGAACCAAAAAAAAAAAATAAAGGCCCAGCAATTGCTTGTTTTTCGAGATCCCACTATAAATTCTATCCATATAGATTCTGATCGCCAACTCATACATACTAGATCCAGTTGCATTTTATTGGAATTGAGAGAATAACCAAAATTTACTTTTTTTTGTTTCCGAAGTAACTCTCATCAACTAGTACTATTTTGATATTTTGATATGAACTTTTAGAAGGAATTCATCAAATTGCTTAGATCTAAAATCATCCCCTTTTATATGATCAATAAGGCAAGTGGTTTAGGGTTATATTATTGGATGATCCAAAATGTTAAAATAAATACGGTAAGAGTGACATATTAGATGACTGAGACAAGGTCCCGGCTGCTATGATGGAATTGGGAGGGTGGACAAACAAACTCAGGTGCCTCCAAACTTGGAAATGACTTGACCTTTCCCATTCATAGTCATTTCAGCAAAAACATATATGTCTCACTCATCTATCTTGTACATTATTTTCTCTATTTTCCCCCTCCCGTTTCAAGAAATTAATTAGTTAATCAATAAATTAATTAAATATCATAATTATACTAAAAATGATAAATTATGTTAGATATTATTAAACTTTAGGCGATATATAATTTGTCTCTGAACTTTTAAACGCTTCGTTTTTAGCACTGAACATTGATTTTCGTTTCAATTGTATCACTGAGTTGATAACTCATTAAAAGCTTGATGATGTGACAGTTTAATGTTGACGTGGTGCTTATGTGTGTTGGCTAGAAAACTTTTGTTTATTCCACCTCATCATCTTTTTCTTCAAAGTTAGGGTTTAGCCGCAGCCGAAAATTACCATTCTTCAGCACCCTTTGTAGTACCCCAAAATTTGCTAAGTTGTTTAAGAGTCATTTAGTACTAAGATAAGGGCTTAAAAGCTAACTTAGTAACTAAAATGACAAAATATAAAAGTTAGGATTTCTTTAATTATGGATTTTAAGAAAGGAATTTTTGAGAATTTGGAGTACCGTGTGATAGAGAGTAAGCAAAATAGGGTACTTGCGAAATTTGATTGAAATCCGATGGGAAAAGTATAGACACCTGATGGAATATTTTATTTCACAGATAAGTAGTACATGTTACAGGAAGTTGATCTGTATAATTAGATTTCTGGTAATGGATTTATGTGGAAATCTATTTTTGATCGAACAATTAGGGGATAAGCAGATGCTTGATTCGAATAAAAATACAGTATAAGATATCAATTTCGATCGAACTGCAAAGTTAAGCGTGCTCAGGGCATAGGATGGGTGACTTATTGGGAAGGTCTTATGTCAGTAATTGAGACTGATAAAAAGGAATCAGTTCGAGTTAATATTATTCGTATGGATATTTGATAAAAGATTATTAAGAGAATTTTATCTGATAAAGATTTCGGGTAAATTATCAGTATATTGGACCGAGTCAAAATTTAATGATTTTGATTTTTACAAAATTATAGAATATTTTGTATATCAACAATATTTATTTATGGAAGTTAGAAATATGAGAATTTCATATTTAATCCAAGAGTTCGAAAAATGGAAAATCGTAGTAAGTGATTATCAGAAGATCAGATTGAATTAGAATTTTAAAGACAGTTCCATATGCCATGGAAAATTCATAAAATATTATTTTTATGAATATTTTAATATTTCTAGTTGGATTCTAACTAGATTTGGTTCTACTTTTACAAAATGACAAATTAGAAAATAAGTCTTAGTTGGAGGGTTATTTGGAATTAAGAAATTAAATGAATTTAATATTAATCTAATTTAACACACTTGGCATTACTAAGAAAAAGATGAACAAAAATAGGTTCATCTTCTCTCCTCCATTTTCAAAAGTACCAAGAAAGAAAGGGGAAAAATACACAAAATTTTTCCTAGGCATTTTGAAGGCTTCTAAACAATATTCAAGGTATGATTTTGATAGAAAATTAATCTATGTTTAATTTTCTTTTATTTGATAGTAATCTTATCAAGAATAATGAAGATCTGATTATGTTCTTGAAGAGGGAGAAAATATGGTTTCATGTTCCATGTTTAGATTGAAGCTTGATCTATGCAAATCTAGTGTTGTAGAGATGAAATCAAGCTTAGATTGTGATTATTTTCATGTTTAAGGATTAGAAACCCTAACCCTAGAATTTGGGATTTTATTTAGGGTTTTGAAATTGATGATGAAAATGAAAGATTGATGATATTAGAAGCTTGATTTTGATGTTAGAATGAAAAATCCTCAACTAGTCCTTTAAGTGACCATTTCGGCATGCATTGGGAAATTTGGAGAAATATTGTGAAAATTATCCTAGGGATGGATTTAAAGAGATTATGAATTTAGAAGCTTTATTATGGCATTAGGACCAAAATGAAGTCCTTGAAAAGCTTAGACACCTAATTTGGCATGTAGGAATAAATTGGGGTTTTAAGTGTTAATTTTTGGAAATGAAAAATATATGCTGCAAAAATCATTTTGAGCATATTAGAATGTTGTTTGAATGAAAAACAATAATGGGAAGGTTTAGTGACCAATTCTGTAATACCCAAATATTTGTTTAGTGATTAAAATGTAAAATTTTAAAGTTAGATGACCAAAGTGAAAAGTTAGCAAAAGGTTAGGGACCAATATGGTAATTTTCCCAAAAAGTAATTTTATCCAGTAAAATTGGATCGAATTAAGTACCTTGATGTCAGTTTTTAGAATTTAGATGGAGAAAAAGGTACTGAAATTGGATCGAATAAAATTATTAAGCGTGCTTAGGCTATGGAAAATTTTATGATGGGTGACCTCTGGGAAGGTTCCATAAAGTGATTCTAGATAGAAATTGAGTTGGAAAATAAGTGTGGATTGCTTACATGCCACTAGGATGTCATAATTACTGATAATTATGTGTATATACTTTGATGCTCTGTAATTAGTGATGCTACTCTTAACTAAAAATTGTGGATTATGTGTTCTGTACAGATGTCAGAACATTTGGGTTCTAGACATGCTATAGAGCAAGATGCTCATGTACAGAGTGAGAGTGATGAGGTAAATCAGAATGTACCTCAGAGTCAGTATCATAGTGAGGCGCCTGTGCAGGGGCAACAGGATATGCCAATTCAGGATCGATGGTTGTTCCTGCATGCATTAGATGCTATAATAAACAAACGAGCACCGATATCTGTGTCTATAGAATTGAGAAAAATGAAGGCACCAGAATTTTAGGGAGACACTGATATTGACCCGATGACTGCAGACTTCTGGTTCAACGATATTATTATCATGTTGGATAGTATTTGCTGTGATGATCAAGGGAAGCTCGAAGGAGTTGTATCATTAAGAGTAGCATCACTAATTACAGAGCATCAAAGTATATACACATAATTATTAGTAATTATGACATCCTAGTGGTATGTATACAATCCAGACTTATTTTCCAACTCAATTTCTATCACAATCACTTTTATGGAACCTTCCCAAAGGTCACCCATCATAAAATTTTTCCTGGCTTAAGCACGCTTAATAATTTTATTCGATCCAATTTCAGTACCTTTTTCTTCATCTAAATTCTAAAAACCGACATCAAGGTACTTAATTCGATCCAATTTCACACTTATACTGGATAAAATTACTTTTTGGGAAAATTGCCATATTGGTCCCTGAACTTTTCCTAACTTTTCACTTTGGTCACCTAACTTTAAAATTTTACATTTTAATCACTAAACAAATATTAGGGTATTACAAATTCGGCCAAGGGCTAAAATAAAAGGAAAATTTTGAGAAACATTATAGAAATGTTGGATTAATTATTCAATACAAGTTTACAAGTTTATGTGTAAAATTAGAGACTAAAATGTCACTTTAGTAAAAGTTAGTGGATGAAGGGTATTGAATAAAATTTAGTGAAAAATGATGGAATTATTGAATAATTATGATTCGAGTTTGAATAAATTGCAAAATGGTCACTAAGGACCATAATGGACAATTCGGCATTATTAAAGGAAAAAGTGAAATTTTTTAAAATATTTTATATTCGAATAACTATACTAGTATAGTATAGTTAAGCAATGTTAGATTAAAAAAATCTAACATGAATATTGTTATGTATGTTCAAATGGTACTGTACAGCTATTGACGATGCTAAGGGTACCAGATTAAAAGAAAGCAAGGAAAAAGTATCGAAATAGCTTAGTGAGGCTAATATCATGCATGGCCCAGGTGAACGCATTTTTACTTATTTATTATATATGTGATATGAGTGAGTACATTATATGTATTTATGACATGTTAAATAGGACGACTTGCGATGAGTCGGCCATGATATAAATAACAATGTAAGATGGCTTATTTATGCAAATAGCATGAAATATTAGATGGCATATTGATAATATGATTGTAGCATAATGATTTACTCAAGGTAAATCGGATTTTAGATTTTTGGGTATGAATTGCCCATTATCGAATTATGGATGATAGTATTGATGAATTGGATATTGAATGTGAAAATATTATATTGTTATGCCCAAGTACTAGTGTGAGAGTCTTTGGTATAATTAGATATCCATAAAGTCATAGCAGTTGCATTCCAGCACTACGGTGCGTTCCAGACACTTCGGTGTTGATATCAGACGTTACTGCGTTGCAGTCACTTCGGTGATGTTAAGACACTACAGTGTCAACTAGCACAAAGGGTGCGATAATGAGGAGCAAAGGGCATCATCGAGTACGTACTCACCATCAGACGCTACGGTATTGCAGACACTACGGTGTCGTTATGATGACCCGTATACCATAGGTTCACATGAAATTGCATGAGAATCTTTGGTATAGTTGGATATCCATAGAGTCTTAGCAGCTGCATCCTACCACTACGGTGCGTTTCAGTCACTTCGGTGATGTTTAGACATTTCGGTGTCGACTTAGACGCTACGACGTTGTTCAGACACTTTGGTGTTGTTAGCACAAAATGTGTGATTATAAGGAGCAAAGAGCGTCCTTGATTATATGAGGAGCAAAAAGCATCATCGAGTACGTACTCATCTCAGTCGCTTCGGCGATGCAGACGTTACGGCATCGTAGACACTATGGTGTCGTGATGACTCGCGTACCATAGCAACACATGATTTTGTACTTTGAGCTACAATACTTGAAATGCATTTTTGCAAGTAGTTAAGCTAAAAAGCTTAATATACACAAGATTGGTAAGATAGATCGAATCTTATGATTTGAATATTATATTGGTTAAATGAACTATACATGTAAGGTAGTTCTATACATGATAAAATGTTATCAACTGCAATTAGAAATTACTTGCCATTTTTGCATGGCTGTGTTATTTATAATAATTGTTTTACATTGTTATAATTATGCCTCACTAAGTTATTCTTAGTGCGTGTTTTCTATCACATGTAGGTACCTCGGACTAGATAGTAGAGGAGGAGCTGCACATCATTGGATCAAGTTAGCTTGCATTATCACTAAGTATCGCCACATCCTAGTCTAGTGGGGCATGTATAGATATTAAATAAGTAGCTATTTTGTATGATCTAGAAACATGGCTTAGTTTGAGGAATTAAGAATATTAGAAAAGATGCTTCAAACGATTTTAAACTTAGTTGGTTGTTTATCGCGTAGCGATTTTTAAAATTAAGAAAGGGTTTAGGCAGCACACATAGTTTTCACCCTGAATTATATTTTAATTTTAATAATTGCTCAAAGTATTTTATAAACTAATTTAGGGTCGAAACTAGGTGACTCTAGACAAAATTGTAATTTAGTGAAAAACCGAGAAATGGTTGTTTACTCAAATTAGTTTGCATCAAAATAAAAAAAATTCAAGTCTGAAAATCAGTGTAAATTAGTTAGTAACATCTTTAATGTGTATTCAAATATAGAATATATGTTGAGAGTGTTACATTTAGTGGTATCAGAGTAAAGGTTTAGCCGATATTGGAAGTTAACCCGAGTCCAATATGATTTTGCTAAAGTGTACATGCCCTAGGATGTGATGTTACTGATGTATTGCTTGCATAACTTGATGTAGCTCCTCAATAGTATGAATAAGATTCTAATGGCTATAAAAAAATAAGATACTGTTAGATTTCGTATGTTGACGAATTTTGAGGGTTATGAAAAAACCAATAGTGGATACAACACAATGAAATAAATACGGTAGTTAACTCATATCCAGGATGAGTTATCTGTATAATAGGGAACTGGTACAGTAATTATAAGATATTAGTCTCTAACATCTGTATTTGCACTTACGCTTATAATAGCATAAGTTATAAGAAATTTAGAGAGAGTAAATGCTCATACATTTTAAGGAAAAAGTTAGTCATAAGACGACAAGCTTATGATTAAATGGAATTGTGATTGTTATTAATAAATTAAGATAGTTAGATATGAAAAGTTAGAAAAAGAAAGAAGATATACCAAAGACAGTATTCAGAACTTGCTATGGACACTACGAGTTTTTAGTAATGCCGTTTGGACTCACAAATGCTCCTGCCGTATTTATGGATTTGATGAATAGGGTGTTTCAACCCTACTTGGACCAGTTTATAGTGGTGTTTATAGATGATATCTTGGTATATACTAAGACTGAAGATGATCACGACTGACATCTCCGAGTGGTATTATAGAATTAAGAGATAAGCAACTTTATGCGAAATTTTTCAAATGTAAATTCTGGCTATCCAAAGTAACTATTCTCGGACATGTCGTATCTGCTAATAGAATAAGAGTGGATCCCGAGAAGGTACAAGCTATTCTTGATTGGGAAGTACCAAAGAAAGTCTCAAAAGTCAGAAGTTTCTTGGGATTAGCTGGATACTATAGACGATTTGTCCAAAACTTCTCTATCATCGCCGTGCCACTTACTCAGCTATTAAGAAAATGTGTTTCTTTTGTATGGACAGAGAAATGTCAAGAGAGTTTTGAAAGATTAAAGAAAGTTTTGACAGAGGCACCGATATTAATTCAACCAGAGCCGGAAAAAGAGTACATTCTGTATAGTGATGCATCCCATAATGGTTTGGGTTGTGTATTAATGCAAGAAGGACGCGTTGTAGCTTATGCATCGCGACAACTCAAAACTCATAAAAAGAATTATCCGACTCATGACTTGGAGATGGCAACAAAGATTTTTGCACTGAAAATTTGGAGACAATATTTATACGGTAAAAAGTGCCATAAGTACACTGATCACAAAAATTGAAATACTTGATGACACAACGACATATGAATATGAAACAACGAAGATGAGTCTAGTTTTTAAAAGATTACAACGTGGTTATTGATTATCACCCTGGAAATGCTAACGTAGTAACAGATGCTCTTAGCCGAAAAACATTTTCTATTCTACGTACAATGAATGCACAACTATCTTTGGGACAAGATGGTTCTTTAGTAGCGGAATTTCAACTTAAGCCAACTTTTCTGGCTTGGATCAAAGGTTTACAGCTTTCGGATGAAGAATGTATTGTAAGGGAAAGACAAGTTGAATCTAGGGAAGCGCAAGACTATGAAATTAAGTCTGATGGTTTTTTATACTATCGAGGAAAAATTTATATTCCTGGCCAGGGATTTAAATCTCGGTCGCAGTCGCATTGCGGTTATCGCGTTTTCGGAGATAACGGAGGCTATTGCGGTCACTACGAGTGTCGCAGTCGTGACTTTTTTTTAATTTGCACAATTTATTGTAAAACATAATAATTATAATTATAATTATAAAAAAAATAATTTTAATGATTTTTAGAATGTTTTCTAAGACTTATAAACTTTTATTAATATGATAACACAAATTTTAAGGGCTTAAAGTGACTAGATTGAGCAAAAGACTAAATATTTAATGGCTTAATTGATATAAAATAGAAATTTAAAAGCTTAATCAATAAGTTTTGGGAGTTTAAAGGATCAATTTGAAAACAGGTTGAAATATTAAGCCTAAACTGAGAACTTTAAAAAGTTTAATGTCACGCCTTGTAATTTACCCATTTCCCCAAATATTTTACACCAATATGCTTCATTCTTCCTCGCGTCCGCTTGGTAACCCCGAACCCATTCTCTGCAACATTTTCCTCCTCCCATTTTCATCTTCGACCACCACCGCGATTGGTCTAAAAACAGGGATAACGTCCCGCTATCCTAGCGACCGAACGCTATCCCGTTATTTTGCGTCCGCAGCAGTCCACTATCGTCGTGATTCCATTGCCCACCGTGATTTCCTCCTATTGCGGTTTCGGACGGCGACGCAACCGTAATTTCGCGGCCGCTATCGTGTTAACGGAGCTCTATTTAAATCCCTGTTCCTGACAATGGTGAATTGAAAAAAGATATTTTAACAGAAGCTCACTGTTGTCCATTAACTATGCACCCATGAAGTAATAAGATGTATCAAGATTTGAAAACCCGCTTTTGGTGGCCGGGAATGAAAAGAGCAATCTCAGAGTTTGTAGCAAAATGTCTGATATGTCAACAAGTTAAAGCAGAGCATCAAGTGCCTTCTAGACTGTTACAACCTATCTTCATTCCTCAGTGGAAATGGGAAAAGTGACTATGGATTTTGTAATAGAGCTACCAGTTACGCCCAGCAAAAAGGATTCAATATAGGTCATTGGGGATCGTTTATCGAAGTCTGTACATTTTATTCCAGTTCGTGTGGATTATTCAATGGATAAGTATGCAGAATTGTATATCAGAGAAATAGTATGACTACATGGTGTCCCGGTATCGATAGTATCAGATAGAGACCCAAGGTTTACCTCGAGGTTTTGGGGAGCATTATACGAGGCAATATGTATTAAATTAAATTTTAGTATTGTATTCTATTCGCAAACGGACAGACAATCAGAACGAACGATCCAGGTTTTAGAAGACATATTGCGAACTTGCATTATTGAGTTCACTGGATCATGGGAAAGGTATTTGCCATTAGCTGAATTCGCATATAACAACAGTTACCAGACAAGCATTAAAATGGCACCGTTTGAAGCACTTTATGGACGAAAATGCAGAACTCCTCTTAATTGGTTCGAATTATAGGATCGAAATGTTCATATTGACCCAAAAACATGTGAGATTGATTTAACCCGAAAAATGGAAGATAAAGTGAAGATTATTCAGAATAATCTTAAAGCAGCCGCAGATCAACAAAAGGCATATGCAGACAAAAAGAGAAAGGATGTTGAATTTCAAGTTGGAGATAAAGTATTTTTGAAGGTCTCACTTTGGAAGAAAGTACTATGTTTTGGTCGAAAAAGGAAACTAAGTCCCAAATTCATTGGACCTTATGAAATTTTCAAAAGAGTTGGACTAGTGGCTTATCAACTGGCCTTACCTTCAGAGATGAGCAAGATCCATGATATGTTTTATGTATCTATGTTGCGAAGGTATCGATCATATCCTTCGCATGTTATCCCTCCATAAGAGATTGAATTACAACCTGATTTAACATATGAAGAAGAACCAATGGAGATTTTATCTTATGGAGTCAAAGAATTGAGAAATAAGAAAATTATATTGGTTAAAGTCATTTGGAGGAACCACAAAGTGGAGGAGACAAATTAGGAGACCGAGGAGAAAATGAAAAACAGTACCCGAAACTATTTAAATCAAGTACTTTTTAAAATTCGAGGATGAATTTTCTTAAGAGGGAGAATTGTACTACCCAAAATTTGCTAAGAGTCATTTAGTACTAAGATAAGGTCTTAAAAGCTAACTTAGTGACTAAAATGACAAAATATAAAAGTTAGGATTTCTTTAATTATGGATTTTAAGAAAGGAATTTCTGAGAATTTGGAGTACCGTGTGATAGGGAGTAAGAAAAATAAGGTACTTGCGAAGTTTGGTTGAAATCCGATGGGAAAAGTATAGACACCTGATGGAATATTTTATTTCACAGATAAATAGTACATGTTACAGAAGTTGATCTGTATAATTAGATTTTCGGTAATGGATTTCTGTGGAAATCTTTTTTTGATAAAACAATTAGGGGATAAACAGATGCTTGATTCGAATAAAAGTGCAGTATAAGATATCGAATTGCAAAGTTAAACGTGCTCAGGGCATAAGATGGGTAACTTATTGGGAAGGACTTATGTTAGTACTTGAGATTGATAAAAAGGAATCAGTTCGAGTTAATATTATTTGTATGGATATCTGATAAAGGGTTATTAAGAGAATTTTATCCGATAAAGATTTCGGGTAAATTATCAGTATATTGAAATGAGTCAAAATTTCAAGATTTTGATTTTTATATAATTATGGAATATTTTGTATATCAACAATATTTATTTATGGAAGTTAGAAATATGAGAATTTCAGATTTGATCCAATAGTTTGAAAAATAAAAAATGTAGTAAGTGATTATCAGGTGATCAGATCGAATTGGAATTTTAAAGATAGTTCCATAAGCCATGGAAAATTCATAGAATATTATTTTTATGAATATTTTAATATTTTTAGTTGGATTCTAACTAGATTTGGTTCTACTTTTACAAAATGGCAAATTAGAAAATAAGTCTTAGTTGGAGGGTTATTTGGAATTAAGAAATTAAATGAATTTACTATTCATTTAATTAAACACATTTGGCATTAATAAGAAAAAGATGAACAAAAATAGGTTCATCATCTCTCCTCCATTTTCGAAAGTACCAAGAAAGAAAGGGGAAAATACACAAAATTTTTCCTAGGCATTTTGAAGTCTTCCAAACAAGATTCAAGATATGTTTTTGATAGAAAATTAATCTATGTTTAATTTTCTTTCATTTGATAGTAATTTTATCAAGAGTTATGAAGATTTGATTATGTTCTTGAAGAGAGAGAAAATAGGGTTTCATGTTCCATGTTTAGATTGAAGTTTGATCTATGCAAATCTAGTGTTGTAGAGATGAAATCAAGCTTAGATTGTGATTAATTTCATGTTTAAGGATTAAAACCCCTAGCCCTAGAATTTGGGATTTTATTTAGGGTTTTGAAATTAATGATGAAAATGAAAGATTGATGATATTAGAAGCTTGATTTTGATGTTAGAATGAAAAATTCTCAACTAGTCCTTTAAGTGACCATTTCGGTATGCATGAGGAAATTTGGAGAAATATTGTGAAAATGATCCTAGTGATGGATTTGAAGAGATTATGAATTTAGAAGCTTGATTATGGCATTAGGACCAAAATAAAGTCCTTGAAAAGCTTAGACACCCAATTTGGCATGTAGGAATAAATTGGGGTTTTAAGTGTTAATTTTTGGAAATGAAGAATATATGTTAGAAAAATTATTTTGAGCATATTAGAATGTTTTTTGAATGAAAAACAACAATGGGAAGGATTAGTGACCAATTTGGCCAAGGGCTAAAATAGAAGAAAAATTTTGAGAAACACTATAGAAATGTTAGATTAATTATTCAATGCAAGTTTGCAAGTTTATGTGTAAAATTAGTGACTAAAATGTCACTTAGTAAAAGTTAGTGGATGAAGGGTATTAAATAAAAGTTAGTGAAAATGATGGAATTATTGGATAATTGTGATTTGAGTTTGAATAAATTGCAAAATGTGCAAAATGGTCACTAAGGACCATAATGAACAATTCGGCATTATTAATGGAAAAAGTGAAATTTTTTGAAAATATTTTATATTCAGATAATTATACTAGTATAGTATAGTTAAGCAATGTTAGATTAAAAAACATCTAACATGAATATTGTTATGTATGTTCAAATGGTACTGTACAGCTATTGACGAGGCTAAGAGTACCATATTAAAAGAAAGAAAAAGTATCGAAATAGCTTAGTGAGGCTAATATCATGCATGGCCCAGGTGAGCGCATTTTTACTTATTTATTATATATGTGATATGAGTGAGTACATTATATGTATTTATGACATGTTAAATAGGATAACTTGCGATGAGTCAGCCTTGATATAAATAACAATGTAAGATGGCTTATTTATGCAAATAGCATGAAACATTAGATGGCATATTGATAATATGATTGTAGCATAATGATTTACTCAAGGTAAATCAGATTTTAGATTTTTGGGTATGAATTGCCCATTATCGAATTATGGATGATAGTATTGATGAATTGGATATTGAATGTGAAAATATTATATTGTTATGCCCAAGTACTAGTGTGAGAATCTTTGGTATAATTGGATATCCATAAATCAAATTTTAGACACTTTGGTGTTGATATTAGACGTTACGGCGTTGCAGTCACTTCGGTGATGTTTAGACACTGCAGTGTCAACTAGCATAAAAGGTGCGATAATGAGGAGCAAAGGGCGTCCTCGAGCACGTACTCGTCATTAGACGCTACGACGTTTCAGACACTACGGTGTCGTTATGATGACTTGTATACCATAGGTTCACATGAAAATGCATGAGAATCTTTGGTATAGTTGGATACCCATAGAGTCTTAGCAGCTGCTTCCTAGCACTACGGTGCGTTTCAGTCACTTTGGTGATGTTTAGGCACTTCGATGTCGACTTAGACGCTACGACATTGTTCAGACACTTCGGTGTTGTTAGCACAAAATTTGCGATTATAAGGAGCAAAGAGCGTCCTTGATTATATGAGGAGCAAAGAGCATTATCGAGTACGTACTCATCTCAGTCGCTTCGGCGATGCTAACGTTACGGTGTCGTAGACACTACAGTGTCGTGATGACTCGCATACCATAGGATCACATGATTTTGTAGTTTGGGCTATAATACTTGAAATACATTTATGCAAGTAGTTAAGCTAAAAAGCTTAATGTACACAAGACTGGTAAGATAGATCGAATCTTATGATTTGAAAATTATATTGGTTAAATGAACTATACATGTAAGGTAGTTTTATACGCGATAAAATGTTATCAACTGCAATTGGAAATTGCTTGCCATTTTTGCAGGGCTGTGTTATTTATAATCATTATTTTACATTGTTATAATTATGCCTCACTAACTTATACTTAGCGTGTGTTTTGTATTACACGTAGGTACCTCGGACTAGATAGCAGAGAAGGAGCTGCACATCGTTGGATCAAGTTAGCCTGCATTATCAGTAAGTATCACCACATCCTAGTCTAGTGGGGCATGTATAGATATTAAATAAGTAGCTATTTTGTGTGATCTAGAAACATAACTTAGCTTGAGGAATTAAGAATATTAGAAAAAATGCTTCAAACGATTTTAAACTTAGTTGGTTGTTTATCGCGTAGCGATTTTTAAAATCAAGAAAAGGTCTAGGCAGCACACATAGTTTTCACCCTGAATTATATTTTAATTTTAATAATTGCTCAAAGTATTTTATAAACCAATTCAGGGTCGAAACTAGGTGACCAAGAAAGGGTTGTTTACTCAAATTAGTTTGCATCAAAATAAAAAAAATCAAGTCTGAAAATCAGTGTAAATCAGTTAGTAACATCTTTAACGTGTATTCGAATATCGAATATACGTTGAGGGTGTTACACCCTTTACAAACACTCCAAACACTGATGAATTCAGGGTCCCCTCTTTTTATATATGTATTTCAATTATCTCCCTATTTTGTCTAATGAAAATGAAATAATTATTATAATGCTCACTCTCTATTTGTATTTTTCAATTAATTTCATATTTTATTGAATAATAATGAAAAATAATAATTTTTATTTATATCGGGCCGGTTCGGGTTAGGTTCAAGTTTTTACTCTAGAATTTGGGTTCGAGTTCGGGTGGAATATCATAAAATGTCGGGTCGAGTTAAATTTAGATGAATTTGTTAAATTTTTGGGTCGGGTAATTATTGAACAAAAACCCGACCCATAGCCATCCCTAAAGTGTGCTGGTGTGTTGCGAAATCACGAGGGACACATCCTAACGTTCTTTTCAGGCCCGTTGGTTATCCTTGTGTTTTATGAAGCAGAAATTCAGGTGATTTATCATGCATTGACTTTATCTTTCAGTTCTAAATGGAATGGAATTGGTTCGCTTATTATCGAGTCGGATTCAGTTGTGGCCGTTACTTGAGTGCTTCAACTGAAAACCGTCCTTGGCGTTATTGGAGATGCTTTCGACGGATCGACATCATTTATGCCTATCAAAATATTTGTTTTAATAATGTTTACCAGAAGCTAATAGTCTTGCGGACATTCTTGCAAAGCAAGGCGTTGAGCGATCTTTTCGGTTACGTGAGGGTTGGTAAGAAGATTGGGCTACTGGTTTGGCTAGGTGAATGGGAATGTCTATTATAGGTGTCTTTTTGAATGTCTTTGTGATGGTTAGGGGATTGTTTCGCCCTTTGGCTTTGGTGTTCTTTCCTTATTTATATAGTTGTATTTGTACTCTTTTCTTCTAGTTAAGATTAAAGAAGTTTTTTTAGTAAAACACATGACTATATCTATATAATTTTCTTTGTCTCGAATAAAATCAGCTGATAAAAAAAATCCTTAAATGTTATACCTTATTTATACTTTTAACATATTAATTTTTTGTTTGAGTACAATTTAGCACGTGAGTTAACGATAAATTAACTTCACTTTGTAATTTGAGTCACTCATAACTTAACTTAGATAAAGCGGGAGAATAAATATTACTCATTTTGAATATGTATTAATTTAAAGTATTCGCTCGTTTCGAGCAAGCACATTTTATCGTTTGACCAAGCTGATCATCTTTGTTTCCTCGTATTTCCTTAAGTCATGGGTTCTAGACCCACTAGGAACATTCCCCATCCTTCCCCTAGAGTCCCCCTTCCCCTCTCCTCTAAGTATGATTAGGATTAGATTTAAGATTTGTCAAAAAAAATATTCACTCCTTTCTAATATCAAGTGTATATTTGTATAAATTTTCTTTATGTTTTGACAAACTATTTTCAGACTCATGTAATAATTAAGTTCTTTTCCCTTATTTGCATATCAAACGTAGCAGAAAATTTTAGGTATTTCGATTTTTTAGTGAATTTTGATTTAAACTTTCGATTTTTCAAATCTACTCAAACATATTTTGAATGTGATAAAAATAACTCGTGTACTTGAAATGCAACTTTTCAAAATTGATAATTATATTTTATGTTTTAAGAGTTGGATTAGAATTCTTTTTTCCTATATTAAAAATAATAATAAAGTAAAGAGGGAATTCAGCTTCTTTCATAAAATTAAAGTAATCTTTGAGAGTTGAAGTTTGGTAGGGTAGCATTTTAGTGGTGCTTCTGCTTTCACAAAATTCAATGGACCAAATAGTAAAAGGAAAAGAAAAAGGGATCGAAATGAAGAAGAGAAAAAGAGAATGTCCAAAGGGAAACTAATCCCAAATTCCCAATTCCCCAAGAACAAAAGTGAACTTGTGGTCACTCAGTCCCTTCTCGGCTTTACTAAACTTTTTTTTCTTTTTTTTTCCCACGCTTGTTTTAATTAAGATAAAATTTTAAAAAACTGGGGTCAATGTTATATATTTTTTGCGTTCAAATAGTTTAAATTGAATTATTAAAATTACGGAGGGGCCAAAAGTAAAAAATTTCCCATTTAATAAAGAGTTAAAATAGATTAAATTGAATTATTAAAGATTAAGGGGACAAAACATGCAATTAAACCATTCGGCCAAGGGGAGCAAAGGCACCTGAACTTTTATTTGATATATTAATGGTGTATAATTTTTATTTGCCTCTCTTTATGTATTTTTTAATATTAAATCATTTAAATTCTTTTTTCTTTAGTTTTGTTATAAGCCATATGATTCTTATTTCGTTTTCTTCCTCTTGGCAAATACTATAATTCCAAATCCTTGAAAGGCTGCTTATTGTTTGCAACATTTTGTTGTTGTTACTGTCGTTGATTCTATTTGATAATTTATTAATTTCTAATTTATAAATAAAATTGATGTTTTGTTATATCAATATATCTCTTACTATTTTGTCCTTTCCTAATCATATATTATAAAACAAAAATTTCAAACAATTATGAAAACATACATATATGACCTACTTAAAGTAGAAATTTACTCACATCTATAGATTATGATGCTTAAACCCAAATTATTTAAGAAGATCATATCATTTACTGCTGAGAGCACTCAATGGATTCTACAATATATCTATTTGAATGACACGTAAACATTAAAAATCAATCCTTTAAGGGTGTAAGAAACCCTTAAAATTTTTGAGAAAAAATAATTAAACCTACGATTTTTTTTGCACTCAATTAAGCCCTTGAACCAATAAATTGAATCAATTAAGTCTTTTGACCAATTTTGACAATTAAATCTTGACAGCTTTTCTTTTAGATATTATTGTCACATGATACACTACAGTTCAATCACGTGTACATATTTTTTAAAGTTTTTTAGACTTTTTAAGACTTTTAAAGATTTCTTTAAATGAAAAAAAGTTTTAAAAATGTCAAGTGACAAAATTGTGACATGACGTGCTTTACAAATTGGTTCAAAAAAACTTGTTAGGTTCGACAATCAATGTTGATCCAAGGACTTAATTAGTTCAAGAGCTTAATTGGATGTAAAAAAAGTTCAGAGACTTAATTGATTTTTTTTTTCAAAAGTTCAAGGGCTTCTTACGGTCTTAAGCCAAAATCAATCGATTTAGACTAATATTGACATAAATCATGCAATTGCATCCCTAAATATACAATTATTTACAAATTAAATATAAAAAAAATTACAAATCAATTAAATTTATTTTACTGTCTATAATGGAAGCCGAATTATGGGGTGCATATATTGGTCTTCTATGTGCCTAAGATTTTGGTTATCGTTGCTTTGTGCTTGAGTTGGATAGCATGAATGCTCTCCGGTTGCTTCAGTCTGATTTGGACCAGCAGAGACGTTTTTACTTGTTATTGTATCTCAATGAATTATGGCCGCGTGAATGAATTGTTCGCTTATAACATGTACTCTGTGATGGTAATAAAGTGACTGATTTGTTAACTAAACTTGCTCTGTCCGACAGCTTCGAAGTTTTTCATTTTCTTTCTCTTCCACCCGAAATAGTTCCCTCTTGCATGAGGATATAGCTAGTTAGTGTTGCTTCCGAGCATGTTGCTCGTTCCTTTCTTACCAAAAAAAAAAAGTTATTTCACTGCCCATTTGTGAATGTTTTGATTTATGTTCCCTTTTTTTTTATAGATTTTTAGTATATAGTTTAATACTTCGTTGACATTGTTTTAACAAGGTATTGAACTAAGTAATATATCTATTCGGTCGTATGTTATAGAAATTAAAATATTTAATGGTAAGATATTTTTGTTCCAAATTTGTATATATTTTCAATTGTTTAAAAATAATATATTTAAATTTATATTGTTTATGAATTTTATAAAAATATAATATATTTTAATTTATACGTATGATTAATCTGTGCATCGCGTGGAAAACAAAACTAATATTCATTAAATTAGAGATAATCTTTTTATTTTGTTTTTCTTATAAAAAAATCATGAACAGACGCGATTAACAGTATAGTTTATCCTTGGTCAAATTTTATAGAAGGCCCCTGTACAATAACTTTTTATAGATTCAGTCCTATTATAATTTAATCGTTTATAGTATTATACATTTTGAGATAAGGACTTTTGTCTTGATGTCAACATTTTTTCATTAAACCTATCTAACTATCGGAGGTGATTTATTTTTTAAAACATGTAATGATGTAATATATACTTTAACGTTTTTTTATACATTTTCTATGTTTTTTAATATGAAAAAAAAATGTCTCAAAATGTTCAAAAATAATAAAGTGTATATACCACATCATCGCATGTTTTTAGAAAATAATTCATGTCAAATTATTTTACAGAATTAATAGAAAAATGTTTATTGATGAGCATCCCATCCGAGCTAATGCTCGAAGGAAATTAATGTTTGTTTTCCGTTTAATCATTAATTTAATTATACACACACTTCATCTTGACATTATTAATTAACGTAATAAACCTCAATTATCACCTTAATCAAACACAGATAATCACAATCTACTATTTCTACAATGACTATGTATCAACTTTTTGAGTCAAATTTGTCCTTGCATGCCCGACAAAGGGTGTATCATATTGATCTTGGTGTCCATCTTGATATCACAGTAATACAAAAATGATATCATTCGATACAACATATGGAATAGTACATTAACCTATAGACAAAAACGCCTTGTGCTATATCATTCGACTCAATTATGTGCTAAAAATTGAAAAATAATAAGTTTACAAGTTCTTCTCATCATTCTAAAAATTTTAAAAGTTTTTATTGTAAAAGTCGTTCAATTTTTTTAACATACAAATTTGGTACTCAACGCGTGAGCGTACTTTATTTTATATCCTCTTGTGTATTATACCAACAATAATATCAATCGAACCTATAATTAACCTCAATTGACTCGACAATATTATTTTTGAGTGTGAATCTCACATGCTTTTCCATGGGCCCCACGAATCTATCATTTGAGAGAAATCAAGCCAAATACCAATAATTCAAACAAATGCATACATCGCTATTGTTTCAATTCCCAAAAGTACTTACAAAAGCACATGGCTGCAATATTTTCATGCATGTGTTTCTAACAGTATTCTTGATTCTCCTATTACTAATAATAAAACAGTATCCTCGATTCTAATCGTATGATATTTATTAAAAAGTGAACTGTTATATAGTACTCAATAGAATTTTAATACACAGAAAAATATTTTCATAATTATTGTTTTAAACTCGAGTTCTCATCCAACACTCCTACAAAGAGAATATATTAAATTTTAAAGAATTGTTTACGATTCTTAGAGGTTGTTTCAAGGCTGTTATATTTTGCAGCTGAAATTGGCAGAGGTCAGTGTCCAGCCTAGATTATTGCACATGCTTCGTTACTGAACCTGGAACTGGCTGATTATTAACTGTAACGTGTAGAGGACACTCTACGTACCATCAACATCTCAGAAATTCACATCCAGGTCCAGCCCCATCTATCGGTTTCGGGTACCTTCATCAGCTCGACGACGAGAAACCATTAAGGCATTACAGTTCAATCATCGATGGAGACTGTAAAACTGTGACCATATGATCTCTGCAGCAATCATTCATTCATGCCCTTTCTCCAACTGTTGGTCACGTTTCGTCTGTACATGTTTCCAGAGGCAAAACGTAGATGAAAACGATATGTCGTGGCCACGTTTTGGAAATTTCAACATCGACCTCAAACAAATGATGAATCAATAACAATGGAGAATGATGAATCGACGACAACAAGTTGACTAGTTTTATCTAGGCAGATTTTTGGAATTGTGAGCATTGTACCAGATTCTACCTCCTTTTTTATATCAAGTGGAAATTTTCTAAATCGAACGACAAATTGTCTAATCAGTAGTAATAATATAATGTATCATGCAATCAAATAAATGAAGTAATATGCCAAAAAAGAACGAAAATGGGGATTCAATTAATTGTTATCTCCAGTTCCTTTCAGCATGGAAAATGCAAGATGGAAAAGGACTGCAGTTTTGATAGGCTTTCGGTCATATATTGTTTAGCATTTGTTCATAAGAAAATATTGAACTATTATTATCCTGTTGAATTGAGAAGCTAATTACCTTAAAAGTTTATGCTGGTAAGAAAATTCTGTAAGTTTTATTCCAACATCAAATGTTGGACTGATTCATCAACTTGGACAGCAAATGTTGGCACGATTAACTTGTGGAAAGATTCCCATCTCTCCTTCACCACTTATCCTTCTTAAACATACATACTCATACGTATAAATAGTAGGGTGATTATCGGGTGCAGCAGGGTTACGGTACAGCTAAGGTGCGATACCAACCGAAATATTACAAAACACGGAACTTAAAATATTACCCACAACTCAAATGTTATACTTTTTGGTAACATTTTAGGTTAGTGACAAGTATTGAAACTTGACTCCGAAGTATCGATACTTGTCACTTCTACTAACATTTTAGGTTGATGTTAAGTATCAAAACTTGTCTCTAAGTATTCATACTTATTGTGAGATCACCAACCTAAAATATTATCAAAAAGTGAAGCATTTCAAGTTGGTGAGTATTATTTTAAAATTTATATTTTATTAACATTTCAGTTGTATTACATCATAGTGGTACCGTCACCCTGCTGTATGGTAAACTGCTCCAAAAATAATAAATTTGATGCTAGTTCAATTCAAAAAGGTTTTAGGTAGGAAAACTTTTGCACAGTAGCATTAAATTTGCAAAGGGAAGGACACGTACGTGGAGTCTGGCTTTCACACGTGAGGGGGCAGATTTTTCATTAATTTAGATGAAAAGAGGAGGCTGTCAAGCGTGTGATTCACGTGAGACCTTACCTCAAAAGAGAAAAGATGAAAAAAAGGTTGGGCTGTCAACATTCAATCTGGTTTGCAGTTTGAATAAACAAATCATAACCCAAAATAATATTTTTTTAAAAAAAATTATTGTGTTTCTTTTCTTATTTTACAAATGGAAGAGGAGAAAGAGAAACATTTTATGTTTTAAATATTCAAAATCTTCTTACTTGGAAAGAAAGCAATGTATAAAATAATATTGTTGGTCAGAACTTAGAGTGAAAATTACATTGTAATGTAATTACGGAGATGAAGCATTGTTTTCAAATAATATAAATTAAAGGTGACTAAAACAAGGTTAACCATGTAAAGAAGAAACTGCCTAGAGTGATTGTTAGCTTCCTTGACTTCAATTTCAGCACGTAAGACATTTTTTATTATAATAAATTTATTAAATAATCATGTTTGAATTCAATGAAAATATTCAACATATATGAACATGTATGTGTTTACATCTTTCGACAATTTTTTTTATATATGATTCGAATTTAATGTTCATACACAAATACGACTATTAATTTGTACTGAAATCTCTCGACTGACGAAAACTAAAGATGGATGTGCCATCTTCTTCCATGGAAATTCATGCATGATTAAAATGTTTTTAAGTCGATTAAAAGATCGATATACTAGATTCATTAATCTCGTATTTTTTTATTAAACAGAGATATTACATTTACATATCGAAATTCGAACACATATAAAATAAGATAAGATGAACATTCTTAGTCGCTAAACCAATTAATCGATCTCCATTAGTCTCATATTTGATTCTCAGGAAGTGATTTTTATTGTACGAAAAGAAGAAAATAGCATTAAAATAATATTTATTATCATTTTCATGAATTTTCTCCAAATTTAACCTTAACCAGCCAGGATGTTTCTCATCAATAAAATAATACAGGCTCTATTTATATAATTTTTGAATATAATTTAAATATAATTTATTCAAATATAAACTTTTAAAAAGTAAAATAAGTTTAAGTTTTTCAAAGTTAAGTGATAAGTAGCTATTCGCTTACTGATTTTATTCAACATTTTCTTATAAAAGTTCTTTTTATGACGTAAAATTTAATATAATTATCGAACACAATTTAGAAAATTAAATGCTGAGCTTTCTATTTTCAATGATTTGTTAAACACAAGTAATACCAAATTCAATCAAGCTCAATAACATTATAATTGTGTGTATATAATGTGTTCTTTTTCACCTACCGTATGAATGTGTGACAATATGTATAGAGAAAATATTCCCGGTAAATTTTTTTTACAAGTGGAGTTCTAAGGATGTCACATATCTCATTTTAGGTTTAGAGTTATGATTTAAATTTTAAGATTTAAGGTTTATGACTAAGTTTAACGTTTAAGATTTAAGACATTCAAATAGGACATGTAACAACCTTCGAATCTCGTTTAGAGAAAAAGTTTCTTGTCCATGCATAAAATGTTTACTCATAAAAAACTCAAAAAATAAAAAATTGAAATTAATTAATAATTAGCTAAAATACTAAATAATACTATGTGTTAGGTATGTGTGGTAATTAAATATATGTAACACGGCTTTGTTTCAATAAAAAAATTAAGATTAAAATAAGTATCATTTCACACGATGGAAATCCAATGTAGGTTGGCAACCTTTATTTACTTTCCCCCTTTGTCATAATGTAATTATTTTAGGTATTATATATGCATATATAATAATAAATATCGAGGGAAAATAATATATATGGTAATTATTCCATGCACAAGCAAATTTTTACAAGTACTTTAGTTTTAGGGTTTAAAAATTTTATTTAGGGTCTAGTGTTTAGGGGTTTTACTAGATGAGTTTTGAATTTAGGGGTGTTGTTATAATTTAAGGTTTAGGGGTTAAAATTTAGGGTTTATAGGTTTAAACATAAATCCCTAATCATTTTACCCTAAATACTAACCATAAATTCTGACCTTAAATCTTAAATTCTAACCATTTACCCTAAATTCTAAACCCCTACACTTAAACCCCTAAATCCTAAATCTTAAATCGGGTCTCTAAACCCTAAAACTAAGGTGCTTGTGAAAACTTTTCGTTTCCATCGCCAGTGCATAGGATATTTTTCCAGGAAAAAACTTCAATACACAGTCTGTGCAAACTTTAGTTTACACAGACCTTTTAGTTTTAGGGGTTAGGGGTTTAGTTTAGGGTTTAGGGGTTTGGGTTGTAGGGTTTAGAATTTAAAGTTAGTATTTAGAATTTAGAGTTTAAGGTTTAGGGTTTGTGTTTTAGGTTTTTAGGGTTTATGTTTAATTTTAATTTATAGTAGAAATAGGCAGGCTTGTGTATCAAATTTAAATCCTATTTTCCATATATATTTATATATACACATTTAAAAGAGAGAGAAAAGACGCATATTTAAGGCTCCCTTCATAGTTGTTCCCATATCATATGTCATATGTGACTCCAATTATAAGTAATACTAGTGGTTAATAATGTATTATTATCTAAGAATTGAGCAACATAAGAACATTTATGCTTATTATTTATTGTGGAAATTTTAGATTAATCAACCATCTAATTCTTGACATGGAAATGAAAAGTACTAAATAATATAAGAAAACAATTTTTGAACAATTTCTACTTCGGGGAGGGGAAAAGTAAATTTTGTTCCTACTAGGTCTTGAACCCACAACCTAGGGGAGGGGAGGATGTCAAGTGTCAACTGAGAGCTTTAACCACTTGCTCGAGATTGTTGACTATAAAAAAATGAATTAAAAGAAATCTAAAACCAGTATATAAACATATGCAACAAATCAGTGACATAATTAATTTCAAATGCATAAACATCTTTATTCTTTATGTCATATATATTGGATTTTGATTACGGTATAAATCAATGTACTTGCAGGACGTTTGCTTGGTATCATATGTTCAAAATTTATCTCAAACATTTTTATGGAAAGTTTGACAAAATTAAATCTAATAGGAATTGAAAAGAAAAGGAATATATAAATAAAATAAAGGGAAAACTACATATTTAGTACCTCAACTATGTCCGTGTTATTGTTTTGAAACCCCAACTATTATTTTTGATAAAATGGTACCTAACATTACGTTTTTATTCTATTTTGGTATCTCGGCCGTTAAAAACTAACGGAGATGATGACGTGGTTTGGTATTATCATAGTTTTAGTCCAAAAAATTATATATTATCAATTTAGTCCAAAATCCATCAATTTAAAACATTATCTTAATTTTGGGGAATTTTGTCTCATCCCTTTCCCACCCCTTGTATTCTCGTTGGTATCTCGATCGTGGGGTTTGGGTCCTCTAATAGACCCCGCATTAGCCCTTCATTGATTTGCAAATCCTAAAGTTTTGATTGTCCCTAGCGTGCTTTTTAAACTCCAGAATCCAAAGAAGTGTTCGACTGGAAGAATTTACAGTTATAATCCAAAAATTAAAATAATGTTTAATTTGATAGAATTTTAGACTAAATTGATAGATTGTATAAGTTTTTGGACTAAAACTGTTATTAACCCAAGCCATGTCACTATTTCCGTTAATTTTAAACGGCGGAGGTACCAAAACAAGACAAAAACGTAACATCATGTATTATTTTCCCAAAAATAATAGTTGCGTACCAAAACAGTACTATGGGCATAGTTAGGGTACTAAATTTGTAATTTTCCCTAAAATAAATAAGAAAAACGTTAATGAAACATGCCCATCTTGACATTATCAAACCAGAAATCAGTTATTTGTGCTTTTCGCACCTTTCAACCTCACATAAAACCAGAGCGGTAATCAATAGTTATTACTAGGGAACCGACACTATTCGACCTAATCCGGGTAGATTTTAGGCCTTACAATCTCTTGACGGTGTGTTCTTTGACTCGGTTTGTCTCGAGATTTTTATCCCTATTGTAAATATGAATATTCAGTATTCTTAATATATCAGGTACTCTTTCTCCCTTAGGGCCATCAACGTCCCTTTCGATGGTAGTGTAGAGAAGGTTTTTAAAGAGGCTCGTCTTTCTTAAGAAAAATAATCCGGATCGTTTTTGGAAAGTACATTTTAAATTTTAATCTTTAAATTCAAAACTTATTATATAAGAAAAAGAAGAGAACTTGTTTGGGATCAAATTCAGACTCTAATGTTAACCAGGACTACGACAAATGTTCTTTATCAATATATCACAAACTTGATCGGTTTAAAATAATTTATTTTTAAATTACGAAATAGTATCCGATGCTATTGTGGCTTTTTACGAGAAACTATATCATAAAAGACTTTATACATAGATTAATACGTACTTAAAGAAGTCGATTGGATTTAACTATATTAGTATCATTGTCGGATTGAGTATGCTTAAGCATTCGATACCTTTTTATTTAATAGTTGAGAGTAGAGATGGTCATTTGACGAGTAATTTACAATTTAAATCTTTAAACTTAACATACACTTTCATTTACATCACCAACTTTTAATTTGATCAAATTACATCATTCAACTTTTATCATTAATAAACTATATCACTTGTACTGATATCTTTAACTAATTCTAACAAAAAACTAAAATTGACACTTTTACTTAACATATTTTTCTCATATCATCATCAAATAATGTTTAATTGATAATTTTAACAATTTTCTAAATGAGTTTTCTGAAATATTTCATTTAAATAAATTCAAAGAAAAATAATTATATTTCCTATTAATCCTAACAAAAATATTTAAATTTTCAATCGAATGTTATTTATTGATGATATGCGAAAAATATGTTGAATAAAAGTGTCAATTTCAATTTTTTCATTACAATTATTTAACTGTATCAATATAACTGACTTAATTTGTAAATAATAAAAGTTGAATGATGTAATTTGATTAAATTAAAGGTTTGTGATGTAAATGAAAATAGATGTTAAGTTTAGTGATCTAAAATGTAAACTACTCTCATTTGACTCAGACCCAACGGATTTCGACCCGGCCCAACCCTATAGGGTTGAGGTTTTTTAAAAAAATTAGGTTTAGGCCGTGTTCGGGTTTAGGGCGAAAATACCTGACCTGAAATAATAGTCTAGTCTTATTCTAAATATTTAGGTATAATTGCTATAATGTCCCTCTCGTTATATATATATATATTCAATTATCTCTCTCTTTTGTCTAATAAAAACGGAATAATTATTATAATGTCTCTCTCTCTATTTGTATTTTTTCAATTGACTCCTTATCTTATCGAATAAAAATAAAAAATAATTTTTTATTTATGTTGGGCAGGGTCGGGTGAAGTTTGGGTTTTTACTGTAAAATTCAGGATGGGTTCGAATCGGGTGAAGCGTCATAAAATGTCAGGTCGTATTAAGTTCGAATAGAGTTGTCAAATTTTTTAGTCGAATACGGGTCGACCAAAAACCCGACCCAAAAGGGGCATATCCTTTAAGGGACTAGTGGGGGCCACGCCCCCCAATTTTGAGAAATTCTAATTCTCCCCCTAAAATTTTTGAAAATTTTAATTTGTCCCCTCAAGATTTTTAAAAATTCATATTAAGCTTTAAAATTTTTAATATTTTTAATTAAATTCCCTATCTATTTTTTAATTTTTTTTGTTAAATATCTCAAAAGTATTAAAAATTTTAGTTAAACCCTCAATTTTTTAAAAAATTTTCGTTTAAGCCTCCAAATTTTTTTTAAAAAAAGTTGGCCCCCTCAAATTTTTACTCCAAATTCCGCTACTGCGACCCAACTCGACCCATGTCCATCCCTAGTTGAGAGGGGGACTAAATAGTCTAAGCATTGCATAAAAATACGTACTTAAACATATTTGAAGGCATAACCTTTAAGATATTATACTATAATATGATTAGAAAATAGAATTTTAAAAATAAAATAATACATTCATCTTATACATTTTTTGACGTATTCATTTGAATCACTTGTATAATATATATAAAAATACAAATTGCATAATAAAATAATATTTTTGTTTGAAAATATTATCTTTCGCGTGGGATTTTAGAAGAAACTCGTATTTTATTTAAAAATGAAGTCGCCACCGACCACTCAAGGTGGACCGGACACCGTAAAAAACTAGAGATTTTGAAAACTTTGGGTTCGGGAGTCGGTTACGGATGGGGAAGGATTATCACCCCCACACCGCCCAAAATTGGTACTTTAATAATTACCGCTTTATTAATATTAAACTTTTCGGATTAAAGTGACGATTAAATTAAAATTTGGTTATATGTGCGAGTAAATTTTAAAGGGCCCTTTATCCGAGAGTAAACGCCCAACCACTATCACTACGCCTGATACTGGCCCCGTTTACACTCGAATAAAAGGGCACCGCATTGACAAAATATATGTTCGTTATGCAAACTTAAAAAAACATGGCAAATATAAATAAATACATTGCGATAAAAATATAAATAAATACTAACATAATAAAATACTAATATAACATAAATAAAATACTAATCTAAAACATACATACATAACTATTAATTTTAACACATAAATAAAAACAAATCTAACATAAATAAAATACTAATCT
This sequence comes from Hibiscus mutabilis, assembly GCA_019671005.1. Taxonomy (NCBI): domain Eukaryota; kingdom Viridiplantae; phylum Streptophyta; class Magnoliopsida; order Malvales; family Malvaceae; genus Hibiscus; species Hibiscus mutabilis. Next base: position 11,294,114 of record CM033734.1, read on the forward strand.
AAAACATATCTACATAAATATTAATCTAACTCATAAATAAAAATAAATCTAACATAAATAAAATATTAATATAAAACATAAATTTAAAACATACTAATCTAAAACATACAAATTAAAAACACAATTTTAAATTAACTACTACTTCATTAAATCATAAAGTTTACAACATAAATAAAAAAGAAAGAAAATATACCTAACTAGGAGTTCGAATGACGAACCCCGACTGAACCCCACCGAGATCTATCACGACCTCTCCAAAAAATTAACTAGACCGGACCCAAAATAGGACTCCGATCGAACCGGTTAGGACCAAAGGGACTGCCCCTTGGCCCTGGGCTAGCCGAGAGCACTGTTCTCTTATTTGGCTAGCCACCACTGCCGATTCATTCTTCATTTCCAATTCCAATTACCCCCCACCCCCATGCCTTTATATAGGCAATTGGGTGGTTGAAGGGGGCGACGTGGACCACCCAAAAACCACATAAATTCCCCCTTTTTAATTATTATTATTTTATTATTTTTTTATTAATTTTATATTAATAATATTACTATTACAACAATACTAAAAATACTAAAACCCGGACAAAAATGAGTGATTACAGTTGCCCCTCTTTGCTTGTTCTTGTGAAACGAGAACAAAGCAAAGATCAAAAGCACTCATTTTTGTCTTATCTGGCTGAACTTCTCTCATTTTGACGTGTGTCTTCCTTCTTTGGTAGATCTTCTTTCTCTTCGGCGTAGGTCTTTTTTCTTGTCTTGATTGATCTACCTTGTCACTTTAGGGAAGCAAAGCCTTCAAAATGGGGGTTGTTTGTTGGGGAAGCCAAACCGAGTTCCACTTACTACATTATTGATAATAAGCTAATATTTAATGAGAGTTTGACCCAGCTGCAACACCGACGAAGAGACAGGGTCTACAAAATTCGATCCAGCTGCAACACTGACGAGGAGGCAAGACCGATATGTGAAAGTTCTGATGTCTGATCCAGCTACAACTCTGACGAAGAGGCAAGATCAGAAAACTGACAATTTTTCTCTTTTTTTTCTCTCTTTTTTTGTTTCTTTTTTTTTCTGCTTTTGTTTCTTTTTTCATATTTTTTCTTTTTTCTCTTTTTTCTCTTTTTTTCTTTTTTGATTTTTTCTTACAATATTGATAAAACTTGAAAGTTGGTGAATTTTGACCAAGCTACAACACCGACGAAGAGGCATGGTCTAAAGTTAGTAATGTTGATCCAGCTACAACACCGACGAAGAGGCAGGATCAAGAGTTAGTGAATTTAGTCTAGCTACAACACCTACGAAGAGGCAAGATTGGAAGTTAGTGAATTAGGTTCAGCTACAACACCGACGAAGAGGCAGAACTGAAAGTTAGATTTGACCAAGCTACAACACCGATGAAGAGGCAAGGTCTGAAGATTTAATCCAGCTACGACACCGACAAAGAGGCAGGATCGGATAGTTGTTCTTTTTTTGTGATCAAGCTACGACTCTGACGAAGAGGCATGATCAGAATTTGGTTGAAAGCTCATTTTTTCATTTTTTTCATTTTCTTTTTTATTTTCTTTTTCTTTTTCTTTTTCTTTTTCATTTTTCTTTTTCTTTTTCTTTTTGCTTTTTTTTTCTTTTTTCTTTTTTCTTGCTATTTTCCTTCTTTTTTCTTTTTTCCTTTTTTTATTTGTTTTCTAGCTACAACATTAATAAAGAAAAGTTGAAAATCAGTAAAGTTGGATCTATCAACGGAGAAACAGAAACATTAACTGGAACCCTACTACACCATCAGCGGATAAGTAGGACAACAACAACTGGAACCTAGCCACTCCATCAGCGAAGGACTGGATCTGATAATGACGACCTGGAACCGGCTACACCATCAGCGGAGAGCATGATCTGAGGGCGACGGGAGCTTGGACCCGGCCACTCCATCAGCGGAGGACCGGATTAGATAATGACGACCTGGAACCGGCTACACCATCAGCGGAGAGCAGGATCTGAGGGCGACGGGAGCTTGGACCCAGCCACTCCATCAGCGAAGGACTGGATTGGACAATGATGACCTGGAACCGGCTACACCATCAGCGGAGAGCAAGATCTGAGGGCGGCAAGAGCTTGGACCCGGCCACTCCATCAGCGGAGGACCGGATTGGACAATGACGACCTAGAACTGGCTACACCATCAGCAGAAAGCAAGATTTGAGGACGACGGGAGCTTAGACCCGGCCACTCCATCAGCGGAGAGCAAAATTTGATAATGATGACCTGGAACCGGCTACACCATCAGCGGAGAGCAGGATCTGAGGACGACGAGAGCTTGGACTCGGCCACTCCATCAGCGAAGAGACTAGATCAGGCGATGAAAGTTGATAAATTTTCTTTTGAATTTTCTCATTTTTGATTTTTTCAATTTTTGATTTTTTCGACTTTTGATTTTTTTGATTTTTTTTCTGATTTTTAATAATTTTTTTCAACTCTATTTTTTTGACAATTTTCTTTTTTCTTTGAACTATACAAAGAAGTAAGACTCGAGAAAAATAGGTCTGGTTGCACCGTCAGTAGAGAAACAAGACCTGAATAGAAATTCGATCTGCTTGGGGAAAGGTTCGGATCTGTTGCACCATCAATGGAGAAACAAGATCTTCAGGATGTCTATATTGTTGCACCATCAGCGGTAAAGCAGAATCTGGAAATTGTTGGCCTATCAACTATGACGAAGGCAAGATCTGAAAAAGTCTACTTCTGCTGCTCTACTGGCGGAGAGGTATGACCTAAAAATGAAAAAAAACATTAATCAGTAAATGTTCACAAAATTTGTCACTGTTACCTTTTATTGATGTTTCAGCATCCTCTTTATGTTTGGCCTCCTCTAAGACTAAGGTTGGCTGTCATGTTGTTACCCCCACGGCTGAGGATGTTCGGTCTCTTTTTGAACCTTTTTGTAAGCAAAAATGCATGAATTTTATGCCTAAATGCATGGTGACTTCGGTGTATGCACTGAACATAGATGTACGCAAAAATGATGAATACAACTAAATGCATGAATGTGATATGATTTTTCTGGCCCTCAATGGGATGCCCCTGACTCCTCACTGGTCTTGTCAGGATCTTGATTTTTTTTGTATGTGACGGTGCCCCAACATCAACTTGGGTTCGATCAGTCATCTGGGTGCATGCCCCAACATTTTATTAATTCCCATGCCATCGTCTGAAATTGCTCTTGAATTTGACACTTTGAGTGTGGATTCTGTTGCCTCCTAGGTTGGGTTTATAAATTGTGTTGGTTCATGGCAGCTCGTTACTATTATTATTTTGGATTAGGTGCATTTTTGCAGACTGTGGTCAAAGATGCAAGAGTTTGACTCGACAATGAAGGCTGGACCTTGGCAAAGAATGCCCCCGGACTGAGGCCTTGTTAGAGGCATAATGTTTGTAAAAGATGTGGGGGTGCTTTTGGACATGCCCCAAGACCAAACTTTTGTAAGAGGCTTTGTAAGGTGCTAGATCGACCATCTTCGTTGTATTTAATGGGGCAACCCGAGGATTAGTTTTATTATTCTAAAAGTGAATGCATGCAAAATGTGTCCTAAATCGATGCAATGCAAAATTAAGATTGTGATGATGTTGTGCAATGATGCAGGTGAAATCAATGCGATGAGAATAAAATGAAACGAGTTAGTACCAAATAAAACGATTAAATAAAACAAATAAAAATAGAGTAATAAAAATTTGTACATAAACAAGAAATAAGGCACCAAAGCCTAAATAAGGTGACCACTAATCGGGCAGAGTTTCACATGGCTCTAAAGGGTTGGCTCCTACAGCTCACTATATGCACTTTTGGTGCTAAGAGGTACCCGAATTGTCCTTGCTGTCCTCTAGTAAGAGTAGCAAGGCCCCCGGTCATCACCCATTATAGGCTCCTTTCAACCGGGTTCAATTCAGGGGGACCCATTCGCTTATACCCATACGAAGGAACGATATCCTCACGAAAGTATAAGGTACTCGAGCCCCGAAGGTACTTGCTAGGCCCATACGGGAGAACGATATCTCCACGAAAGCATTAGCGCTTTCCCCCACTAAAAAAAATGGGTTTATATGCCATATTTTAAATGCGTTAAAACAAACGCGCAATTATAACTGAATGTTAGTTTAATAGTCACTTTAATCCGGAATTTTCGATATTAATAAAGCGGTAATTATTTGAAAAAGCTCGACTCTCATTTGTTTTTGAAAAACAAAAATTTCCCCGGCGGAGTCGCCATCTGTAGCGATGTTTTTTCTCGCTAAAAATGATGTGGTTTATTTTTGTTTGAAAATATTATCTTCCGCGTGGGATTTTAGAAGAAACCCGTATTTTATTTAAAAATGGAGTCGTCACCGACCACTCAAGGTGGACCGGACACCGTAAAAAACCAGAGATTTTGAAAACTTTGGGTTCGGGAGTCGGTTACAGATGGGGAAGGATTAGCACCCCCACATCGCCCAAAATTGGTACTTTAATAATTACCGTTTTATTAATATTAAACTTTTCGGATTAAAGTGATGATTAAATTAAAATTTGGTTATATGTGCGAGTAAATTTTAAAGGCCCCTTTATCCGAGAGTAAACGCCCAACCACTATCACTACGCTTGATATTGGCCTCGTTTACACTCGAATAAAAGGGCACCGCATTGACAAAATATATGTTCGTTATGCAAACTTAAAAAAACATGGCAAATATAAATAAATACATTGCGATAAAAATATAAATAAATACTAACATAATAAAATACTAATATAACATAAATAAAATACTAATCTAAAACATACATACATAACTATTAATTTTAACACATAAATAAAAACAAATCTAACATAAATAAAATACTAATCTAAAACATATCTACATAAATATTAATCTAACTCATAAATAAAAATAAATCTAACATAAATAAAATATTAATATAAAACATAAATTTAAAACATACTGGCGGATTACATTGGGTATAAATTTAAAAGAGGATCGATGATTACCACTGGAAACTTTTTTTATTTGATTGAATCTCTCTGTGTACATAATGGCGGATTACATTGGGTATATATGCATGATTGACTTTTTGTTTTCTGATCCATTTTGCTTACAAGAATAGATCTCATTAAATGCATTTGTTGTGGATCTGACTTTCTCCATTTTTTATGTTTTTGGTATGTTCGGTTGGTGAGGGAGGCGTACGGAGACCATGGGCAGAGCAGCCACGTGGACTGGTGATTGGAAGATGAAAGTATTATCTTGGCCAGAATTAATCTCGGTCGTTGGATCAAATCTGATCCAACAGCTGAGATCGCTTGAAGATCAGATGGCTGAGATGACGACATGTGGCACATGAAGATCTGAAAAGTCTCCCGCGTGTACTGCACGCGAGCGTTGGATACAGCTGGACGACGAGTGGCTTCACACGCGACAGATAGAAGGTCCTTGATCTTCAATCATGACCGTTGGATCTGAATCTGATCCAACGGTCCTCTCGTGGTTGCACATAAAATAAGGGAATTAGGGTTCAGACATGATTTAGGATTTTTAGGTTATTGGGTCTGGGTTGGCCAGTTGGGCCTTGTAATTTAAATAGGTTTTAAATTGAAAAAGGGACTGGACTTTATAAATTAGTTTGGGTTTTGTAAGATCTGATCTGTTTTAATTCCAACCTAACAATATTAATAATAATAACACATATAATATTAATATATGCATACACGTATTAATTCATGTACACATACATTTGAGCAATACATATATATACACATGCAAAATTCGTATATACACAATACCATCAATAATGCTAATACATACAATATGTTTACACCTTAACATATGCTCGTACATGTACATACATAAACACATATGTACATATGCAATATACATGCACACACCATATATTAATACTCATATATATAACACATGCACAAATATTTATACACACCTGTATATGCACATATTTTCAAATATTAATAATACATGCATACACATACCACACATACACCTATATATAAAAACGCATATCCATATCACATGCATATGCATTCATACTAACACATATATAATAATTAACTATAATTAACTAGTACTACTATAATATTTATAACCCGGACAAAAATGCGTGATTACAACTTCAAAGGGTTTTAATTGAGTTTTTAGAATATTTATAGTTATATTGATTATATCATTTTGTCAATTTAAACATCAAATGTTTAACAAGTTAAAAAACATCATATGTGTGTTTTTAAAAATGGTTAATATTATGTTTGTGCATGCATTTAACGCCAAGTTAATTGTAAGCTGAGGGGAGAACCATATTGATACATTATTAATACTTTGACAACATAGGCGAAACTAATATTGAATATTAAAGAACCAACTTGTCTAAGACCCTAATAAATATTTAAACCGTAAAATTTAAGAAAATTAAGAACTTTATTTAAATAATATCCAAAGTACTAGGGACCTAAAATTGAATTAAACCAAAATTTGAAGAGGTCAATACATTCCACATTCGACTATGTCGTTATTTGAGGATACAATTAAGACATTTTAAAATTTGAAGCCGATTTAAAATTTAGACGACAGTGTAAGAGATATTTTAAAATTAACCCTATTTATATTGATGACGGGTTTCTAATTTTTTTATATATCTAAAATATTAAATTTAGATAAAAAAAATTTATTTAATTTATTATGTTTCTTAAATTTAATAAGAGATGATGTGTTAATAATAATTTTATAAGACATTAACTATAAATTTTGAAGTATGGCTTAGGCTTTGGGTTAATATTTTTTATTAAAATTTTAGTTATAAGAAAAAATTATTTTTAAAATGTTTTAAATTATTCGTATTCTATTTTTATACTTTACAGATATCAATATTCAAATACGATTCAACAAAAAAAATCGTATTATATCATTAGAATCCCTTAGATTTAGTTCTATTTTCCCTCTTCGTCATAGCTTTACCCCGTCTGGTTTTATTTTTGTTATTAATGCAAAAAGACCTTGAAAGACCATTTTGCCCTTACCAACTATTGTATTGATGAATATATACAAATGATTAGCTAGAGTATTCTGGTCATTTGAACATATAGAAGGATGGTGGTAGTTCGGATACTGACCTTATCTTTATTTTATTCCGTAGTTTGCGTTGGTTTCCAAAGGACGTCTTTTTAAATTACAATAATACCACCCAATCTTATTGAAATTTATTTTTCATCTACTAAAAATAAAGAAAAATAATTTGATATACTTGCGGCGAAAAATAAAATTTTTCATAAGTGGTGCATTTTTAGAATTTGATATTATAATTTTAGGGATTAAAATTTTAAAGTTTATGATTAGCTTTTTAAATTTTAGAGTTAAAATTTAGATTTTAGAAATTAGGATTTAATTTTTAGTACATAGAGTTTAGTGTCCCTAAAATGATATGTGACATCATTTGAAATATTTTTGTAAAAAAAAACTCCACTATCGTGCATTAAATATTAACAAAAAATAAAATAGTGAGCAAAATATAGAACTCAAATTCTTCTCTCAACCAAGGACCACGAAACAAACAAATAATTCTTTTATTATTTTTAAAAATGCCAACTTGTGTTTAATCCAAAAGAAACTCAAATATAAAATTTCTAAATAGAGTTATTTTTGTAATTTGATGACATAAATTAAAACCCAAGATTTTGTTGTTGCTTTTTCTATTTTTATTATTTTATGGGAAATAAGTCATTTCTAAAATTTAGAAAAATATTTTAAGATTGAATTAAACTTAAAATAAATAATCATGTATCATCACAAACAAATTTAAGGTGCAATCATATCAGTTTTAAAAAAATAAATAAAATAGTATTTATATACACTATACAAATAAATTGTTTCAACTTAAATCTCTTAAAAATAATAATATTTTTTACTTGACCACTTATAAAATTAAAGGTGTCCACCTATATTTTATAGACTTTTATTTTATTATCATAGAGAATTTAATTTATTAAATTATTTAGTTCTCAATTAATAAAATGTTTTTGAAAAAAAAACAGAAAAAAACACACACTAGCATATAAAATATTGGGAGAGTAAAAAGTGGCGAATAAGAAAGAATAGGGGGCTCTTCTCTCTTTTCTGATATTTTCTCATCTCGCTCTGGGGAGGGGCTCATGTTTTCTTGAGAAAAAAAAGAAAAAGGAGGGAAAGAGACGAAAGACAGCCAGCCAAACACACACATATACTGAGAAAAGAGGAGAAGCTTTCAAATCCGTAGAAGAGAAAACGATGTCTAAGGGCTTTCATACTCTGCAACTCTAACAAGGTCTGCGGTCTGCCTATATATATA